>JAUJYZ010000098.1:607500-1077500 GCA_033675265.1 Actinostola sp. cb2023 | reverse complement strand
GTGGTTGTAGCAACAGAGCAATTGATAACCATGATAGTGATGATGATGGTGATGATGATGGTGATGATGATGATGATGGTGATAAGCATATTTATTTGCATTGATCAACAGCCTCCACACAGACCAGTATCTATCAAAGAAGAGCCAAAAGGTGAGTAACATTCACACTAAAGACAATATCCTTTGTCAAGATTTCAACTGTTGTCTCCTTTATTCCTAGGCTGCCACAGCAACTAAGGAATGGACTGACCAAGAAACACTATTACTCTTAGAGGTAACAATAAAACCTTGCATTGTGCATGGTTCACGAATCAAGTGAAGGGGTTCCTGCAAGAACGGAGTAAGTGACTTGTGATCAAAACCCAAATTCTCCTTTGAAATTCAAAGATTCTCAAGAGGAATTTAGATTTTGATCAGAGATCACTTACGTTGTTCTTGCAGGGAGACCTTCAAGTTGTCTTTAGTAAGTTTAGATATCAAAGGAATGAACTCCAAAACACCAAAGCAAAGGATTGACCTGTAGTTAATCTAGCTGCATGTACATTGTATACAGCAACACAATAAAGGGCTATACTATGAGACTCACTTGAAAGAGTTTGTGTATAGAGTAACTAACATGGTGCAGTGTAGCCTCCCCTGCAATGCAACCCATGCTGGGATCCCTGTGCTTTCTTTTAGCATTCCAGTCCCTCCTGGTCAATATACAACAGGAAGCCCAGAGAGGAGAAAAGACAGAAAGACCACTAACATAACTGCATGTTGTTAACCAGGGTATGGAAATGTATAAAGATGACTGGAACAAAGTAGCAGAACATGTAGGAACACGTACACAAGATGAATGTATCCTTCACTTCCTACGGTTACCTATAGAAGACCCATACCTTGAGGATATGAAACTAGGCCCGTTATCCTATCAACCCGTCCCATTCAGTCAACAAGGAAATCCCATCATGTCTACCGTTGCATTCTTGGCTTCTGTTGTGGATCCACGAGTCGCTAGCGCTGCAGCTAAGGCTGCATTGGGTATGTACATGACACTAACATGACTCTGCCCTGTGTACCCACCATGTGCCTACAGCAATAACTGAATGAATATTATACATTGTAGTAGGGTTTATATATTGGGTATGTACATAACAGTAACCTGACTCTGCCCTGTGTACCCACCATGTGCCTACAGCAATATACTGAATGAATATTATACATTGTAGTAGGGTTTATATATTGGGTATGTACATAACAGTAACCTGACTCTGCCCTGTGTACCCACCATGTGCCTACAGCAATATACTGAATGAATGTTATACATTGTAGTAGGGTTTATATATTGGGTATGTACATAACAGTAACCTGACTCTGCCCTGTGTACCCACCATGTGCCTACAGCAATATACTGAATGAATATTATACATTGTAGTAGGGTTTATATATTGGGTATGTACATAACAGTAACCTGACTCTGCCCTGTGTACCCACCATGTGCCTACAGCAATATACTGAATGAATATTATACATTATTATTATTATTATTGTAGTAGGGTTTATATATTGGGTATGTACATGTACATGACAGTAACACGACAGTATGTACATGTACATGACAGTATGTCCGTACCTATAAGATAGTTTGTCCTAAGTGTTGACGCATTAATGTCATGTCTGTTTGTAGATGTTAGTTTATATAATAGCTTATTTTTCACCTTAAGTGAATTTATATTCATATATATTAATTTTTCATATATTTTTTCATATTGGGAATTCATCAGGGGTCGGGTATACTGGGTAACCTTCTTATTGGGTGGGAAGTGGTGTAATGTATTTTAAAGGGGACTTCGTGTCCTATTGTACAACACCTGCCTTATGGGCGAATCTTGAAAATAAAAAAATAAAAGTAACCTGACTCTGCCCCGTGTACCCACCATGTGCCTACAGCAATATACTGAATGAATATTATACATTGTAGTAGGGTTTATATATTGGGTATGTAAATAACAGTAACCTGACTCTGCCCTGTGTACCCACCATGTGCCTACAGCAATATACTGAATGAATATTATACATTGTAGTAGGGTTTATATATTGGGTATGTACATAACAGTAACCTGACTCTGCCCTGTGTACCCACCATGTGCCTACAGCAATATACTGAATGAATATTATACATTGTAGTAGGGTTTATATATTGTGGGTATGTACATAACAGTAACCTGACTCTGCCCTGTGTACCCACCATGTGCCTACAGCAATATACTGAATGAATATTATACATTGTAGTAGGGTTTATATATTGGGTATGTAAATAACAGTAACCTGACTCTGCCCTGTGTACCCACCATGTGCCTACAGCAATATACTGAATGAATATTATACATTGTAGTAGGGTTTATTGAGATGAAGCGACTCGTGTTGTATGGCATAAATAACATGAATGTTTGTTAATGTTTCTACTACATGTAGCTGTGTGCGATAGATTTAGTTAGGATATTTAATTTAACATTAAAATTTTTAAAAGTATATTATATTTATATTTTTGTTTTATATATATTTGTTACATTTTTGTTCACGTTCACGTTTTAACGAGCTTTGTAGCTCCTAGATGATTACGTGTTGAAATAAATTATAATACAGTTTGTAAACAGAAAACCCTTTATGTTCTTGGTGCAAATCTCTTAATACTTGATTTCACAGAGGAGTTTTCGAAAATGAGAGATGAGATTCCTGAATCAGTCATTGAGAGTCATGTGAAAAAGGCTGCAAATGCTAAACCTGTTAAGGTGAAGGACGAGCCTACAAGTGGGGAGGACACTGCACCAGGTACCGGTAGTAGTGACCAGTCATACTATGGGCTATAATCAGAGAAAGGAGAAAACAGTTCACTGCTAATATGATAAACTTTGTACAGACTGCTTTGTAGTTTATCTGATATTTTTACTGATTCTATTACTTGCTGTCGTTGTAGAAGAAGGACCAATGGACGTTGATGAAGTTGAAACCACTAAACCAACACTAAGTGAAGCTGGTAACACCCAGAAAAAGGTATATATTAACTTACAGCATTTATTTACAGAGATGTCTGTTTGTACATACCCCATTCTAATAGGAATTGGGGAAAACAGTGTGTTTACAGAGATGTCTGTTTGTACATACAAGGAATACCTCTGTGCATAGTATATCTTTTAGACTTTAGTTCTTAACTTTTTACTCTTTTTAGATTTAAATTTTCAGTTAATTACAGTGTAACTACACCAACCAAGGCCACCCAAACAAATTTTCATACAAATTATCCAATCACAATTGAGTATTTAAACAATAGAATCTGCACAAATTTTCAAATTTTCACTTTAAAAGCATATATTTTACTTTATATGTGTATGTATATGATCAAGAGTGAACAAGAAACACTTTAAATTGTAGAATTCGACATCATTCTGTTATTCAGTGTCACAAATGTGATTAGAAAATTTGGTTCAAAATTTGTTTGGGTGGCCTTTAATTGGTTGGTGTAGTCGCACTGTAATTTGTAAAGTTTTCTTGGTAAACAGGGCCCCTCTGAAAATCACACTTATGTGACGTGGGCTCCCTGTCAAAAGAATACCTTAGTACATTGTATATATTAGAGTCGCTTTTGTATGAGTGTGAAAGTTGCTACACTGTCACCGCACCTTGCCATATTGATTGGATGGATGAGATGCATCTGCGCGCTTTTTGATTGGTTCAGGAAGGAAGCCATTTGAATGTCACGGTACCGTAGGTTTCCCACTCATACAAAAATGACTCTATTATGTTTCAAGATTGATCGTTTGTTCTGTGTTCATTTGATTATCTGTGTGTTATTGTTTGTTTATAGTGTTCATTTGTTCAACCATCCACTATCTCATTACAGGACGAGGATTCAAAAAAAAATGAAGATGCACCAGAGTCGGCATTAGAGATCAATGGTGAAGGGGAATCCAGCAAAACAACTAAAGCAGAAAACAGTAAAGAGGGCAACATTGCCACTGCTGCTGCAGCAGCGTTAGCAGCGGCAGCTGTCAAAGCGAAGGTAAAGATACTCATACTTTCAACCATAATTTATTATTGGTTAAGATGACAGCAGCACTGTTATTCTTGTAGCATCTTGCACAAGTGGAGGAAAGGAAGATCAAGAGTCTAGTGGCTTTGCTGGTGGAAACGCAAATGAAAAAACTCGAAATCAAACTGCGTCACTTTGAAGAACTGGAAACCATCATGGATAGAGAAAGAGAAGCGGTTAGTATATCACATTGATGATCTGTAGGAACATTTGTAGTAACTACAGTATATCACATTGATGATCTGTAGGAACATTTGTAGTAACTACAGTATATCACATTGATGATCTGTAGGAACATTTGTAGTAACTACAGTATATTTGATGTGATTGCAGTTAGAATATCAACGTCAGCAATTATTGGCAGAACGTCAACAGTTCCACCAAGAACAGTTACGAGCAGCTGAGTTGCGGGCACGTGCTGGCTACGTGACGTCACCATTAGGTACCCCTAGTCAGCAACAGAATGGTCCCCAGGCCCATGCTGTACCACAGCAACCCTCCACACCACAGCCAACCCAATCATCACAGCCTACCCAGCAACAACCACAAGTACAACTTCAATCCAAACAACTACCACAGAATCAACAACAACAACAACAACCGCACAAGTTTCCACAACAACCCCAACAACAGACATCCAGCCCATCCCAGGGACAGTCACAGCCATCGCCTTCATTTATGCATCAACAATACCAGATGTTACAACAACAACAGCAAGGACAAGACCAGACGGGTCGATCACAGCCGACATCACAAGGTATACCATTGACTGTCTTCCTTTCTCTCCTTTCCTTCTTTTCTTTTCACATAGATTTTAATACTCCTAATCGTGCTTGTATAACCTACCCTTATATTGATGTGTTGCAGGTCAGGTTCATATAACCACCCAAGCCATAGATTTTAATACTCCTAATCGTGCTTGTATAACCTAGCCTTATATTGATGTGTTGCAAGCCATAGATTTTAATACTCCTAATCGTGCTTGTATAACCTAGCCTTATATTGATGTGTTGCAGGTCAGGTTCATATAACCACCCAAGCCATAGATTTTAATACTCCTAATCGTGCTTGTATAACCTACCCTTATTATATTGATGTGTTGCAGGTCAGGTTCATATAACCACCCAAGCCATAGATTTTAATACTCCTAATCGTGCTTGTATAACCTTATATTGATGTGTTGCAGGTCAGGTTCATATAACCACCCAAGCCACGTCACCAGTAGCTGCTTCTCCACTTATGATAAACCCAGGCTCAGTTAACTCGATTAGTTCTCATCCTGCATCAGGATGTAGTACTCCTGCTTCCTACCTTGGCTCTGCCTCTGCCTCCCCTGTACCACAAGGACATGGACCGGGCACACCGGGGAGTGTGGCTACAGGATCTGTGGGTCCAATGTCAATGGGCGGGGCAGATGGCATGGGGTCCCACACTTCATCGCCGGCTACCCCAGCCAGTGGACCAGTGGAATAACGACTATATATATATATATATTAGTAGGTAAACTTAGGGTAAAGATCTATATATGTTATCTTTATAATTTATCTGGTTCTGCTAATAATTGTATTGTATTTTAATAAAAGCTATAAACGAATGAATTGTCATTTCGTCACTAGACTTTTTAGGCTTTTTATCAGACACCATGACATCTCACTACAATATGACCATCTCTTCTCTTTGAATGTCCAATACAAATAAATCATTAAAGAACTTATTTCAATTTTGTTTGGCGTTACTTTCTTTCATTCTTTTCTGAATTCCATTTTGATTTTCTGGACAAACAGATGTGATGCGGAAGAGAATTGAATGACTCCTTGACTGAAGAAAGGAGAGAAGTCTCGAAAAAATGAATAGGATATCCAAAGATATACCCCTCACTGGCATTTGATTAGGACGCTGAATTGTACATGATGCACCGAAAACGAGGCAGCTGACCTTCAAACATTACAAAAACAGTAAATTACATGTTGCACTTTTGCCTGTTGGTCGGGGTGGTCAAAGACTTCAAACAAAACTATATAAAACGGGAAATGCTGCATGTCGGGCCTGCATGAGTAGTTCCATGATTACCCATAATACATCTCGCTCGTGCATTCGAAAAATTAAAGAAACAGGGTTCCTAAAATTGTCGAAACTATCGAATAAAAGAACAGAAAATAAAAGGAAAATAAAAAAAGGAAAAATAAACTTTACCGAAAAAACAAACAGAAACTATTAAAAAAAAATTATTTAAAAATGAATTTTACCGAAAAAAACAAAAAGGATGTAAAAGACAAAAAAAATCATTTAAAGATAAACTTTACCGAAGAAATACAATCCAGAATCTAAAAAAAAAAAAAAAAAAAATTCGGGTTCACCGGACAGTGACTTGAACCAGCGATAATGAGCTGCATTTTATGCAAAACACTAAAAATCGACCATACACCCAGACTTAAATGCTGAGTCACCGTATGTTACGTATAGGACGAAGATTTCCACCTCATCCGCGCTATCGGGTAGTACACAATCAGCGTAGTAGTCAAAGAGGGAGGGAAGAGTCGTATCCTAGTCCTAAATGACTGCCCCGTACTACTTCAGCTATCTGTACTTCCGATTGATTTCGAGGGTCAATTTAGTAGTCTATCGTGTAACGGTTATTGTTATGGAAATTTATTGACTAACGTAGCCCTCTGGAAATACGCGGGACCGCGACGCCAGTGACCAGGGATCGATTCTCCGTGGAATACACCAACATTTTTTTAACCGTTTTTTCTTCTTCTTGTCTTTTCTATGGTGGCAAAATATTAACATTTGTAAATTTTGAGTTTCAAAGAACAAAATAAAAAATAATTAAAAGCGCTTAGCCGTTATTATAGCAGTATCGATAACTAGACTTCAATCTTCAATTTATTTGAGTGCTATAATAGAACAGAGTTATCCAGCACTTGTCAGCGGTTACAACATGTATAATAATAATCATCATCTAGAAGCGACTTTACTAGAAATAAATGAAAATAATATGAATGATAATAAATATTGTAGATTGGAGCCACACAAAAGTATTACTTGCTGAGGACAAAATGCTGTGTTGACTTAATATCACCGCGGAAGTCAGGCAAGTGAGTAAAATACCTCGTTATTATAAAGTGTTACAAGACTAGATCGATAAATAAATGGTGAATGGATGGAGTGATGACATGGATAAACGGATGGAAGGAATGGTGGATAGATGGATGCATGAATTGATTGAAGGAGAGAAGGAATGATGGGATAGAAGGATTATGGAAAGAATGGGAAAAAACGAAGGGTAAGCATAAATGTGATAGATGGATGGATGATATTCATATACATATGGTACGGAGGGGCTCAACTAGAGTCTTAGTTCCTTTATGACTATATAAATCAAAGTGTACACAGATATTTAAATATATGAGAACTGTTATTACAAAAGGGGTACGTCTTCGTCAACAACACGCCTGTTAAGAAAACAGACCTCAATCATTGCTGTATCAAAATTACCTACCTAGGATGTTGTTTTCAGCTCGAAGGAATCGACTATTCGTTCAAGATACATGTCAATTCCTCACTTTCTCATGATTTCTACAACCTCATGTTGTATCACAATCACCTAGGGTGCGTTGTTTTGCACTTCGGGCATGCGCACAATCAAAAAACTCGAGATATAGTTTTTTTTCGTGAAACTATCAGAACGCTTCATTTTTTTTGTTGGTTTTCATTTTTGGGACAATTTGTTGTTAGAAGCACAAAATTTGAGAACTGTTATTATAACTGGGGGATCTTCGTCAACAAGACCCCTTTTCTTCAAAGAAAACAGACCTCATATGTTTGGCTGCATTTCTATCGAATAATATTTGTCGATAGAAAAGATAATGTAAATAACACCTTGTTCGAATATACACCAGATGTTATCATCAAATAAACCATTACGATTGTGTTATCGTCACATATTTTCTCGCGTATAAGACGCACCTCACCCATTAGGCGCACCCTCGAAACAAATACCGTGCTTCAGTTTTGGGAAAAACTTTAAAAACCCAATCATAAGCCCTGACTATCCCCCTCCCTGGACTCACCATAAGTTCATAACAACTGCGGTTGCTGTCAATCATATTTATCTGGTGCAGCGCTGATTCAGGGAGGAACCTGTGTTATATAAAAATGCGTTCAACATCAAGCAACTACAAAGGCGTGTTCTGCGTGCATATTTAGCTACAATTAACGTTATCGATAGACCATTCTGACATCCTATGATTATTTGTGAAGTAGCACATTCTACCCATCCCTTTTCACGCGTATAATAACCTCTTACAGTGAGACACGCACCAGGCTATTCTAGCAAGCTCTTACGCTTTAATTGATACTTAGTCGTTGAAGTGAATGACTAGTTGAAGGTGTGGAGAACAAAATCGCAGAAGCGAGTCTTCTTCTGAAAGATTCCAGGGCTGAGATGCGTTTTCACGACGACGAATCGCCAAAGCTGGCAGATATATTTTCAAAATGGCCTATCTGTGGTCGATTCCAGGACCTACTAAGGCGGTTTTGGCCACATTCCACTTGTAAAGAATGCAACCGGTGCAACATTTTGCCTGTTGGTCGGGGTAGCAAAAGATTTAAACAAACCTATATAAAACGGGAAATGCTGCATGTCGGGCCTGCATGAGTAGTTCCATGATTACCCATAATACATCTCGCTCGTGCATTCGAAAAATTAAAGAAACAGGGTTCCTAAAATTGTCGAAACTATCGAATAAAAGAACAGAAAATAAAAGGAAAATAAAAAAAGGAAAAATAAACTTTACCGAAAAAACAAACAGAAACTATTAAAAAAAAATTATTTAAAAATGAATTTTACCGAAAAAAACAAAAAGGATGTAAAAGACAAAAAAAAATCATTTAAAGATAAACTTTACCGAAGAAATACAATCCAGAATCTAAAAAAAAAAAAAAAAAAAAATTCGGGTTCACCGGGCAGTGACTTGAACCAGCGATAATGAGCTGCATTTTATGCAAAACACTAAAAATCGACCATACACCCAGACTTAAATGCTGAGTCACCGTATGTTACGTATAGGACGAAGATTTCCACCTCATCCGCGCTATCGGGTAGTACACAATCAGCGTAGTAGTCAAAGAGGGAGGGAACAGTCGTATCCTAGTCCTAAATGACTGCCCCGTACTACTTCAGCTATCTGTACTTCCGATTGATTTCGAGGGTCAATTTGGTAGTCTATCGTGTAACGGTTATTGTTATGGAAATTTATTGACTAACGTAGCCCTCTGGAAATACGCGGGACCGCGACGCCAGTGATCAGGGATCGACTCTCCGTGGAATACACCAACATTTGTTTAACCGTTTTTTTTTTCTTCTTGTCTTTTCTATGGTGGCAAAATATTAACATTTGTAAATTTTGAGTTTCAAAGAACAAAATAAAAATAAAAAAATAATTAAAAGCGCTTAGCCGTTATTATAGCAGTATCGATAACTAGACTTCAATCTTCAATTTATTTGAGTGCTATAATAGAACAGAGTTATCCAGCACTTGTCAGCGGTTACAACATGTATAATAATAATCATCATCTATAAGCGACTTTACTAGTAGAAATAAATGAAAATAATACGAATGATAATAAATATTGTAGATTGGAGCCACACAAAAGTATTACTTGCTGAGGACAAAATGCTGTGTTGACTTAATATCACCGCGGAAGTCAGGCAAGTGAGTAAAATACCTCGTTATTATAAAGTGTTACAAGACTAGATCGATAAATAAATGGTGAATGGATGGAGTGATGACATGGATAAACGGATGG
This sequence comes from Actinostola sp. cb2023, assembly GCA_033675265.1. NCBI lineage: Eukaryota > Metazoa > Cnidaria > Anthozoa > Actiniaria > Actinostolidae > Actinostola > Actinostola sp. cb2023. The sequence goes on along the minus strand of JAUJYZ010000098.1, from coordinate 1,067,617 downwards.
AAGGAATGGTGGATAGATGGATGCATGAATTGATTGAAGGAGAGAAGGAACGATGGGATAGAAGGATTATGGAAAGAATGGGAAAAAACGAAGGGTAAGCATAAATGTGATAGATGGATGGATGATATTCATATACATATGGTACGGAGGGGCTCAACTAGAGTCTTAGTTCCTTTATGCCGACTATATAAATCAAAGTGTACACAGATATTTAAATATATGAGAACTGTTATTACAAAAGGGGTACGTCTTCGTCAACAACACGCCTGTTAAGAAAACAGACCTCAATCATTGCTGTATCAAAATTACCTACCTAGGATGTTGTTTTCAGCTCGAAGGAATCGACTATTCGTTCAAGATACATGTCAATTCCTCACTTTCTCATGATTCTACAACCTCATGTTGTATCACAATCACCTAGGGTGCGTTGTTTTGCACTTCGGGCATGCGCACAATCAAAAAACGAGATAGTTTTTTTTTTCGTGAAACTATCAGAACGCTTCATTTTTTTTGTTGGTTTTCATTTTTGGGACAATTTGTTGTTAGAAGCACAAAATTTGAGAACTGTTATTATAACTGGGGGATCTTCGTCAACAAGACCCCTTTTCTTCAAAGAAAACAGACCTCATATGTTTGGCTGCATTTCTATCGAATAATATTTGTCGATAGAAAAGATAATGTAAATAACACCTTGTTCGAATATACACCAGATGTTATCATCAAATAAACCATTACGATTGTGTTATTGTCACATATTTTCTCGCGTATAAGACGCACCTCACCCATTAGGCGCACCCTCGAAACAAATACCGTGCTTCAGTTTTGGGAAAAACTTTAAAAACCCAATCATAAGCCCTGACTATCCCCCTCCCTGGACTCACCATAAGTTCATAACAACTGCGGTTGCTGTCAATCATATTTATCTGGTGCAGCGCTGATTCAGGGAGGAACCTGTGTTATATAAAAATGCGTTCAACATCAAGCAACTACAAAGGCGTGTTCTGCGTGCATATTTAGCTACAATTAACGTTATCGATAGACCATTCTGACATCCTATGATTATTTGTGAAGTAGCACATTCTACCCATCCCTTTTCACGCGTATAATAACCTCTTACAGTGAGACACGCACCAGGCTATTCTAGCAAGCTCTTACGCTTTAATTCGGATACTTAGTCGTTGAAGTGAATGACTAGTTGAAGGTGTGGAGAACAAAATCGCAGAAGCGAGTCTTCTTCTGAAAGATTCCAGGGCTGAGATGCGTTTTCACGGACGACGAATCGCCAAAGCGATATATTTTCAAAATGGCCTATCTGTGGTCGATTCCAGGACCTACTAAGGCGGTTTTGGCCACATTCCACTTGTAAAGAATGCAACCGGTGCAACATTTTGCCTGTTGGTCGGGGTAGCAAAAGATTTAAACAAACCTATATAAAACGGGAAATGCTGCATGTCGGGCCTGCATGAGTAGTTCCATGATTACCCATAATACATCTCGCTCGTGCATTCGAAAAATTAAAGAAACAGGGTTCCTAAAATTGTCGAAACTATCGAATAAAAGAACAGAAAATAAAAGGAAAATAAAAAAAGGAAAAATAAACTTTACCGAAAAAACAAACAGAAACTATTAAAAAAAATTTATTTAAAAATGAATTTTACCGAAAAAAACAAAAAGGATGTAAAAGACAATAAAAAATCATTTAAAGATAAACTTTACCGAAGAAATACAATCCAGAATCTAAATAAAAAAAAATAAAAAATTCGGGTTCACCGGGCAGTGACTTGAACCAGCGATAATGAGCTGCATTTTATGCAAAACACTAAAAATCGACCATACACCCAGACTTAAATGCTGAGTCACCGTATGTTACGTATAGGACGAAGATTTCCACCTCATCCGCGCTATCGGGTAGTACACAATCAGCGTAGTAGTCAAAGAGGGAGGGAACAGTCGTATCCTAGTCCTAAATGACTGCTGCCCCGTACTACTTCAGCTATCTGTACTTCCGATTGATTTCGAGGGTCAATTTGGTAGTCTATCGTGGAACGGTTATTGTTATGGAAATTTATTGACTAACGTAGCCCTCTGGAAATACGCGGGACCGCGACGCCAGTGACCAGGGATCGATTCTCCGTGGAATACACCAACATTTTTTTAACCGTTTTTTCTTCTTCTTGTCTTTTCTATGGTGGCAAAATATTAACATTTGTAAATTTTGAGTTTCAAAGAACAAAATAAAAATAAAAAAATAATTAAAAGCGCTTAGCCGTTATTATAGCAGTATCGATAACTAGACTTCAATCTTCAATTTATTTGAGTGCTATAATAGAACAGAGTTATCCAGCACTTGTCAGCGGTTACAACATGTATAATAATAATCATCATCTATAAGCGACTTTACTAGTAGAAATAAATGAAAATAATACGAATGATAATAAATATTGTAGATTGGAGCCACACAAAAGTATTACTTGCTGAGGACAAAATGCTGTGTTGACTTAATATCACCGCGGAAGTCAGGCAAGTGAGTAAAATACCTCGTTATTATAAAGTGTTACAAGACTAGATCGATAAATAAATGGTGAATGGATGGAGTGATGACATGGATAAACGGATGGAAGGAATGGTGGATAGATGGATGCATGAATTGATTGAAGGAGAGAAGGAACGATGGGATAGAAGGATTATGGAAAGAATGGGAAAAAACGAAGGGTAAGCATAAATGTGATAGATGGATGGATGATATTCATATACATATGGTACGGAGGGGCTCAACTAGAGTCTTAGTTCCTTTATGCCGACTATATAAATCAAAGTGTACACAGATATTTAAATATATGAGAACTGTTATTACAAAAGGGGTACGTCTTCGTCAACAACACGCCTGTTAAGAAAACAGACCTCAATCATTGCTGTATCAAAATTACCTACCTAGGATGTTGTTTTCAGCTCGAAGGAATCGACTATTCGTTCAAGATACATGTCAATTCCTCACTTTCTCATGATTCTACAACCTCATGTTGTATCACAATCACCTAGGGTGCGTTGTTTTGCACTTCGGGCATGCGCACAATCAAAAAACTCGAGATAGTTTTTTTTCGTGAAACTATCAGAACGCTTCATTTTTTTTGTTGGTTTTCATTTTTGGGACAATTTGTTGTTAGAAGCACAAAATTTGAGAACTGTTATTATAACTGGGGGATCTTCGTCAACAAGACCCCTTTTCTTCAAAGAAAACAGACCTCATATGTTTGGCTGCATTTCTATCGAATAATATTTGTCGATAGAAAAGATAATGTAAATAACACCTTGTTCGAATATACACCAGATGTTATCATCAAATAAACCATTACGATTGTGTTATTGTCACATATTTTCTCGCGTATAAGACGCACCTCACCCATTAGGCGCACCCTCGAAACAAATACCGTGCTTCAGTTTTGGGAAAAACTTTAAAAACCCAATCATAAGCCCTGACTATCCCCCTCCCTGGACTCACCATAAGTTCATAACAACTGCGGTTGCTGTCAATCATATTTATCTGGTGCAGCGCTGATTCAGGGAGGAACCTGTGTTATATAAAAATGCGTTCAACATCAAGCAACTACAAAGGCGTGTTCTGCGTGCATATTTAGCTACAATTAACGTTATCGATAGACCATTCTGACATCCTATGATTATTTGTGAAGTAGCACATTCTACCCATCCCTTTTCACGCGTATAATAACCTCTTACAGTGAGACACGCACCAGGCTATTCTAGCAAGCTCTTACGCTTTAATTCGGATACTTAGTCGTTGAAGTGAATGACTAGTTGAAGGTGTGGAGAACAAAATCGCAGAAGCGAGTCTTCTTCTGAAAGATTCCAGGGCTGAGATGCGTTTTCACGACGACGAATCGCCAAAGCTGGCAGATATATTTTCAAAATGGCCTATCTGTGGTCGATTCCAGGACCTACTAAGGCGGTTTTGGCCACATTCCACTTGTAAAGAATGCAACCGGTGCAACATTTTGCCTGTTGGTCGGGGTAGCAAAAGATTTAAACAAACCTATATAAAACGGGAAATGCTGCATGTCGGGCCTGCATGAGTAGTTCCATGATTACCCATAATACATCTCGCTCGTGCATTCGAAAAATTAAAGAAACAGGGTTCCTAAAATTGTCGAAACTATCGAATAAAAGAACAGAAAATAAAAGGAAAATAAAAAAAGGAAAAATAAACTTTACCGAAAAAACAAACAGAAACTATTAAAAAAAAATTATTTAAAAATGAATTTTACCGAAAAAAACAAAAAGGATGTAAAAGACAAAAAAAAATCATTTAAAGATAAACTTTACCGAAGAAATACAATCCAGAATCTAAAAAAAAAAAAAAAAAAAAAATTCGGGTTCACCGGGCAGTGACTTGAACCAGCGATAATGAGCTGCATTTTATGCAAAACACTAAAAATCGACCATACACCCAGACTTAAATGCTGAGTCACCGTATGTTACGTATAGGACGAAGATTTCCACCTCATCCGCGCTATCGGGTAGTACACAATCAGCGTAGTAGTCAAAGAGGGAGGGAACAGTCGTATCCTAGTCCTAAATGACTGCCCCGTACTACTTCAGCTATCTGTACTTCCGATTGATTTCGAGGGTCAATTTGGTAGTCTATCGTGTAACGGTTATTGTTATGGAAATTTATTGACTAACGTAGCCCTCTGGAAATACGCGGGACCGCGACGCCAGTGACCAGGGATCGATTCTCCGTGGAATACACCAACATTTTTTTAACCGTTTTTTCTTCTTCTTGTCTTTTCTATGGTGGCAAAATATTAACATTTGTAAATTTTGAGTTTCAAAGAACAAAATAAAAATAAAAAAATAATTAAAAGCGCTTAGCCGTTATTATAGCAGTATCGATAACTAGACTTCAATCTTCAATTTATTTGAGTGCTATAATAGAACAGAGTTATCCAGCACTTGTCAGCGGTTACAACATGTATAATAATAATCATCATCTATAAGCGACTTTACTAGTAGAAATAAATGAAAATAATACGAATGATAATAAATATTGTAGATTGGAGCCACACAAAAGTATTACTTGCTGAGGACAAAATGCTGTGTTGACTTAATATCACCGCGGAAGTCAGGCAAGTGAGTAAAATACCTCGTTATTATAAAGTGTTACAAGACTAGATCGATAAATAAATGGAATGAATGGATGGAGTGATGACATGGATAAACGGATGGAAGGAATGGTGGATAGATGGATGCATGAATTGATTGAAGGAGAGAAGGAATGATGGGATAGAAGGATTATGGAAAGAATGGAAGTAACATTTATATTATTATTATTATTATTATTATTATTATTATTATTATTATTATTATTATTATTATTATTATTATTATTATTATTATTATTATTATTATTATTATTATTATTATTATTATGCATTCTTTGATGTTCGGGTTTGCCACCCCAATGCAGAAACTTATAAAGACCTCGATCCCCAACAGATTTACCTCATGCACGAGAACGAGAAGAAACGTATGTACTCGAAAAGAGTGATGGAAATTGGACAGGGAACATTCACACCATTAGTCTTTACTACAACTGGAGGGATGGGAAACGAATGTTTGAGATACCATAGTAGACTTGCTGAGCTGATTGCTATAAAGAAAGGTGAACAATATGCAATCTTATGGATTAGAGCCAAAGTCTCATTCTCAATATTGAGATCTGCGCTGCTGTGTCTGAGAGGCTCAAGAACATTTAAAAGATTACCTTGTGACATTAAAAACATTGATTTAGATGTAGAAACCACAGTAGGAGCCATCTGTAAATAATATTTTTATATCTTTATTTATTTATTTTTATCTTTTTTATATATATATATTGCTTATATTATATTATTCATAATTTATTGTTTGTATTTTATTATCATTAGTTAATTGTTATTGAACAATCCAAGCGATCATTTTAAATTTTGTAAATAAGGATTTTTATCTATTTTTCTATCTCTTATTTGTAATTTGTTTTGAGGAATAAAGTTATCATTATTATTATTATTATTATTATTATTATTATTATTATTATTATTATTATTATTATTATTATTATTATTATTATTATTATTATTATTATTATTAACGATGACGTAGGCTGATGTCCGTTTTGAAGACCGAGAGCACAGTTTTTTCCTATCCGGACCGCTCTTTAGCCGGGAAATAACATATTTATTTTTTTCTTGGATAATTTTCGCGACACATGGTCAGAGATAGGAAAATACGAGCCGCTCCAACAATCAGAACGCGCAATTTGATAGGATACGGGACCGGAAAAAAATGGAAACTAGGTTATTACAGTACTGTACAGTATACGTACGGTACTCTACAATACGGCACAGTACGGCACTCTACAATACGGCACAGTACGGCACTCTACCGTACGGTACTCTACAGTACGGCACTCTACAATACGGTACTCTACAATACGGTACTCTACAGTACGGTACTCTACACTGAGTACGGTACTCTACAATACGGTACTCTACAGTACGGTACTCTACAGTACGGCACTCTACAGTACGGCACTCTACAGTACGGCACAGTACGGCACTCTACCGTACGGTACTCTACAGTACGGCACTCTACAATACGGTACTCTACAATACGGTACTCTACAGTACGGTACTCTACACTGAGTACGGTACTCTACAATACGGTACTCTACAGTACGGTACTCTACAGTACGGCACTCTACAGTACGGCACTCTACAATACGGCACAGTACGGCACTCTACCGTACGGTACTCTACAGTACGGCACTCTACAATACGGTACTCTACAATACGGTACTCTACAGTACGGTACTCTACAGTACGGCACTCTACAATACGGCACAGTACGGCACTCTACCGTACGGTACTCTACAGTACGGCACTCTACAATACGGCACAGTACGGCACTCTACTGTACGGTACTCTACAGTACGGCACTCTACAATACGGTACTCTACAATACGGTACTCTACAGTACGGTACTCTACACTGAGTACGGTACTCTACAATACGGTACTCTACAGTACGGTACTCTACAGTACGGCACTCTACTGTACGGTACTCTACAGTACGGCACTCTACAGTACGGCACTCTACAGTACGGTACTCTACACTGAGGAAGTGGGGGGGAAAAAAATCGATTTTCGAGAGTGGGTCAGTCCGATCGGCCATTGCTAGCCTCCTACCTTTCCTTCTTCTTAGTAGTGGGGGGGAGAGCTCAGTTAAAAATCGCCGGAATGACCTGAAATCGCTACCAGAGATCAACAACGACACAAACACGGCAACACTACGGGAAGGTTAGAGTTCATTGGCTTTATTATTTACGGAGTTATCGACCAGAGCCTAAGGTCCCATACAAAGCCTTATATACAGCTCGATAACAAGACTCTCATAGATACCTTGGGCTACCTGTGGTTTAGGTCCTCTATTTCCACCGTTTTGATCAACATATATACTATTTTCTAATCATCGTCATTTGCTGTTTTTCAGGTTTATTGTTTTTTAATAGCAAAAAAAATGCTTCTTACTTATTTACTTAATCTGAAAGACTGTTTTTCTACCTCTGTTTAACTGTTTTCTTTTTACTTTCTTGTTTCATCTATGTTGTCCTTTCAGGTTCATATCACCTTTAATTTCTGATTGTCTTTACTTGTGTCGTTATCTTAGTGTTGTTCCTGTCAAGATTGCTTCGTCACCTCAGTGTACACAATCTAAATTCCGGTCAGAGTTTCGTCCAAAGTTTACTTAACAGAACCATTAATGCTGTATTAATTGTTGTAATTATACAGTCAATTGATTTTCTCAATACCTTAATTCAATAGTACATCTGTAAAAGGGTAGATGACTCGCTCAGAAGAAGCGGCTCTACAGGCGCGGATACAGACCGCTTTACGCTGTTTTCCGTAAAACGGTCAACATTTTCAAAGTAGCAGTAATATAGCTCTCTTGAATGTTTAATTTATTCATAACAACTTGACTAAAGGTACAAAAACGGCCGGTGCGGAAAACGGTCACATTTCTTCCTGGATCTGCGTCTGCTCCGAAACGAGAACGGTAATTTCTATCCAGAATCTGCTCTTTCGTGGAGGAGCAACAACAAACAACACAGTCAAGTGTTAGAGCAGTTTTAAACAAGCAAATAAGACATCTATATCTATCCTTAATCGTGAGCTTCCTAACCAAACAACATTCTGTTTAATATCCGGGTGACAACGATTGCCGCGCAATGACGTAGTCTTCTCTTATCTCGATGATAGCTTTGTTAGTAGTACAACCACATCCACCTCACATATCACATATCACATATCACATATCACATATCACATATCACATATCACATATCACATATCACATATCACATATCACATATCACATATCACATATCACATATCACATATCACATATCACATATCACATATCACATATCACATATCACATATCACATATCACATATCACATATCACATATCACATATCACAGTGATCAATGAAAATGATTTGAAGTAGAAAGTGCGCATCTCATTTTTATACTTCACTGATTAGTTGGTAAAGTTCAGTCTCGGCCAGTCATGAATCCTCTTAATTATTATTATTATTAATTTTTATACCGCGCACAAATTCTAGTGTCGAACAAATGCTAATATAATGCTAATATATATTTTTTGTATTATTAAATAAAAAATAAGAATATAGCAACAATGGAACTGACTACAAACTGCTGATTTGTTTGTCACAAAATGATCGTGATTTAAACAACACCCCAGGGGGGGGGGGGGAGCCCAGGGGGGGGGGGGGGGGGGGAAAGGGTACTCCCTTATATATGCTATACGGGTATGTGCCGCGGGATAGGGTATGGTTTTTGAGCTCCTTAGGTCTGGGATAGGGTATCGTATTTGCTCTTTTAGTCTGGGATAGGGTGCCTTTTTGGTCTGGGATAGGGTATGGTTTTCACAATAACGTAACGCGCCAAACTACACCAGCTTTAATTATCATAGTCTGTTACAACTTACAGTTCTCCAAATAAAACAGCCGCAGAAACAACGTATTAGGTTAGGTCTGGTGTAGGGTATGTAATGTTGAGCTTAGGTCTGGGATAGGGTATGGAAAATCGCATTTTTAGGTCTGGAATAGGGTCAGGGTTTTGAGGTGTCCGCGGCGCACCCCTACCCGAAAATATCTAGAGTATCCCGTCCAAGAACAACACCAACTGGCCGGCAAAACTCCAAAACGTTTAGGTTCTAGCCGGCTTTTGCATGCAAAGCGTGGCCAAGCAATATTGAAAGCAACGTGACATCAATAAATACTAAATTCTTTAAAAAGATTAAAGCATAGCCAACTTTATGACGGCATATATTACATTAATTATCAAACACGTTAGCAGTTAGCTGTAATTAATGCCCGATTCGTTTGTAATGACTTCCCCCGTGTAGTGACGCCGACTCACTCAGCCTAGATAGTGTTCATGATAAGCATATAAGGCCGCTGCAGGTGGAATAGATACTACTTCCTCGTCAAACTCGTTAAATACTAGCGTTAGCTTTAGTTGGACATCAATTGAATTGGTTGCTGGAAATTAAGGTAAGAGAAATGAACTCTTCGTTACTGAGAAAACTGACACTAAAACTGCTAACTTTGAATCGCATTAATTTAGATACAGCTATTTCTAAAAAGGTTGCCTTTTGAATACTGAATTATACTACAGCTGATAGTTAAATTATAAAGAGTCTTTTTAGAAGCCAAAACCAGGCTAAGCCAACATACGTTAAGTAACGTTACCAAAATACACCTTTTTTATAAATAGAAAATTAGTTTTAATATCTTCGTATGCACAATTCAGTATTCACAAGACAACCAACAAATACTGAGCTGTATAAAAAGTTTGCGAGTGAGTTTCAGTAAACCGTTTGACGTACGGCTGTGTTCTGATGTTTATCTCAATTGAGAGTGTTCTGTAAAAGAACTTGGTAAAAGGTACACGCGGTAAAAGGTACGATAACGGTAAAACTGAGGCACGATAACGATAAAACTGAGGCACGATAACGATAAAACTGAGGTACGATAACGGCTTTTGAATTGGTCTGCGTTGCATGGTTCAGCAACAACAACAACAACAACTCATAAACATTCGTTTTATAGTGATAAGTGAAATGTTACAAACACACATTGAACCTACAAATAGTCTACACTAATCTAGGCGGTAAGACGTGCCGGTTGGGCTGCCTGATATAGGATATTGGGATGAACTAGTAAACATGAAAATATAAATCAACTATAATATTTTAACAATAACATATGTTTTAATATACCTTTTTACCGATCGATACGGCGGCCATTTTGGATTCTATTGTTTTGGCTGAAACATTATGGGATGCTCAGGGTGGTGTGGAGTCGTGCGGATCGCGTCAATATAATATTTTTCTATGTCACTCTAACCATAGTGTTGTATGACTTACTATCTACATGTGATGTGTATTGTTGTATAATTTTGTACAAATTCATTGCTTTAAATTAAGTTTTCGTAGTTTTTCATGGCCAAATGGTTACTAGCTTGCACCCTGGGCATCCCATAATTCAATATGGCCGCCGTATCGGTAAAAAGGTCTATTGTAATTATTAACCATTAGCTTGTTAATACATGAGATGATGGTACTGGACAGTTTGTAGATGTGAATTCGCAAAGGATCATGGTACAATGTACAGCCGCCATCTTGTTTAAGTGTCTTACTATTGAATTCCCACCAGGAATACTGACACGATCGACGTCTAGTACAATGTACAGCCGCCATCTTGTTTAAGTGTCTTACTATTGAATTCCCACCAGGAATACTGACACGATCGACGTCTAGTACAATGTACAGCCGCCATCTTGTTTAAGTGTCTTACTATTGAATTCCCACCAGGAATACTGACACGACGTCTAGTACAATGTACAGCCGCCACCTTGTTTAAGTGTCTTACTATTGAATTCTCACCAGGAATACTGACACGACGTCTGGTACAATGTACAGCCGCCATCTTGTTTAAGTGTCTTACTATTGAATTCCCACCAGGAATACTGACACGACGTCTGGTACAATGTACAGCCGCCACCTTGTTTAAGTGTCTTACTATTGAATTCCCACCAGGAATACTGACACGACGTCTAGTACAATGTACAGCCGCCATCTTGTTTAAGTGTCTTACTGTTGAATTCCCACCAGGAATACTGACACGATCGACGTCTAGTACAATGTACAGCCGCCACCTTGTTTAAGTGTCTTACTATTGAATTCCCACCAGGAATACTGACACGACGTCTAGTACAATGTACAGCCGCCATCTTGTTTAAGTGTCTTACTATTGAATTCCCACCAGGAATACTGACACGATCGACGTCTAGTACAATGTACAGCCGCCATCTTGTTTAAGTGTCTTACTATTGAATTCCCACCAGGAATACTGACACGACGTCTAGTACAATGTACAGCCGCCATCTTGTTTAAGTGTCTTACTATATATTGAATTCCCACCAGGAATACTGACACGACGTCTAGTACAATGTACAGCCGCCATCTTGTTTAAGTGTCTTACTATATATTGAATTCCCACCAGGAATACTAACACGACGTCTAGTACAATGTACAGCCGCCATCTTGTTTAAGTGTCTTACTATATATTGAATTCCCACCAGGAATACTGACACGACGTCTAGTACAATGTACAGCCGCCATCTTGTTTAAGTGTCTTACTATATATTGAATTCCCACCAGGAATACTAACACGACGTCTAGTACAATGTACAGCCGCCATCTTGTTTAAGTGTCTTACTATTGAATTCCCACCAGGAATACTGACACGACGTCTGGTACAATGTACAGCCGCCACCTTGTTTAAGTGTCTTACTATTGAATTCCCACCAGGAATACTGACACGACGTCTGGTACAATGTACAGCCGCCATCTTGTTTAAGTGTCTTACTATATATTGAACTGATTCCCACCAGGAATACTGACACGTCTAGTATGCCGTGTCTTCTAAACCTGGCTTACGGCATGTGGCTTTGGGCAATGCTTTGCTTGATCTCGCTTGTGAACACATCACCGGTACGTACAACAAGTACTTGTCATTATACCTATGACGTCATATCACTACGTCAGGATACGTGAACAGTGCACAAATTGAGCTTCGTTAGAGGACGGCGAGCGCAAGTAAAATTGTCACTCTATCGGCGTAATAGGGCGCATGCGCGAATATTTCATTACCGCTGTACTGTGTCGTTGAACGATAAGAAACGACTGAAACATGTGTGGTGTCAATCAATCACTGATCAGATATCCAAACCCGCGTTCTCGATCCAGTCCTCTCGCCGTCCTCCATCTAAAGGTCTCTATTGTTACTCTAGCAACGATTACGCAAGAAGTTTGACCAATGCTGTAAAACTGGTTTATAAGTAAGTATTTTATTTCATTTAAGAACTCTATTCAAGTCAAAGACTTCTATGGACGTGATGGTAAGTGGATATAGCTTAGACCCTCACACCTCCCTGCTGACTAGTGCGCGATGCGTGTACGTGTGCGAGATGCGTGTACGTGTGCGCGTGTGTGCGCGTCACAAGCACCTAAAACCCCAATGCAGTTACTATAAAACACTGAATGGTCACGTGAGAGATTTTCAGCCTTGTTTTTACACAGTCATTCTCCACTACGAACCAATAAACTGCTTCCGTGATAAAGGAAGTAACCGTGCACTACGTAACATGTACTATAATGCCCGCGAAAATGTACTGACATGGAACCGCTGGCCAGAAACTACTACAGATATCATCAGAGCATGCGCAGTAAACGCTTACCAGAAGGGCTACACTACCATATTTGGTGTTCAGTACTTTGGTGAATGCTGGAGTGATGGCTATGCTGAAATGCGATTTGCAATGTATGGTAGATCGGCGAGCTGTTATTCTGGAGTTGGGGGATCTTGGGCCAACTATGTGTATCGTTTGACAGGTAACGTTATAAACGTCTTAGAAAACAAAAGTCTTTTGGGATTATGCCTTTTATCTTTTCTGCTCTCTCTTTTTCTTTCTTTCTTACCATTCTTTTCTTTTTATCTATCTATCTATCTATCTATCTATCTATCTATCTATCTATCTGTCTGTCTGTCTGTCTGTCTGTCTGTCTGTCTGTCTGTCTGTCTGTCTGTCTGTCTGTCTGTCTGTCTGTCTGTCTGTCTGTCTGTCTGTCTGTCTATCTCTATCTATCTATCTATCTCTATCTATCTATCTATCTATCTATCTATCTATCTATCTATATCTATCTATCTATCTCTATCTATCTATCTATCTATCTATCTATCTATCTATCTATCTATCTATCTATCTATCTATCTCTATCTATCTATCTATCTATCTATCTATCTATCTCTCTCTATCTATCTATCTATCTATCTATCTATCTATCTATCTATCTATCTATCTATCTATCTATCTATCTATCTATCTATCTATCTATCTATCTATCTATCTATCTATCTATCTATCTATCTATCTATCTATCTATCTATCTATCTATCTATCTATCTATCTATCTATCTATCTATCTATCTATCTATCTATCTATCTATCTATCTATCTATCTATCTATCTATCTATCTATCTATCTATCCGTATTTATCTATCTATGTTTCTTTCTTTCTTTCTTTCTTTCTTTCTTTCTTTCTGTCCATGCATTATTTTATTTCTTTATCAATAGTTTCCTCTTTCTAATTAAAACAAACGATTGTATACATTTTCAGTAACTAGTCCCAAAAGCCCTATCACGTGTCATGTTAACGGCAAAGACTACCACCAGAATGAGATCATGAACATTCCTAATGACTGGACTAAAAACCGTACAAAATGTATGACTTGCAAGTGTGTTGATGGCAAACCACAAAACTGTATGGAGACCTATTTCTGTGACACTGGTTTGGCTGGACTCTGTACAAAGTACAAGAACGTGTCTGGTAGTTGTTGTCCAGTTTGCGGTGAGTAGATTTACTTTTCTGTGTTAGCATAGCTCTTTCTATGGTGGGAGAATCGTGTATAGCGATGTTCACCGTGACGTAAGCCATTGTTAATTGTTTTGCCGACCAAATATCGATTGGCTGATGAAATAAAGCAAATTGTGAAGAGCTATTGTAATCATGGTTGGCAAATGAACATTACAAAGCAAATGTGACGTCAATGTTTACTGAATTAAACAGTGAACATCACTGTACAGTCAATGTCATTAACGTTGTCCAGCTAAAAAGAGATTAACACTAGTACAATAAATGTCACGCGCTGATCTCATAGGCCTTTTCACGGATAGACCGGAAGTGGCAGAACGCAATGCATTGTGGACTATATTCGGTACAAACACAACAATCTGAGCGCCATTTTGGATCGAAGAACTTCGGAAGAACATAAACAAACTCACTTCATCATGCCTCGGTGTACCGCGATGGGCTGCAATAATGACACGAGATATCCAGAAAGGTTCGTTTTATTATTTTTCTTCGTTTCTTTGTGTATAACGGCAATTCGAAGAGCATAAAATGAAAATTATACGTGGTAGACCGTATAATGTAGTTACTAGAGATTACTATATTATGCCACATGTCAAGGAGTATTTCGTATCATTATTGCAGCCCATATGGCGCCTGGATTGTTGTGTTTGTGCCGAATCTAGACCAGAATGCACTCCGTTCAGCTACTTCCGGTCTATCCGTGAAAAGGTCTATTCTATATTCGTTTTGCTCGCGTGGAATTTTAATTTCAAAAGCAAACATCACCTCTGCCTGTGAAAACGGGCATTGTTAAAACTCTGTTCTCACACTGAGGTGATGTTTGCTTTTGAAATTAAAATTCCACGCGCGCAAAACGAATATATTATGAGACACGTGATCTTTATTGTAGTGTTGATCTCTTTTTAGCTGGACAACGTTAATGACATTGACGATATCTCTTGTACATCAATGTGTTACTACACCAACTGGATATGATGTGTAAGGTATTTGAGTAAGAAAATAGGTTGGGAAAAAGGTCGAAAAAAATTATTAATAAGAAAAATTATTAATCGACAGTTTTAAGTGCCGAGACCCATATTGTATAACTATTATCATATGACATATCATAGATTGCTACAATGATGGTAAAGTCATGTCCATGAATTCCACATGGACAGTACGGAACGACAAGAAGCAATGCTCACTGTGTACCTGCGGCAAAAACGGTATCGCTACCTGTACTGCTAGAGAAATATGTCAATGTTATGGTGAAGAACTACCAAGCCCTGGGAAATGTTGTCCTAAATGTGGTAGGTTAATGGTGGTGGGGGAGGGGTGGGTAGGGAGATCAATGTTGTCCTAAATGTGGTAGGTTAATGGTGGTGGGGGGGTGGGTAGGGAGATCAATGTTGTCCTAAATGTGGTAGGTTAATGGTGGTGGGAGGGGTGGGTGGGTAGGGAGATCAATGTTGTCCTAAATGTGGTAGGTTAATGGTGGTGGGAGGGGTGGGTAGGGAGGGCAATGATGTCCTAAATGTGGTAGGTTGGAGGGGTGGGTAGGTAGATCAATGTTGTCCTAAATGTGGTAGGTTAATGGTGGTGGGAGGGGTGGGTAGGGAGATCAATGTTGTCCTAAATGTGGTAGGTTAATGGTGGTGGGAGGGGTGGGTAGGGAGGGCAATGATGTCCTAAATGTGGTAGGTTGGAGGGGTGGGTAGGTAGATCAATGTTGTCCTAAATGTGGTAGGTTAATGGTGGTGGGAGGGGTGGGTAGGGAGGGCAATGATGTCCTAAATGTCCTAATCGTGGTGGGAGGGGTGGGTAGAGAGAGGGCAATGATGTCCTAAATGTGTAGGTTAATGGAGGTGGGAATGGGTAGGGAGGGCAATGATGTCCTAAAGGGGTAGGTTAATGGAGGTGGGAGAGGGGTGGGTAGGGAGGGCAATGATGTCCTAAATGTGGTAGGCTAATCGTGGTGGTGGGAGGGGTGGGTAGGGAGGTAGATCAATGTTGTCCTAAATGTGGTAGGTTAATGGTGGTGGGAGGGGTGGGTAGGGAGGGCAATGATGTCCTAAATGTGGTAGGCTAATCGTGGTGGGAGGGGTGGGTAGGGAGGTAGATCAATGTTGTCCTAAATGTGGTAGGTTAATGGAGGTGGGAGGGGTGGGTAGGGAGGGCAATGTTGTCCTAAATGTGGTAGGTTAATGGAGGTGGGAGGGGTGGGTAGGGAGGGCAATGATGTCCTAAATGTGGTAGGTTAATGGAGGTGGGAGGGGTGGGTAGGGAGGGCAATGATGTCCTAAATGTGGTAGGTTAATGGAGGTGGGAGGGGTGGGTAGGGAGGGCAATGTTGTCATACAGTGGAACCTCTATTAAGGGGACACCCTCGGGACCAGGAAAAGTGTCCCCTTAATGGAGGTGTTTCCTGAACAGAGGTTGGGCGGGGTTTGTTAATAATTAACCACCTAAACAAAAATGCCTGTTTTCTTTACTTGCAATGCAGTCATTTATTTATTCAACAGTCAAATGCATGATTTAAGCTTGCAACATCAACTTTGGACTGTTTAAATTGCGATTTGACTTTGTACATAGATTAGTTTAGCCGGGTAATTATATGATTACCAATTACTGTAATATAATATTCATGAATTTTTTTACAGACAATATTACTTTTGCAATTCAAGTGCACTGCAGCGTGTAAATTACCTTCTTAGCCAATCAGAATCGTTAGTTTTTTTCATGTACTGTATATTAGTAGTAGTAGTTGTCCCCTTAATGGAGGTTAAAATAGCACTCGGGACGCTTAAAAAGTGTCCCGTCCCCTTAATAGAGGTGTCCCTTTAATAGAGGTGGTAAATACAAAGATTATAAGAGTGTTTTGCCGGGACCTGGAAAAGTGTCCCCTTAATGGAGGTGTCCCCTGAATAGAGGTGTCCCAAAGTAGAGGTTCCACTGTATGTCCTAAATGTGGTAGGTTAATGGAGGTGGGAGGGGTAGGGAGGGAGGACAATGTTGTCCTAAATGTGATAAGTTAATGGAGGAGGGAGGGGTGGGTAAGGTGTTCAATGTTGTTTCTGTCTACTAGAAATATACACTATTACTATCCATTGATTTTTATTCTGATTGTGTTCTCAGTGACAAAAAGTACAACTACTTCAGCACCAGAGACTGTGTCTCCAGAGACCACAAGGCCACGGCCAGTGTTCCCTTCACCTCCGTAACAGCATCAAGCCGGCATTCATTTAGTAGTTGATATTTCGAATTGTCTATAATTTACCGGTTTATTCAATGTGTTAAGAATAATAAACAATGTTTAACAGTAATCTGATAGTACATGGTGTAAGTAATTAATCAAGGGCTGGTACATCATTACAGCTTTGCGTAGCATGAGATATTTCTAAAATATCATGTGCGCTCTAGCTGATGGTATGACACCCCTTATGTGCTATTTCGCTGGTAAAAACATGATTTCGTTTCACTTACGTAAAGAAAATAATGTCAATTGGATCAAACAGTCACTTTCCCTTATTATTATTATTAAAGTCTGTCAGTGGTTAACCTGTATGTACTATACGCACTTCGCCAGACAGACAGACAGACAGACAGACAGACAAAATAATATTTATTCACAGTAAAAACATCGGTTTACAATAACCAGTAGAGTACGTAAAGTCATAGAAATCTGGCAATCTGACAGCAAAACACACGATCTTGCATGGCGAGTGTAAATATCGTGTAGATTATATTGACATTATTAGAGTGCACACTAAAACCGTGAAACAGTACAAACTATTTAGTGCAAAATAGCACCAATGAAACAATAGAAAACAATAGACATTGCACTATAAGTGTTAATTAAAGTTAGCACTGTTTCATGGTTTTAGTGCTTGCACTCTAGCACATAGAATTTACACGAAGTTTAATCTTTATTTTGAGTGGGTTACAAATACAGCAATGCTGGTTTCCAATTTGGCCCACTAGATACAATAAGTACTACTTTAATTATTTACATGTGTTTTGTGGTGAAACAGTACAAACTATTTAGTGCAAAATAGCACCAATGAAACAATAGAAAACAATAGACATTGCACTATAAGTGTTAATTAAAGTTAGCACTGTTTCATGGTTTTAGTGCTTGCACTCTAGCACATAGACACGAAGTTTAATCTTTATTTTGAGTGGGTTACAAATACAGCAATGCTGGTTTCCAATTTGGCCCACTAGATACAATAAGTACTACTTTAATTATTTACATGTGTTTTGTGGTTGCTAGGTAGAACCATAGTAACCGGATGCCGCACCCTTTAATTATTTACATGTGTTTTGTGGTTGCTAGGCAGAACCATAGTAACTGGATGCCGCACCCTTTAATTATTTACATGTGTTTTGTGGTTGCTTGGCAGAACCATAGTAACTGGATGCCGCACCCTTTAATTATTTACATGTGTTTTGTGGTTGCTTGGCAGAACCATAGTAACTGGATGCCGCACCCTTTAATTATTTACATGTGTTTTGTGGTTGCTAGGCAGAACCATAGTAACCGGATGCCACACCCTTTAATTATTTACATGTGTTTTGTGGTTGATAGGCAGAACCATAGTAACTGGATGCCGCACCCTTTAATTATTTACGTGTGTTTTGTGGTTGCTAGGCAGAACCATAGTAATTGGATGCCACACCCTTTAATTATTTACATCTGTTTTGTGGTTGCTAGGCAGAACCATAGTAACCGGATGCCGCACCCTTTAATTATTTACATGTGTTTTGTGGTTGCTAGGCAGAACCATAGTAACAAATCGACAAACAGTCGTAACACACTGAGGATAGTATAAAAGGGTGTCAATCGCGTGTGAATGCAGTGTCAGTGAATAGTAGATATTGCCCCAACATGACTGAACGCCGTCAAAAAGATGCTGATAGAAATATGTCTACATCGACAATATGCCATCAGATACCGTTTGTAGTGCCACGCTTGGATCGTCAAACAGGTAACGAAGAATCGTATCATCTGACCCTGGAAATCTCCTCATCCCCATTAACTTATCATCCCCCTAGATCGTCAATAAATCTCATAATCCCAGATATGGCTTGCATGGCGTGTGCGCTGTCATTACTGATGAACCGTGGGTATCCGAGTTACAGGAATAAAGAGCACGAATAAAGTATCCGTTATATCCCTGGGGAACGACGTATAGGCAGACGTCTCACGGGCCCCAGGTAACTACTGAATACCACAACTGCCTACTATAGCGAAACTCGCAATCTGATTGCATGGTTCAAAACTAACCTACTATCAGCCCATAGACGGCAGTTCTGAGTCGTCCAAAATGGCTTCCTCAGACTCACTCGCGTTTTGCGAAAGTAACAAATGAAGAGCTAGAGGTTATCATGATTATAATGCAGCCCCAGAGAAAACAACTCGTTAATTGTCGAGGACGCGTGTTGTTGAAGTAGATAAATAATATTCTAAAACTCATTAATAATTCATGAGCAATTTATTGGTCCAATCAGGGTTGTCCAATCGGTCACATGCATGGATCTTTATAGCCCGATAAAACACTGATGAATAAAACATCAGTGTCTATATCACTTATAAAGACACTGATGTTTTATTCATCAGTTCTTATCAGTGCAGAAAGACTGATTGCCTGTAACATAGGTCATGCAAAGGTCTCATTTACTCGTATCATTGACCTTTGCATAGCACCGACAGCAAGTTACGAATATCCTTACGGCTTCCTACTTACGAATTACAAAACCTCTTTCCAATGTGGGATGAGTTGAGGTGTATCCTGCGCATGATCAGTGATGTCACAAGTACCTTTACAAAAAGGTTTGGAATTTTCTTGTATTATTTGCTTAGAATTCGTGTAATACTGTTATCGAATTCATGAATAATTAGGCTCTGAAAATAATCAATAGAAACAATATAATTGGTAGCATTTTACATCTGTAAATCGGCAAGAGATTCGTCCTCATTTGCATTCAACTTTAACTTGCAGTGGTTGAGTGTGTTTCTACGTAGGTTATCGCTTCCTTATTCATTTATTGTATAATCATCATCCTATAACTTTAACTTGGATTTTCTCGGCCAAACTGTTTCCTATCATCCAAATTATAGTAAAACATCCACTTATACATCGTTGGATTCGATAAGTACTATACAATATTCGCGTCCGATCTGTATGGGATTTACAAACTCTCGCCTACGGCTCGAGTTTGTAAATCCCATAAAGATCGGCCGCTCATATTGTATATAGTACTTATAAATCAAGGTAAATTGGGATGGAGTTTTAGAAGTCGTTACGGCTCGGATCTTTATAGAGTCGTTTTCGTATGAGTGGGAAGTAGTTACGGTACGGTTCGTGCCGTACCGTGACCGTATCGCGCCATCATCGTGCGGTATCCAAGCATTCTGATTGGTTGAGCGATGATTTCGCGCGCTGTGATTGGTTGAATACAATGTCTTCGATTCCGTACCGTAGCCCTAACTCCGTAACTAAGGTTTCCCACTCATGCGAAAATGACTCTATGCCGATAAAACACGGTCTCTCGTTCTATAAACTTCACATAATAATAATGATCAATGAAAATATGAAATTGCAAACTTACCAAACGTTGTAAAATGGCGCTATTTTGAAAGCGCGCTTTGTTTAAAATTTGAATATTCATGATCAATAAATAATGAAAACACAATTAAAATTATGTTTTAGAGATCAGTCAGTTGTGGTATTCTAACACAGATAGAAGGCTCACTCTCGCTTTCTTTCGGCTCTCTATCGGCTCTCATAACTTGCTCATACTCGGGAATAGCACTAGCTCCTCGCCAACTATCTGCCGATAGAAGGCTTGAAATCTATCTGTTAATTAGATGGCGAAAGGTCTCCTTGAGTTTGAGCGATCCCCTGTTTCAAAAAGAATCGTAAAATTAATTAATAATAATTTCATAATTATACTGCGCATGATTCAATTATAATAATTGTATTCCTATTTTAGGAGAACAAAAGAATGCTTCGTCTCATTCCTACCTTCAGTTGTGGTCGCGTAATGACAGTAACACGCGTTCTCAAGGCTTGTTACCAAAACAACATGAAGACCAGGACAGTGACACGACAAGTTATTTGTGGCTCAGGGATTCTCATCTGTTTGACGAGCCGGATGAGATCGAAGTCCATCCACCACGTCGTTCTTCGAGCACACGATCTACTGTGAACTGCCGCCATGGTGAGACGAAATCAGACATACAACCACAAAGGTCGCCTCGTCTTCATAACAGACGAATAGCACATAACTACCAACATGAAAGCACAACTTCAAGAGCAACCTATTCGGCCACTGATGACGTCGTATTAAATAAGATTGCTTACGAAGCAACCGAAGCATATATATACAGGGCGTTTTTGCCGGTCTAAGTGGCGTAAACCCTGACCAAAACACGGTGTCGAATAAAAGGAATTCATCAACATCCCAAAGCTTCGAAAGGTTCCTCGTTACTGTAACATCATTCATTAACAAGAAAACGCGAGGTTTGAAAACAAAATATCGCACGAAGCTACAGAGTATTAGCGAAGACGATTGTCTATCAGATTGCCGTGATCAGTTCACTGAACGCATCAGCGCTACCCAGTTAATCCACTGGTTCAACGATCAACAGGAACAGACCATCACTGTACACGTGGAAAGAATTCCTTGACCTTGCAGAAGACTATGACCAAACTCCACCCCAAATGTCAACTTGTATTAGTACACTATCACTGTACGCATGGAAATAATTATTTGACCTTGTAGAAGACTATGACCAAACTCCACCCCAAATGTCAACTTGTATCAGAAGACCATCACTGTACACATGGAAATAATTCTTTGACCTTGCAGAAGACTATGACCAAACTCCACCCCAAATGTCAACTTGTATCAGAAGACCATCACTGTACACATGGAAATAATTCTTTGACCTTACAGAAGACTATGACCAAACTCCACCCCAAATGTCAACTTGTATCAGAAGACCGTCACTGTACACGTGGAAAGAATTCCTTGACCTTGCAGAAGACTGTGAGCAAACTCCACCCCAACTGTCAGCTTGTATCAGAAGACCATCACTGTACACATGGAAAGAATCTCCTTGACCTTACAGAAGACTATGACCAAACTCCATACACCCAAATGTCAGCTTGTATCAGAAGACCATCACTGTACACATGGAAACAATTCAAGAGACCGCTTGCAGAAGATTGATGAGCAAACTCCACCCCAAAGATCAGCTTGTATCAGAAGACCATCACTGTACACATGGAAAGAATTCGTTGACCTTGCAGAAGACTGTGAGCAAACTCTGACCCCAAACGTCAGCTTGTATCAAAGACCATCACTGTACACATGGAAAAGCTTCAAAAGGTTTACAGAAGACTGTGACAAAACTCCACCCCAAACGTCAGCTTGTATCAGAAGACCATCAACACATGGAACGAATTCCTTGACCTTACAGAAGACTGTGAGCAAACTCCACCCCAAACGTCAGCTTGTATCAGAAGACTATCACTGTACACATGGAAAGAATTCGTTGACCTTGCAGAAGACTGTGAGCAAACTCCACCCCAAACGTCAGCTTGTATCAGAAGACCATCACTGTACACATGGAAAGAATTCCTTGACCTTGCAGAAGACTGTGAGCAAACTCCACCCCAAACGTCAGCTTGTATCAGAAGACCATCACTGTACATATGGAAAGAATTCCTTGACCTTGCAGAAGACTGTGAGCAAACTCCACCCCAAACGTCAGCTTGTATCAGAAGACCATCACTGTACACATGGAAAGAATTCGTTGACCTTGCAGAAGACTGTGAGCAAACTCCACCCCAAACGTCAGCTTGTATCAGAAGACCATCACTGTACACATGGAAAGAACTCCTTGACCTTGCAGAAGACTGTGAGCAAACTCCACCCCAAACGTCAGCTTGTATCAGAAGACCATCACTGTACACATGGAAAGAATTCCTTGACCTTGCAGAAGACTGTGAGCAAACTCCATCCCAAACGTCAACTTGTATCAGAAGACCGTCACTGTACACATGGAAAGAACTCCTTGACCTTGCAGAAGACTGTGAGCAAACTCCACCCCAAATGTCAACTTGTATCAGAAGACCATCACTGTACACATGGAAAGAATTCCTTGACCTTGCAGAAGACTGTGAGCAAACTCCACCCCAAACGTCAGCTTGTATCAGAAGACCATCACTGTACACATGGAAAGAATTCCTTGACCTTGCAGAAGACTGTGAGCAAACTCCACCCCAAACGTCAGCTTGTATCAGAAGACCATCACTGTACACATGGAAATAATTCCTTGACCTTACAGAAGACTATGACCAAACTCCACCCCAAACGTCAGCTTGTATCAGAAGACCATCACTGTACACATGGAAAGAATTCCTTGACCTTGCAGAAGACTGTGAGCAAACTCCACCCCAAACGTCAGCTTGTATCAGAAGACTATCACTGTACACATGGAAAGAATTCGTTGACCTTGCAGAAGACTGTGAGCAAACTCCACCTCAAACGTCAGCTTGTATCAGAAGACCATCACTGTACACATGGAAATAACTCCTTGACCTTGCAGAAGACTGTGAGCAAACTCCACCCCAAACGTCAGCTTGTATCAGAAGACCATCACTGTACACATGGAAAGAATTCCTTGACCTTGCAGAAGACTGTGAGCAAACTCCATCCCAAACGTCAACTTGTATCAGAAGACCGTCACTGTACACATGGAAAGAACTCGTTGACCTTGCAGAAGACTGTGAGCAAACTCCACCACAAATGTCAACTTGTATCAGAAGACCATCACTGTACACATGGAAAGAATTCGTTGACCTTGCAGAAGACTGTGAGCAAACTCCACCCCAAACGTCAGCTTGTATCAGAAGACCATCACTGTACACATGGAAAGAACTCCTTGACCTTGCAGAAGACTGTGAGCGAACTCCACCACAAATGTCAACTTGTATCAGAAGACCATCACTGTACACATGGAAAGAATTCCTTGACCTTGCAGAAGACTGTGAGCAAACTCCACCCCAAATGTCAACTTGTATCAGAAGACCGTCACTGTACACATGGAAAGAATTCCTTTACCTTGCAGCAGAAAACGACATCAATTTTATTTATTTGCCATATAAGTGCAGTACAAAACAATATAAATTTATTCTAGAGAAACAAAACATTATGGCGAGGGGGTCTGACTAGAAGCCAAAAGGTTTATGGGCGCAATCAGACCACCTCCTAATTATAATCGTTTGTATTATCAGGAGCAAAATGGCTATTTACAAATATCATCTTGAATTTTTATATTAACAACGCACACAAGCTCTAATAAAAAATAGACCAGAATCTTGATTTAAACAATACACTTGATAATATAATATATATAATATAGTATATCGCCGTCAGATATCATCTTGAAATAAATAAATATATGACCTATTATTATGAATATAACATTAGTTATTATAAACTAATCAATCGTAATAGTGGGAGTAGAAATCATTTTTTAGTTTATTTGTAAAGGAGGAAAATGATGTGCTGTTTACAATTTCAGCATTTAGAGAGCTAAGAAAGAGTGGACCTTGGTAATTGATAGAAAATTGGCGAACCTTTGTTCTCATAAAATGTATGTGGAATGAGTCACTCATTCTTGTGTTATGACTGTGAATCTGATTGTTCTTAATAAACATACCTTTAAAACAATTGGGGAGAAGATCATTTTTGTAAGAAAACATGAATTGGCCTATTTGTAATTTTATGATGTCATGGAATTTCAACAAATGAAGATTTTTAAATATTGGGTTGGTGTGGGCACAGAATTCGCTCTTACTAATTATTCTCACAACACGTTTTTGTAAGATCACAATACGAGAAAGATTAGAAGGATACGTACTAGCCCAGATCATATTACAATACTGCAAATAAGGATACCACCCTATAGACTTAGAGATCTTATTTGCAACATGAGATATTAGTGTGAGATTTCCACGAGAGATGTTCATCTACCAGCACACCCAAGAAAACAGTTTCTTTGACCTGATTAATTTCTTTGCCATTGATGATAACTCTGAACTCCACAGAAATCTTCCTTTGTCGAGGGCTGAAAAGCATGATTTCGTTTGATCTACATTCAAAGATAATTTATTTGCAATAAGCCAGAGAGAATTTATCTATTTCACGGTTTAACATTTGTATAAGGTAAATAGGATCTTTATGAGAGAAAAACAAATTTGTGTCATCAGCAAATAAGATTAATTTAGCTATAGCCGAAACATTACAAATGCCGTTAATATAAATTAAAAATAACAAGGGACCCAAAATCGATCCCTGCGGCACACCGCAAGAGACAGGTTTTAAGATAGAAATGAACAAATTGCTGTCTATTGGAGAAATAACTTTTAATCCAGTCTAGGGCCATTCCACGAATTCCATAGTGTTCTAGCTTGCCAAAGAGAATTAGAAGAAGAGGGAATATGTTTTGCTAAATTTGGGCCTATGCTACTAAAATATTCACAAAACTTATATACAACTTGCTCTGGATGCGAGCGTACATCGAGCGTATACGGTCATGAATCCGCGCGGTAAAGACTGGATCCGATACCGTGACGTCAGCGTATTCAAAAATACGGATTCAACCGTCCACACGAGGCCGTATTCACAGCGTATTCAAAACAATCCACTCGGAGAGCGTCTTAAAAAAGATGAGGATTCATCGACCGTATTCACCCGATACGTGTGGTTGGGAGGCCAATCTGCTTCGAAAAAGTTGAAAAGGGGAGAGAGCGTTGCCTGACGACACTAAACACGGCTGCGAGGGATCGAGACTAGTGTGGACGGGGCCTGAGAGAGACTTTGTGGAGGAGAAGACGATATCCCTGACCGCGGCATAGTAATTTATTAATTTGATTTAGCAAATAGAGTTCCACATCTTCAAAAAATGTATTTGAATGTACACCACCCATATGTAGTTGATATCAGTTGGAATTGTAATTTACCGGCTTGTCAGTTTACAATAACCAGTAGAGTCATAGAAATCTAACGATCTGACAGCAAAACACGATCTTGGCCGATGTACATTTGTGTAAATTCTGTGTAAATTCTTTGGACAGAATTTACTCGAAGTTTACACGACATTATATAAAATTTACACGACGTTTATACGAATTTACACCGAATTTACACCAAGAGCGTACGTGTAGGAACGAGCTATATTTTCCATAGATCGACGTAATTCTCTGAAACGTTTCTATGGTAACGTGGGCTGTCATGACAATAACAAGATCATTGACGTCACAGCCATAGTTTGTTTTATTGTTTACCAAGGCAATTCTATATCAACAACTTGCTGCACCCATTCTTTGTTTATCCCATTTTGTGGTAACCAATGTAAAACCATAGCAACGGGGTGTCTCACCGTTTAAATATTTACATTTGTTTTGTGGTTGCTAGGCAGAACCATAGCAACAAATCGACAAACAGTCGTAGCACACTGAGGATAGTATAAAAGGGTGTCAATCGCGTGTGAATGCACTGTCAGTGAATAGTAGATATTGCTTTTTTTAAACCCCAACATGACTGAACGCCGTCAAAAAGATGCTGATAGAAATATGTCTACATCGACAATATGCCATCAGATACCGTTTGCAGTGCCACGCTTGGATCGTCAAACAGGTAACGAAGAATCGTATCATCTGACCCTGGAAATCTCCTCCTAGATCGTCAATAAATCTCATAATCCCAGATGGTTTGCGTGGCGTGTGCGCTGTCATTACTGATTTCTGATGAACCGTGGCTATCCCAGTTACAAAAATATGGGTATAAGATGGCGAAAGGTCTCCTTGCCAAATCCCACTACTTTGAGGACCTTACTAGCTTTTCGAAGAATGCCAATCTTCACTGGGTCGACTATGAGGGTAATGAGGAAGTAGGTACCTTATCTTGTCTTGGCCGAGTGACTTTGTCAACGACGCACTCATACTTCCTAGATTTTTCGTGATCGCTGCGTTTGACAACTTTTACCAGAATTAACTACGAGTTCAGAGAGATAGCTTCGTCGCTTTCAAAGCGAGTTTTATCCATTTTCCCATGCAGCAATTCTAAAGCAGATGCAACGGAGTCAGTGACTTTAATCGCGCCTCTACTGACTAACGCGCGTACATCCGAGAAGATAGACGATGAACTGAGAATTTCGGGCAAAACTGGAACTAAGGTCCCAATGAAACCAGGGAGTGTACATTTCGTGTAAATTTCGTGTTTCATAATTAATATTTACATATTGAATTTACACATAAAAATAAAAATAATTTATATAGAACTTAATTAATTTACACATAATTAACTTACACATAATTAATTCACATATAATTAATTCACACATAATTAATTCACACATAAATAAGTTACATCGGTCAAGAGTGTGCGTTTTTTCTAGTGTGAATACTGACTGTTTGAGTGATCCCCTGTTTCAAAAGAATCGCAACATTAATTAATAATAATTTAAAAATTATACTGCGCATGATTCAATTATAATAATTGTATTCCTATTTTAGGAGAACCAAAGAATGCTTCGTCTCATTCCTACCTTCAGTTGTGGCCGCGTAATGACTTTGACAGTAACACGCGTTCTCAAGGCTTGTTACCAAAACAACATGAAGACCAGGACAGTGACACGACAAGTTATTTGTGGCTCAGGGATTCTCATCTGTTTGACGAGGATGAGAACGACGTCCATCCACCACGTACTTTCTACCATCCCAACTTTATAGATCCCGGTTCTTCGAGCACACGATCTACTGTGAACTGCCGCCAAATTAGGTCGCCCAGTCTTCCTAACACACGAATAGCACAAAATGACCGACATGAAAGTACCACAGCTTCAAACAGACCCAAAACAAAAAGTGCAACCTACTCGGCCGCTGATGTCGTAATAAATAAGACGGCTCATGAAGCAACCGAAGCACTAAACGGCGTAAATCCTGACCAAACCGTGATGTCGAATAGAAGGAATCTCTCAAAATCCTCAAGCATCAAAAGGTTCGTCAATAATGTAACATATTTCATTAACAACAAAACGCGAGGTTTCCAAACCACACAGCTACAGTGTATTAGCGAAGACGATTGTCTATCAGAGAAGAGTTCAGTGAGAAACCGTGATCAGTTCACTGAAAGCATGAGCGATACCCATCAGTCATCTCCGGTGACAGAGAATCCACTAATTCACAAAGGGAAAGACCATCACTGTACACACAGAAATAATTACTTGACCTTGACGAACACTGTGAGCAAACTCCATCCCAAAAGTCAAGAGCCAACACAGGAACAGATTGTATCAGAAGACAATAACTGTACAAATGGAAATAATTCCATGACCTTGCAGAAGACTGTCAGCAAACTCCAGCCGACAATTAGGTCAAGAGCCAATACAGCATCAGGTTATAACCAAAGACCATCACTGAACACACGGAAAGAAATCGTTTACCTTGCAGAAGGCAGTGAGCACATTCCACCCCAAATGTCAGGAACCATTACAGGATCAGCTCGTATGAAAAGACCATCACAGTACAGACGGACAGAATTCCTTGACCCTGTAGAAGACTGTGAACAAACTCCATCCCAAATGTCAAGAGCCACTAATGCATCAGCTCTTATAAAAAGATCATCACTCTACACATGGAAAGAGTTCCTTGACCTTGCAGAAGACAGTGAGCACATTCCACCCCAAATGTCAGGAACCATTACAGGATCAGCTCGTATGAAAAGACCATCACAGTACAGACGGACAGATTCCTTGACCCTGTAGAAGACTGTGAACAAACTCCATCCCAAATGTCAAGAGCCACTAATGCATCAGCTCTTATAAAAAGATCATCACTCTACACATGGAAAGAGTTCCTTGACCTTGCAGAAGACAGTGAGCACATTCCACCCCAAATGTCAGGAACCATTACAGGATCAGCTCGTATGAAAAGACCATCACAGTACAGACGGACAGAATTCCTTGACCCTGTAGAAGACTGTGAACAAACTCCATCCCAAATGTCAAGAGCCACTAATGCATCAGCTCTTATAAAAAGATCATCACTCTACACATGGAAAGAGTTCCTTGACCTTGCAGAAGACAGTGAGCACATTCCACCCCAAATGTCAGGAACCATTACAGGATCAGCTCGTATGAAAAGACCATCACAGTACAGACGGACAGAATTCCTTGACCCTGTAGAAGACTGTGAACAAACTCCATCCCAAATGTCAAGAGCCACTAATGCATCAGCTCTTATAAAAAGATCATCACTCTACACATGGAAAGAGTTCATTTGACCTTGCAGAAGACAGTGAGCACATTCCACCCCAAATGTCAGGAACCATTACAGGATCAGCTCGTATGAAAAGACCATCACAGTACAGACGGACAGAATTCCTTGACCCTGTAGAAGACTGTGAACAAACTCCATCCCAAATGTCAAGAGCCACTAATGCATCAGCTCTTATAAAAAGATCATCACTCTACACATGGAAAGAGTTCCTTGACCTTGCAGAAGACAGTGAGCACATTCCACCCCAAATGTCAGGAACCATTACAGGATCAGCTCGTATGAAAAGACCATCACAGTACAGACGGACAGAATTCCTTGACCCTGTAGAAGACTGTGAACAAACTCCATCCCAAATGTCAAGAGCCACTAATGCATCACCTTGTGCCAGAACACAATCATTGTACACCCGCAAAGAGCTCCTTGACCTTGCAGAAGACAGTGAGCACATTCCACCCCAAATGTCAGGAACCACTACAGGATCAGCTCGTATGAAAAGATCATCACAGTACAGACGGACAGAATTGCTTGAAATTGTAGAAGACTGTGAACAAACTCCACCCCAAAAGTTAAGAACCACTAAAGCATCACCTTGTGCCAGAACACAATCACTGTACACACATAAAGAATCATTTGAACTTGCAGAAGACTGTGAGCAAACTCTACCCCAAATGTCAAGAGCCACTAAATCATCGGCTTGTATCAAAAGACCATCACTGTACACCGATAAAGAATCATTTGACCTTGCAGAAGACTGTGAGCAAACTCCACCCCAAATGTCAAGAGCTTGTATCAAAAGACCATCACTGTACACATGGAAGGAATTCCTTGGCCTCGGAGAAGACTGTGAGCAAATTCCACCACAAATGTCAAGCGCCACTACACCATCAGTTTGTAACGAAAGACAATCACTGCACACACGGAAAGAATTAATTGAACTTCCAGTAGACTGCGAGCAAAATCC
Source organism: Actinostola sp. cb2023 (assembly GCA_033675265.1). Taxonomy (NCBI): domain Eukaryota; kingdom Metazoa; phylum Cnidaria; class Anthozoa; order Actiniaria; family Actinostolidae; genus Actinostola; species Actinostola sp. cb2023. Next base: position 1,037,244 of record JAUJYZ010000098.1, on the reverse strand, counting down.
ACCCCAAATGTCAAAAGCCACCACAAGAACAGCTTGTAGCAGAAGACCATCACTGCACACACGGAAAGAATTCCTTGATCTTTCAGAAGACAGTCAGCAAACTTCACCCCAAATGTTAAGTGCCACTACACGATCAGCTTGTATCAAAAGACCATCACTGTACACACATAAAGAATCATTTGAACTTGCAGAAGACTGTGAGCAAACTCTACCCCAAATGTCAAGAGCCACTAAATCATCGGCTTGTATCAAAAGACCATCACTGTACACCGATAAAGAATCATTTGACCTTGCAGAAGACTGTGAGCAAACTCCACCCCAAATGTCAAGAGCTTGTATCAAAAGACCATCAATGTACACATGGAAGGAATTCCTTGGCCTCGGAGAAGACTGTGAGCAAATTCCACCACAAATGTCAAGCGCCACTACACCATCAGCTTGTAACGAAAGACAATCACTGCACACACGGAAAGAATTAATTGAACTTCCAGTAGACTGCGAGCAAAATCCACCCCGAATGTCAAAAGCCACCACAAGAACAGCTTGTAGCAGAAGACCATCACTGTACACATGGAAAGAATTCCTTGACCTTGCAGAAGACTGTGAGCAAACTCCACCCCATAGGTCTAGAGCCACTAAACAATCCGCTTGTGACAAAAGGCAATCCCTGAACTCATGGAAATAATTCCTAGAACTTGCAGAAGACTGTGAGGAAACTCCACCCCAAATGTCAAAAGCCACCACAGGAACAGCTTGTAGCAGAAGACCATCACTGAACTCATGGAAATAATTCCTTGACCTTGCAGAAGACTGTGAGCAAACTCCACCCCAGTTGTCTAGAGCCACTACACAATCAGCTTGTGACAAAAGGCAATCACTGAACTCATGGAAGGAATTCCTTGACCTTGCAGAAGACTGTGAGCAAACTCCACCCCAAATGTCAAGAGCCACTAAAGCATCAGCTTGTATCAGAAAACCATCACTGTACACATGGAAAGAATTCCTTGACCTTGCAGAAGACTGTGACCAAACTCCACCCCAAATGTCAGCTTGTATCAGAAGACCATCACTGTACACATGGAAAGAATTCCTTGACCTTCCAGAGAACTGTGACCAAACTCCACCCCAAATGTCAGCTTGTATCAGAAGACCATCACTGTACACATGGAAATAATTCCTTGACCTTCCAGAAAACTGTGACCAAACTCCACCCCAAATGTCAACTTATATCAGAAGACCATCACTGTACACATGGAAAGAATTCCTTGACCTTCCAGAAAACTGTGACCAAACTCCACCCCAAATGTCAGCTTGTATCAGAAGACCATCACTGTACACATGGAAAGAATTCCTTGACCTTCCAGAAATCTGTGACCAAACTCCACCCCAAATGTCAGGAGCCACTAAATCATCAAATAAGTACGCAAAAAGTACACCAGCATTGCAACATGGCGCATTGGATTCACTCTACATTCACTCTGGATAGTTAGATCAATGAGAGAGATTGTGGAAGAAGACGATGGAGATTAACAACAACAATAACAAAAAGGATTAAATCAACGATAGTAACAATAACGGTAGCACTGAACAACAGCAATAACAACGACAATAACAACAACAACAACAACAGCGACAATATATATATGACTATATATGGCTAGATTGACATCAAGTAGATGTAGTAGAAACGTCTATCTAAAAAAACAGAAGTCAGAGACAATTAAACACTGCATAATCAATAAGACATCAAGTAGATGTTCTCTTCTTTTTTGTTGACGGTACTCGAGCATGTACAAGTGTAAATATAACCAACAACTAAAGTTCAATAGTTGTTATAAAATAACTTTTATATAACGCGCGCTCTGATTGGCTGATTAGCCGTGTTTCATGAGGCTATGCAAACACGGTTTTCGGCCAAGACATGTCAAAGAGCGATTCAGTGAATTTGAACGACATTTGTTTGTTGTCAAAAATCATTTTATTTACTAAATACATTTTTAACAACGACCATGGAATCATATTTCTTTCTTGTTATCTCTAGTTTAAGTGTTGTCCAGTTATGTTTTTGCTGTTTTCAAACTGAGAAACTTCAAGTTTTGTCAATAATAAAAATTTCAATAAGCTTACGCTTCAAGAAGCGACGACAAATGGTTGATATATTGATATATTTGTTATACATAGTTTTCATATCAAACTTATGTCCTGCATCATTGAACATTTGCTCCTGTTGGGATCCAGTATCACGCGGACAACGTTTTTTGTTAATGCTTTGTTTACTAATGCACGTGAGGCCCGATTGATCCAGCAATTTGTTCACTATGACCGCTAAATAAAGCAGATTCGTACGTGACTGGTTTATCATTTCTGAATTCATATTTTTCCTTTGACAATGTGTAAATCAGGTAGCTAAAATATAAGAGAGGATGGAAAAGCTGCATATGTTTCCTCAAAGGGAAAATATATCACAAATTCGAACTAACTTATTGATCTCGTGCGTGTAAATATTGGAAATTGCCTTCAAAAAACGTCCTTTCCGAGCCATAATTTATTTGCGAATTCGCCGGCCTATGTAGCTTCTACATACAGACCGCGATACAGAGCACCAATATGATGTTCACAATTACCAAACAAAGAGTTTTAGATTTCATTTTGCCACCGCTTAATTAAGTTTAATATACATGTATTTTATATCAAAATGCGCGTACAATTACAGAGCATTAGAATCTGGCGGTAGGTTTTTGATTGACACAATTCCCAAGGGTTTCTGAGGGTTTCAGTGCGTAGCGTATGTCACGCTCTCCTATCATCAGAAATTTCAGTTCTATCGACTTTGAAGAAACGGAAAATGCCACCTTCAAATCTATTTATTTTTGCTTGAATTGCCAGCTTATTCATTCCTTACATATTCGTCTTTTATATTCCGTTGGTAGGTTTTTGATTGACACAATTCCCAAGGATTTCTGAGGGTTTTAGTGCGTAGCGTATGTTACGCTCTCCTATATCTCTTCAGAAATTTCAGTTCTATCGACTTTGAAGAAACGGAAAATGCCACCTTCAAATCTATTTATTTTTGCTTGAATTGCCAGCTTATTCATTCCTTACATATTCATCTTTTATATTCCGTTGGTAGGTTTTTGATTTGTATTTTAACAATGCAGTAAAAAGCAAAAATGTATCAAAATTATGCTGTTTTTCGCCTAAACAAGACTCGCCTCATCTGCATATGTGAAACAATGACCTTTTGTATAACATAAGTTTGATATGGTTTGTTTTACTTTAATTCTTGTATTTAATATTCTGTATTTAAAATGTATCATTGATTTTGAATTTAATAAAGTTTTACGTATAATGGTTGAAATTTGTGTACAATATCGAAGAAAAAATAAATATCTTAACTGCTCAGGATTCTCCAACACATACTCAGTCGTTTGTTGAAATGTAGAGCTAATAAACGATACCATTTCCACACTAAACGAAGCGTTTCTTGTAGCTACAAACAACAAATTTAAGCTTGCAATATAACTTAAGTACGGCCTTACATTCGTGTGTGAAAAATGTCCAACTGTACAGCAAAGTTTTACCTCTTTCTCCAGCAAGAAAAGTGTTTGAGAGAAAACAATAGCTTCTGGTGTAGGAAATCATAGAAAATACGACAAAAACTGCATTTCGGCTACTTGACTTCGGCTACTTCTCCATTCATCAAATTCACAACTATTTCAGATTGTTTTGGCGATTCATTGTCAGTAAATCGGTTTTTCTCACTTTGCTTCCTTTTTCAAGTGTACAGAGTTCACATAAGAAGTCCAGAAAATACATATTTCTGTAGTTTTCTATCAAACAAGACGCTCAATGAGCGTATACTCGGGCTTATGACAAAGACAATGTCAGTTGCGTGAGGATCGAGAGACCTGACAATGACTGACAGTTGCGTGACGAGGGAGACTATGTATATATGTGTGGAGTTCATTTGATTTGCTTTTGACTTTGAGAACTTGATTACCTTTTGACTTTGAGTTCAATTGATTTGCTTTTGATGAGTTCGTGTAAAGGCCCTGTCGAAAACGCTCAACATCTTTTAGAGTGGTCCCACACGAATCGGCGTATGCGTTTGTATGTGAGAGCGTATTTAAGAGGAACTGATGGATGGCTTGCCTTGGATACAACATAATTTCTCTTCTGCACAGGTCAATTAACTGCTTCTTTCACTTTTAGTCGTCGAAGACGATGACTTAGCACTATATAAATATCTGCCCTGAGCGAACAATACTTCGGATTTAGTTCGATATACGCTCGAAACTATTTGATCCGTTTATTGAGCGAATCATACTTTCGGATTTAGTTCGATAGGCGTTCGGAAACTATTCGACCCGTTTGTGGCGCCATGAATATGCAACCTCAAGTGACCTCAAGTACGTTTAAAGACGAACGATATACGTACCTCGAACACTCGGAGATCTTTATTGATACTCATCGATACAAATAATCTCTCTCGTCACGCAACTGTCATTGTCATATTAAATACCCGACTATACGCTCATTGAGCGTCTTCTTCTGTAACAGATCCCTGAAATCTAATGACGTTTTGATTTCGATTGTATTTTTGCCGTTCACTGACCTGTTTTGAGTTCTAAAATTAGGTCGCATCATAGATGTATGACTCAGATAAGGATCATGCATCGTACTGAAACTATTCGACCCGTTTGTGGCGAACATGAATATGCAACCTCAAGTGACCTCAAGTCATAATAGATGTATGACTCACACAAGGATCACACAACTGTAATCGTACTGAATTTTTCAAACGTGGAATAAAATAAACATCCATCGTGAGTTACTGAAAATAACTCGACTGGTTCGATTGTTTGCATGACTTCTCTACATATAATTATATATATAAGTTACTGAAAATAACTCGACTAGTTCGATTGTTTGCATGACTTCTGTACACTGATATAGCTTTCTGTCGTAATAGATCCCTAAAATCTAAGGACGTTTTGATTTCGATTGTATTTTTGCCGTTCACTGACCTGTTTTGAGCGTGGAAATTCTGTTTTAAATAGCGCTACGCGGCGGTTCTATTTAAAATTAGGTCGCGTAATAGATGTATGATCACACAATCACACAACTGTAATCATAATGAATTTTTCAAACGTGGAATAAAATAAACATCCATCGTGAGTTACTGAAAATAACTCGACTGGTTCGATTGTTTGCATGACTTCTGTACATATAGCTTTCTGTCAATATAGATGTTGTTACATCGCTGGTCGTGAGTTCAATTATAAATACTCAAGGACATAACTGTACACGTACTATTACAATTAAGCAACAAACATGGCATAGCGAGGTCATGATAGTTTTTGAGTTCATTTCATTTGCTTTTCAGTCTCGACTGGCCTGACTGTTTGCATGACTTCTTCTGTACATGTACATATAGCTTTCTGTCAATAGATGTAGTTACATCGCTGGTCGTGAGTTTGATTATAACTAGAATCCCGACCTTTCAATATCTTGAAGATCTCAAACTGCTTTCAAATAATCTAAGATTAAATATCTACTTGAGTCCTGTGTGTCGTTTGTTTAGCGATTAGAGCGGTTTTCCGCGAATTCAGGTACCGGAGAGTAGCTTGCTCCCTTATCTGCTGAGTTATCTTGAAACTCGATACGATCAAATACTTGGCATTTTGTGTCCGACGAATAATAATAATAATAAAAAAAAGAAAGTCCATTTTATAACTCGGGCTTCCTTCGGAAGGGCCCGAGTAATTATGAGTCGCTTTGTCTAAACTTGATTTCTTTCTTTTCAGGAGAATCGCACATTTGATCACTGAAAACTTGCGTAAATAAATATAATATTCCTAAATAACCTTGCAGTTATTTTATAAAAGAAATAAAAACGTTTTTCCGTGTTTGCACAGGCTTATGCAAACCGAGGGGAAGTTTGGGAGAACTCGAGACCTAGATAGTGAAAATCGGGTTTTCACTATCTGCTCTCGAGTTCTCCCAAACTTCCCCTCGGTTTGCATAAGCCTGTGCAAACATGGAAAATGTTTCTTATTTCTTAAATGCTAAACAGAAGATATTGTTCAAAAAGGCAGCGCAATGGATTTTTCAGTTTGTCGATTTCTCTTTTTGTTGCAGAGATATCGAACAGAGATTTTTAATTCTTACTAAAGCTTTAGTTTCACTCTTAATCCATAGACAGTCAGTCTATTTATATTATTTAACACTTTTGAAACTATCCCATTATCAATTTTATTTTGATTCGCATTGTAAAATGTGAGGTCTAATAGGTAAGTCCCCCCTTATCGATTCCACTTTACATTACAACCCTGAGATCACAGTTCATAGGTCAACATGTTCTTTTGTTGTTTATCCTTTTGGACTAATTGTCATCCATCTTTTATCTAAACAACCACAAGCACATGAAGAATGTATCGACAAAGGAAAGTGTTTAGTAACGGAATGGCTGATTAACTGTAAAAATCATTTTATTTATCGACAATGTTGTTTGTGACGGTAGGCCGATGTTTATGGAATCCTTGTTCAACGATATCTTTTTAGTGGGATTTATTTCTTAAACAAAAATATTTGTCTTTAAGAAGATCAAAACATTTTTTTCTCTGCAGCCTCAAGCGATAAGCACAATATGTCTTTGTTCACTGATAGCTGTTGTATCGTCTATACTAATAACTTCCTCATATGCAAGACCTTTATTAACAGGTAGGATTAGAATTGACATTCTAAGTTGTTACTCATTAGTGCAGTTCTTACTGAAGTAGTTGCACTCGTAACCCAATGCTTAGACTATGCTTGACAAAAAACTGTACTGAATACAACCTACAGACATTTTTGCTTCATACAGACATAGTATATATATATCGTCTCTCCGTTTGCTCTAAACTTGCGTTGATTTGTGTTTATTTGGCAGGCTGCGGTCACTGATTAGGTAAATTACAACTTCAAAATGTATAAGTTAGTTTTAAACTACAGCATAGATGTTTATATAATTTACATAACACTGTTCGGTTGCATTTACTTTTTCGCAACAGGGGAACATTATCGGTCAAAACGCAGTCCACTGGCAAACCCTGGCAGTGAAGACCAGCTCTCATGGAAAAGACAAATATGGCCAGATGTTGGAGATGTTGCTGCAAGTCATTCAAGCCACACACTAGTATTGCCCTCAGTCGGCAGATCTGCAGATGGGTCGGCAGCATCTTATCTCTTTGGGAAGTACTTTACAGAAGTACCCAAGGCAGATCCACATCAACGAACACAACAAACCTTGGAACCGTCATGGTATATATCCTGGATACAATGATGTCTCGGCAATTGTCGTCCCTAACGCGGTTCCTAGAATTGAAGCCCATCATGAATTAGAACTTACGACCAGTAATGATCCTAATCTTGGACCTCACTGGGAACCAAATGGTGGACCTCACGTTGGTCCAGGTGTAGAGCTCGGGAATTATGTTGGACCTCAGTTTGATACCTACAGTGAGCCGTTTGTAAGACCAGACATTCATGGACCGCATGTTAGACCTCCTACAGGCCCTCAAGTTGGGTTGATCGACATTGGAACTCATGATGGAACTCACCACATTGGACCACTTGTTGGGCCATCCGACATTGGAGACCACCATGGATCGAATATTGAACCCCACATAGGTTCACTTGTTGGGCCATCCGACATTGGCATTGGAGACCACCATGGATCGAATATTGAACCCCACATCGGTTCACTAGTAGGACCATCCGATGTACATCATGTTGGTCTAGACCCTGCACCTCGTCATGAAGTAAACCTAGGAACTCCTCTTAGACCAGTTGTCGGGCCACAACCAGAAACACACATTTGGCTAGACCCCGAAGCCCATGTTGGAGCAAACCTTGAAACCCAGATTGGACCTCTGGGACCACATATTGCACTTCCAATGGGAGAATTTGTTGAACCACAATTAGGGTCAGATCTCGGACAAGACCTTGGGATCCAGAGTGAGCCAAACCTTGGACCACACATTGGATCACTTGTTGGAGCACACTTAGGTCCACAAATTGGACAGAACTTTGGACCTCCCATCGAACCTCTTATTGAACAACATCTAGGACCAACTCTCGGACAAGATCTTGGAATCCACACTGGACTATATGGTGGTAGGCCACATCTAGAATCAACAATTGGATCTCACTTTGGATACTCCCAAGACCACCATCCTGCAATTCATATTTGGCCAAGCGTTGATTCTCTAACAACTGGGCATTACGTTGGATCAGATCTAGTATCTCGCGATGGCCTACTCCATACTGATAGTATGCACCAATTAGCACCTCACGTTACCACTCCAGAAAACAGTTTTCTCTCTACGACCATAATTGGTGGTATTCATCCTCATGGTCCACAATATGAGCACCATCATGCTGCTGATATAGGTTCCATAGTTGCTCCTTTAAAGATGACAGATTTTCATGGAAGACAGGATTATCTTGATAGTGCGACTGGCAAAGTTCCACATGAGCAAGTCTTGAGCCCAAAGGTTTCCAGGATTAACAGATATGGAGGCAGTAGAATTGGACATGGTAGAAGAGTCTACAATAGTCAGTTGGGTAAGTAATGATGCAACAATACGATTGTCGCGGCAAACCGAAACAGTTTCACGTTTTAACGCGCTACACATTTTTGTATTTACAGCAAAACAGCACAAAACAAAAGTAAATCCACACCTTTTTCGCGCCCTTCTACAAGAAATTGCAAAGACAATTCGTGAATCCAGCAGACGCTTGAATACAGGACAACCAAGAAAGCACAACATGGCAGAGAATATCTGATAAAGGCAGCCAGTGACGATTAGCTAATATTAGTTATACGCCACTTTTTTCATGGAGGTTTAATATGAATGCTGCATTCAAGCAGTATATGATACTAAGAACCTAAACATTAATTTTGTCAAAACAAAACGGTTGGTTGCTCACTAACAACTCTTTCATTTAATGTGATTTCTTGTTTCAATTAAAAACGTGTTATATACGTTGAGTTTCTGTCGTTTGATGTCTGCACTCGATAGCTGTACCAACACTAATGCATGGAATTGTGCTTTCGATGATACTAATAGTCCAGTTCCGAGTTCCTTTTATCTCTGTTTCAAAACGAGTCTACGTGCGAAACCTTTCATATGAAAATGAGTTTTATTTACATGAAAAAGGAAAACAGATTTGCATAAGAAAGGTTTCGCACGTAGACTCGTTTTGAAACTCGTTTTCCATACCTAGAAACAGAGATATCCAAAACCTTTGGAACTCCAAGGTTCGAAGAGTGCGGGTTTGACTATTTCCATACCTAGGAAATTCTTTGGAAATATCCAAAACCTTTGAAAATGGAAAATTTTCAATGAATTTCCAAGGTTCGAAGAGAACGTGCGGGAGACAATTTGTTCCCAGTGCACCTTCCGGAAATACCCTGGAGTTGTCACTTTTTGACTCATTGTTACCAATCTTCTCGGCCAGATTATCTAAGCTATATGTATGAAGTGTCGGATCGAAGAGGAATGGGTAAATCTCTTTAGCTTGAAAGTGCCTATCACCCCTGTGAGATTGTTTTAAAAATCTATTCAATATAAGCTGAATAGTTGGTGGGTTCAGTTTTTTGTGATTTGAACCTTGCGTTTTTCATGTTGTTATAGAGGCTTTTAAATCTCATTCCCTAATATGAAATTTGATGACGTCGACAACAACCAACTACTAATTTGCCCCATTTCAAAAAATGGATTATGCCAGCTCTTCTTGAAAAGTAACGTCTATAAATAAAGTTAGTCAAATTCCTTAGTAGAAATCTCAATATGAAAATTTGATGACGTCTACTAATTTCCCCATTTCAAAAAATAAGCTCTTCTTGAAAAAGTCTATAAATAAGTTATCAAATTCCTTAGTAGACGTCATCAAATTTGCATATTGATATTTCAAACCTCTATAACTCATAAACGCAAGGTTCAAGTCACAAAATACTGAACCCACCAACTATTCAGCTTATATTGAATAGATTTTTAAAACAATCTCACATGGGTGATAGGCACTTTAAGTATACAAAGTCAACACCATAAATGGAAATGATATCAAAATAACCTAAAAAACTGAACAAGAACAATCAGAAGAAATACCTAAGCTTTGGCATATAAACTACGGGGGATTTTTTGCGACACAGTGCGGCGCATGCGTGTAACCATCGTTTTATCCAATATCGGAATCACGACTGAAGGTATTTGTGGAAACATGGCTGACAAAGCAAGAAAACTAAATATATAGGCAGCCCTACGCAGTATCTTGAGATACAGTACATTCTCAAAAAGGTTGTCCAGAGGAAAAGACTACAATACTACAATAAAGTCACATGATTCATTATGTTTTCAATTTCTGCGCGCAGAACTGCGAGTTGATACCAGCGCCATTACATTCATTTCTCACAATGCCGTGTACTTTTGCATCTCACAGTGAAATTCCACGTGAGGAAATCTAATACATAATGAATCACATGACTTTATAGCCACTGCGAAGCTGTTCATGGAGGTCAGTGTACTAACTGTCTAACGAAAAAAAAATCATTCGCGCAGCACGTTGATAAAAAATACATAAAAACAGCTGCAGAAATGAATAATTGCCAGGCAAGAAAGACCAATCAACGACATCGTCCAATCTAGTCAAGTATTTGCCTAAGCAAGACAAACAAACCCATAGATTGGCCATCTCCATGACAAAAGATTGAATACGATAGACATTAACAGCTTACGAAAACAAAAGCCTTCCCTATCGTAAACAAATAAAGAATAAAGTACTAATCCAGCAACTGTAGGATTTATCGACAGACTGAAATATAAAACTAACAAAGACAGTCAGTCATACACAGGACTGAAATTCAAGGTCCCACAGCATATAGAATGTACTATGTGCTACTGGGGGTGTACGGAGAATAACATGGTGAGTATAGTTAGTAGTGTGCCGTTAGCTGTGTTAATTTCCCCCCATCGTGTTTACAAGACGGTGGTTGTTCATATGCTGAATGAATAGACTTGTTTTGGATTGAGAAAAATAGTCAGGCGATGTTTATTTAGTTATAACTAAGGTATCACTCGCTCTTATATCGACGTTTAAAATAATCTACAGAATTTACCAAACGAATGACAAAAAACCATCGATGTTAATCCTTAGATCTGCAATTTTTACGTCGTGACTTAGATCGAATCTCACAGCAAAAAAAAAAAAAACAAAAACAACAACAACGCACAATTGCAAGTACCAAGGCAATACCAAACGACTTGATTCCTTTTTCATCCAAAACGAAAAAATATTTTTCAAAAGTAAAGCACCTGACATCTAAACGTTGTGTTTACAAAAGAACAAATTTGCACATTGCGAATGATAATCAGTATGTGTGTATAATAATAATAATATATGATTCTTAAATACGCACCTAACGGGATTCTCGATGCTTTTACAATCATGATAAAATATATATAGGATTAACACGTACTGCATACAAGGCCTCGTCCACCACACGTAGACGTCTTCGATTTTGTCAAAAACGCTTTGGATGTTTGAAAACGACTCGAATACACTGGTGTGGACGGCAAACTCGTTTTCATACAAGTATTAGATCATTTGAAACTTTCTGCCTAATTTCAGATGTACAAGTGTAAATACTGTGGTACGAGGTACTGTAAGGCATGTAAACGAGGAGCCTTCTATGGAGAGATGTTTACAGATAATACCTGCAGGATATGTAATCAGGTTTGTTACCATATCAACAGTGTTAAATAGAAGGAACCACAGTTGGAGCAAAATTATAGGAAATAACAATCTAGTACCCCATTCACGTGCCAAACCTTGTTTAGTTAAACTAAGTTTATTCTCGCTTCTCTAATTCGAGGGCATTTAATTTCACAATAATCAAACTACCTGGAATTTATACTGTGCAACATAAAGGACAGTTTACCAACAGTTTTGTGCCAAGTTTCATGGCGTCTGTAGATAATTTTCTAAACCTGTTTAGTTAAACCACCTTAAACCATGTTTAAGCCTTGTATGAATGGGGTATATAAGACATAATGAACATCAACTGAAATCGATATATTTTGAAGAAACGGTAATTTGAAAAGCAATTTTTTTTAATTATCTTGGGAAGGAATTACCACAATTACTCGATAGAGTCATTTTCGTTTGAGTAGGAAACCTACGGCACGGAGTTACGACGACTATCTGCACAAAGCGTCGTACTACACGTCAAGCACGTCGACAGAACTCCGGAAGGGGAACGGGAATGGGGGTTAAATCGTCGTATTTGGTAACGACGTACCGGGGCGTTGTACAACAAACATTCGTCTTGCATGATTTCAAACTAAACACTAGTTTTCAGTGATCGTATACTGACAATATTTCGTGGGGTAAACTAGCATTAGATGAATTAATGGCCGGCCTACTGAGATGCACACCCCTTCTAATGTATATTCCAGCCATTGTGGCACCATTCACACAGAGATATCAAACGCGACTAAAATGCTGTCAAATCCCTCTCACTGCAAGGACACAACGCCGAGACGTGTCACACTGAGAAGGAAGGGGGTTTAATCAGTCTTTGTCTGATCGAGCTTCGCCTTGAGGGTTTTATTTCGGCTGCATGGTTATTCAATAGAATCCAATGGGGGTTTATCACTGATGTAATTTCAAAACTCATAGGACAAAAAAATGATTATCATAGCTGGAAAGAGCTTGTTGAAATTAGTAAAAATTCACAAATTGCGAATATATGAATTTTCAAAAATCGAAATTTTATATGAAAACCTTTGGAAATTTACGCTGGTAGGCAACTCTTGCCTACCAACAAAGGTTTTCATACAACATTTCGATTTTTGTGAAAATTCATATCTTCGCAATTTGTGAAGCGATCTTTTCCAAACTTCACATTTTTACTAATTTCAACGAACTCTTTCCAGCTATGATAATCATTTTTTTGTCCTATGAGTGATAAACCCTCATTAACGACTGGTTTGCTTTCAGCCACGATGTCAAGGTGAGAGAATCCCCATACAAACATCCAAGAAACAAGATGGCTCCACAAAAAACGACAAGAACAAAAGGAAATCCCTTACATCAGCAAAGAAAGGTCTTAAAACCAAATAATAAAACAACAAGAGCAAAGTGTATATAACAAATTTAAATCTTATTTATTGAAAATTCAGATTCAGATTTGAGGCAAAGTTCATGGTTTAAAAATTGAATTTACTACAGTGGATGTATCACGGACTGGTGAGAGCCTGTAGACCCACTCTCTAAAATACATGTATCGCTTTTAGATGCAAGAAACTTTTCTCAGTATTTGAACAAACAGTGAAACAATGATTTACTATTTAGCATTCGCTCTTGACCTGATATCCAGGTCATACGATACCTTTTTGTCGTATAAACGGGTTGAAAAAAGTATAAAAAAGGTGCAACTGAGTGCCAAAAGATAGTATTATTTAAAAGAGTTATGTACGTTTAAGGCCCGTTCACATTAAAACGCTGATACGCTTTCCTGAAATGGCCTGAAAATATTCTGTCTTATTCTGAATGTATAAATCAAGCATTCAGAAGACCAACATCAAACACGAAATCGAACTCAAAACACCTAATTTTAGATCATTCAGTAGGACGACGGAGTGTTTACATAAAATTCAGCATTTTCAAAAGATTCGTTCAAAACGATCAGCATTTTAGTGTGCAGGCGGGCAAGGTCAAAACGCATCGACACGTATTAGTATGGTCTCTATCGACCCACCATGCATCATTCACATCCACTTCAGTGAGCACGTCTCATCTGATGAAAACAAGACCAGAGGAAGGTGTAGCCTCCTCCGCATGCAAACCCATGATCCCTTTTGCTTTTTTATTGGGATCAAACCCATCTGATAGAGTTTTAGTACAGTATTTTAGAGTTGCCTGCGGAGGAGGCTAAGGAAGGTGCTCAAAGGAGCGGATCAGGTTAGCTACAAGCTAGAGAATTATGTATCGGCTTTTCCGCAGTTAAAAGAGGAAGGAATGCCATTGGAGAGAGAACTATATTATTTTATAGAGTCAAAAATTAAATATGTATTGAATATTGTAAATAGAAAATAAATGTAGAGTTTGATATTAGGATTTGAGCGATCAATAAACTATAAAATCCTATACGTACGAAGTTCTCATAAATCAATAAAGTTCGTAGTGACAGAGCGTTGGTTTTTGTAAAGTGTAACGAGTGAGCCTCGTCTTTCATTTGCAACATTGCGCATAATAATCGACCAATCGAATTACAGCATATGACACGTGATCGCCTACTGCTTACATTTTCGTACAATATCGCGCTAGAAATACACTACAATGTTGTACTTTACCTATAAGTCATTGTATGTGAAAAATAGGCCCATTTAAATGAGAGGCTTAGCTAAAGGTGCGGTAATACGAGCAACAAAATCGTGCAACTTGTCGCGCAACATTGTTGCGTTGCAAGTTGCAGAGCAATGTTTCTCGTATTACCACCGTTCGCGCAACTTGTCACATTTTCGTGTTGCAAGTTGCAAAACTTTGTTGCGCAAAGTAGAAGCTCTTTCTACTTCATGCAACAAAGTTTTGCAACCTGCAACAAATGACCGAACATTTAATTTGTTGCGCGACAAGTTGCACGAACGATGGTAATACGAGAAACATTGCTCTGCAACTTGCAACGCAACAATCTGAAAATGTTGCGCGACAAGTTGCACGATTTTGTTGCCCGTATTACCGTATTACGACTCGTATACATGGATCAGCTTGGATCGAAACAGCTAATTTCCAACTAAGCCATGGCTTAGCTAAGCCTAGGGGTTCGAGCTCGTCTAACTTAAGCCGCGGCTTAGGAACCTGGTAAATTGGCCTACTGAGCGAGTGTGTGGTTGGTGATCAGCGAAAAGCCATTCAAGCGTTCTGTGAAATAACTATGAATTTGGACACATCAGTCAGCGGTTTTCAGATGAATGAGAATTAAAACGCAACATTGTAGTAACACGGAAATGGCTTTTCTCAGTCTGACATGAAATCACAATATCTCAACCAATCACTACGCTTTGACTTTCATTGCAACACGGCACTTTACCGCAATCACTCACGTGTTTCCTGGGAAATACCGTGAATATTGTCCCCAATACACGTTCACATTTCACTATCCTGGGTACCATAGCTTTCTTTTTCTGTACTATGACGAGCGACAAAAATGCGCGAGAGAAAAACCATATAAGGTTCTGAGTATCCACGGTAACATTACACAAAAGGGACATCAAAATATTACAATCACATCAATCTATTGTCAATGGGCTGCGCCGTTACACGGTACCAGTCAAATTCGAGACTACTAGTACGGAATGATAGGTACAAAAGGTGTACCGCTAACCGGTCTAAAATCCGTGTAAACACTACAGTCGTATGCAAAATGACCGACACAAATAGGTTTTTTATACCAATATTTCAGAAATGTGACGATGCACCTGAACAATTTCTCAAAGAACTACCAAACCCCCTCCTCCCACTACAACTACCAAACCCCCTCCCCCCTACAACTACCAAACTACAAACTACCAAACCCCCTCCCCCCACTACAACTACTACAACTAACTACCAAACCCCCTCGATTCACTACAACTACCAAACCCCCTCCCCCACTACAACTACCAAACCCCCTCCCCCCACTACAACTACCAAAAACCCCCTCCCCTCACTACAACTACCAAACCCCCTCTCCCCCACCCAACTACCCCACCCCCTCCCCTCACTACAACTACCAAACCCCCTCCCCCCACTACAACTACCAAACCCCCTCCCCTCACTACAACTACCAAACCCCGTCCCCCACTACAACTACCAAACCCCCTCCCCCCACTACAACTACCAAACCCCCTCCCCACTCACTACAACCCCCTACCCTCACTACAACCCAAACCCCCTCCCCCACTACAACTACCAAACCCCCTCCCCCACTACAACTACAAACCCCCTACCAACTACCAAACCCCCTCTCCCCCACTTCAATGTTGAGCAGTGAACACGACGTAGTAGATCAACCTCGCTCTCAACCTACATTGGAAGAGGCCCCTGAAGAGGTAAAATGGGAACTGGGATTGGACATTTTTTGCACTGGGAAAATGGGATTGTACCACTAGGACTGGGATTTTGCTAATGGGACTGGGAATTTCAAAACCACTTTGGGAATGGGAAAAGCGTATTCATTGCAAAACAGCATATTATTATAAGCCTTATACATTTTTCAATATGCAATGGTTTGCCGAGACAAAATGGAATGGGAATTGGGATTTGTACCCTCCTTCAGGACCCTCTTGGAAGGGGGAGGGGGGTTGAAAAACCGAAATTCGTGCTCACAAAAAAGTGTCCCAATTTCTTAAAGTGAGTGAAGCTATTTTGCAAACGATTGTAGCTTAGGCCTAAACATTTTAACGGTCTCGTATTCGTTCGGTACCTTGTAAATGCAGCATTGATGATTAATTACTTTGATGTACGATAACCCAACATACATCTATGGTACGAAACACACCGTCCAAATTGACCACAAGATCATTTCCTTTAGCATATCACCAAGCACACATAGTCTTTTACTCTCAGCTCAAGACAAACGTGTTGAATAGCAGTAACACCAGCAAGAGAAGCGTTGATCATTCCATTTTGTGGAACCACGTTTTCACAGTCGAATCAGCACATCAGTCGTTACTTCCCTTACCCTAGTATCTTTACCGTGAACGTCTTTTGTGTTTTGTCTTTTTCTTTCTTTTTTTCTTGACCATCGAAGCAGGACCAAATGCTGTGAAGCAACCAGAAATCATCTTACTTTTTGTACTTTGTATTTCAGTTTTTGTCGCTTACTTACTCAGTTAACTATTCCTTTTCTTCTCCCTCATCCCATGCATTTCCCTCCACTCCCTCCACTTCCTCATGCCCCTCCCTTTCCTTCCTTGCCATTTTCACTGACCTGCTGGAGAGTTATCATCTCCTGTGGAAGCATTGGATTCTTCCTCCCAAGACAGTCTACAGAAATACAAGGATTAACCAAGTCAACAATCTTACTACGGTAATAAATCTTCTCATTTTGCTTCCACTTTCTGCTCGTCTCCACTGATTGTTGATTCACAAAGCAATGCTTTTACTCAAGTAAACCAGTACCTGCTTAGTGTGTCGCGTAAAAGTGACGGACCATCACCATCTTCATAACTATCTACATCTGAAAATAACAACAATATTATGCATGGTATTAACAATATTATGCATGGTATTAACAATATTATGCATGGTATTAACAATATTATGCATGGTATTAACAATATTATGCATGGTATTAACAATATTATGCATGGTATTAACAATATTATGCATGGTATTAACAATATTATGCATGGTATTAACAATATTATGCATGGTATTAACAATATTATGCATGGTATTAACAATATTATGCATGGTATTAACAATATTATGCATGGTATTAACAATATTATGCATGGTATTAACAATATTATGCATGGTATTAACAGCATGCAGTCGACAGATACAATGTTCGCACTTGTACTTTACCTATAACATCATCAGCTTCATAAGAGCTCCTGTAAATAAGGAATAAGTTGTTGGAATTTATTGTGGTATACATGTTTTGTATAGTTGTTGGTGTGTTATCAAATTGTTTGCAAAATGGGTGAGTCATAGCATGTCCTTTGATGACGACCACAAAACTTCACCCTCAAACATCAGTGTACTTACCCATCTGGACGATGTCTTGTTCCCACTTCGCTGTCTTGTTGCCCTAAACAAAATAGAGGGGGGAAAGTTAAATCATAGTTATCAAAACATAAACATGTACATGTACAGTGCATGTATCATCAGTATGTGTAACTCACCAAGCATAAGGAGTCTGACAGATTTTCTCTGGTCATCAGTGTGTTGAGGACAGCGCTGGGATCTACAACCAATAATCAGCATAATCAGCATCACTACAAGACAATGTCTTTAGGCCAAAAGTTGACAGAATCAGCTGATATTATTTTCAAACAGAAATAATGACAGCTAATGATAGTGATTATTATAATTATGTCAGATAGATAATGGCCTTTCTGAACAATTTAATCAGAATGGTTTTGGTCAGTATTAGAAGGGAAGTGTTGGCCAGCATAATCCTATCAGAGTGATCAATGAGTTGCTGTGTTTATAAAACAATGTCTCATATACCTTGTACACATTCTACCAGTGTGTTCAGAAATGACACCACAAGTCTGTAACAATAGAGCTTTTTTCTCTTCTGAAAGACAAGTAGAGATAATTTGCACAATGACATTTTGTCTTTGGGGTTTTATGAAATCTATTGGTAGACTAACCTACTCCTAAAGCTTCAAAAGCAGATAAGGTTGGTCCCTATAAAGACAAGAAAAAAGGTCAAAACCAGTAATGAGAGGTACAGGAGATTGATTGAAGAAAGAAATGGAAGTAGAAGAGGGAAGGAGATGATGGAAGGAGAGACAGGGGAGGGAGAGAAATAAAAAAGATGTGATAAGGTATAGAAAAATGGAAGGAATGTGGAAAAGAAGATGGACGAAAGTCTTCCTCCTTTCTCTTCTCATTTTTCCTTCAGCCACTTCCAATTCCCTACATTTCAAATACTCCAGTTTCCAGCTGTTTTAACACCACTGTACTCCTTGACAAAAGATGTATATTTGTATCTGTAATTGTGTTTAAAGTAAGTGTCCCTGATTAGTGCACCATTTGTGGTACGCTAGAAGTTCGACACATTAATAAAGTTTATGTATGTATGTATGTATGCATTTACTCAGGGTTAGCTTCGAGGAAATTGCTATTTGTCAAGGAGTACCATTGTGTCTAAACTACTTAAAACTGGAGTATTATTAAGTACCCTGGTTGCTGGCATCTCCCCGCTGTTGACAGAACTTGGTGTCCCAGGTCTGGGTGTCCCTGCTTCGCCTGGAACAAAGAGAATCATGGGTATAAATACTGCAATAACATCAATACACATATTATACACTAACCATTTCTTCTGGGTACTTTAGGCCTTCTAGGAGAATTGCCAGGCTGGGAATAAATAATTAAAATAATATAATTTAAACAAGAAACTATCAGTCTGATTCTCCTTCAAAACACTAAAATTCTCTGTTCAGGCTGATAAAAATAACTATTTATAAACATGAGTTGAACATTTCGTAATTAGGGAGTTTAAGATTTGCGAAATCTATGATGGCAACGTCAACCGGAAGTGTAAATAACTTTTGTTCAGAGTTTCATACCTTCATAGTTGGTATTCCCTGTGGATGAAGTAACCTCACAGGCTAATTAGGCTAGGACTATAAAATATCTAATGCACGAAACCCTGAACAGAAGTTATTTACACTTCCGGTTGATGTCGTCGTCGTAGATTTTGCAAATCTTACACTCCCTATCATCTTACCTTCTCTTTTTTATTTTTCTTTCCTAAATAAAATAATAATGTAAAAGTCTATAAATATTAGTGCATTGAATGTCTGGTATGCAAGTACTTGTTTGACATTAAATATGATTATACATGTACATGTAGCAGACAATGCAACGCTTCCAAGGTGTGTACATAAATGTACACAAATCCAGGCTGTGCTACACTGCACATTACCTGGTTTTCTATCATTGTTCCATGTCCAGTCATCATCAAAATAACTGTCATCATCATCATCTTCCATCATTTTCCCACTAGTAGCAAGTCTGTTGAGATATAACCATATACTATCATCATCAAGCAAGCTACACTATAATCTTGTCAATCAGACAATGTTGCAATACTGATATGCACCTGGGCCTGGTTGTTCGAAAGTGGGTTAACGCTAACCCAGGGTTAATTCTTAAGATTTTACCCTAGGTTAGCCATATTTAACCCTGGGTTAGCGTTAACCTGCTTTCGAATAACCAGGCCCTGTAGTGCATAATCATTATCAGGGGTATCGAATGGTCAAGGCGAGACCTTGCGAGACTCCGAGGCAAGACATTTTTTGGCGAGCCCGAGATGCTTTTTCACCAATTTCCTTTGTTTTAAAAATTCAAGACTCTGAGATGGCCTTTCGCAAAAAAACGAGACTTCGAGACCCACGAAATTTGACCGAATTTTTGCGAGACTGACTTTTTGCGGGGACCATTCGACACCCCTATTATCAAGTTACTGGAAAATAATCACAGCTTTAAATGACTGCACTTGAGGATGTCAGGGAAAGCAAAGGTCAGCTTGTTTAATGCAGATGAAATGAAAATGACAAATGCCATCAGGGCAATATAGTTTAATTATGAATGCAAGTATGCAAGGTCATAGTTTTCATGACTTCTATGTGATTACTAGATAATCTACATGTATATATCCATAATAACATTACCAATATACCTTCTGCTTGCAATCCTACTACTATTACGTCCCATTCCCATACACTTTTCTAAATGTGGAGCAAATCTGGATGCAGCCATGTTACGTTGACAGTTAGGGCAAATACACTCTATTGGTTTCTTAAGGGGAACTTGGCCAAAAACATCTAGTCCTTCTATATCAACAATCTCTGAAAGATGAACAATATATACATGTATGCTGTACTTGATCAAGTACTTATGATATCAAGAAAGATGCATATTATGGAACACTTTTCAACAGTCAGTCTATTGAAATGAGATGCCAGTGAATTACATGTATGATCAAATGAAAATTTTCTGAACTAGTTAAAATACAAGGACCAAAAACAGTTTACTCACCAAACTGCTTGCAGGTTCTTCAATACAGACAAGGAAAAAAGACATGTCAGAAAAGAACAAAACATATTGAATTTAACTATTACATGTATGCATTCTACAAACTCACAGCATGTTATCATAATAATCTGGTGAAAGATACTCACTTCTCATCCACTTCATCTATACCAAAGGTTCCCATTTTAATAGCTTTGTGCATTTCAAAACACAAGCCAAGAATAACATCATCTATTATCTCATAAGCAATGCCAGCTTCAGGACTGGAGTGCTGTTGAATATAAAAACTCAATAAAACTGCAATGCACTTCACTTCATTTTACGTTTTGTGCAACCTCAAAAGATACATGTATAATTATAAGAACAACAGTGGTCATGGCTATACGTAGTTAATTATTGTGCCATACAGTATATACCACAAAGTACACTCATTCTTCAAATGCAACCATGACATTGAAGAAAGAATAACAACAATACAGCTACATGTACATCATACCATGGTGCTACCAGGAGACTGCATGGAGCTAAAGTTTACAAGACCCTTATATTTCTTAGGGCCATTCACCACCCCAATTACGTAATTGGGCACATGTGGGGTTACAGCTAGGGTTAATTAACAAAAGGAACCCAAGGGAATAATGAGATAATATGAACAGACAATGTACACATGTACACCTACAATTATTGCATTTCAAAAAATGTTGGCATCTGAAAATCTGAATCTGTGACTGCAATGGATCATGGGCAGAAATAAAAACAGCACATAAGTGTAACTTCATTAAATATGCAAAATGCCTATCTTACTCTTTCTTAGTATAGTCGATAGATCCTTTGATATGGCGACGGCACTTAATTTTAACTTAAAAGTTTTATGATCCATTGTGGTCACAGATTCAGATTTCAGATGCCAACGTTTTTTGAAATAGTGTATACTACAATGTACCACATACATGTATGAACTGGACAGAATAAATCTTAGATTTTTTAACAAATTGTACAAGTTTGCATTTGGCCCTGTGAATTTCTTACAAAATATTAACACAGGGACCACAGAGATGGGGGGCTGGAGGGTCTCCCCCCCCCCCCCCCTCCCCCACCACTTTTAGCCAAAATGGTTGTCACAATACACCTTATTCACGCATGCTGGTTTTTGAGATCAGAATACTAGGATCTTTCACATACAAATGACCAATGCCATCTGAAAAAGCAATTATTCATCAATATTTTTGGAAAATTTCAATAGTATTGGATAAAATCCAGAGAAGATATCGTAAATGACATTTATAGAGTTTAGTATGGGATTTTGCCTTCATGCGTACCAAGCCTCGTTCTGATGTATTTTCAGAATTAAAAACGTTCATAACTCCGCAAGGACATGTCATTTTTCTCTAAAACTTTTACACTTATCTTATACATGTATCAATATCTTCTTTTATGGAAAGTGTTAAGCTTGAAATTAAGCAATTTCGAAAAATTTGGTACGCATGACTGCAAAATCCCATACTATAAAACTCTATAAATGTCATTTACGAAATATTCTCTTGATTTTATCCAATACTATTGAAATTTTCCAAAAATATTGATGAATAATTGCTTTTTCAGATGGCAGTGGTCATACGAAAACCAGCACTCATGAATAAGGTCTATAAGCTGCTGTCTGATATACAGTCATTTGCAAAAATTCTGGCCGCTACGAAATATCAATATATCAATATATCAGGTGCATTATGGGTAATTAAATAATAGCAAATTCCCCTTAAAGCGGGTTAACGCCAGCAAAGTTGGTATAAATATTTAGTATATTGTTTATTTTAGTCATACGTTTGTTGTTTGCAAATTTTGCTTCATTTAATAAGTTAGGAAACTCAAAATAGTATTATTTAATTACCCATAATGCACCCGATATATTGATATATTGATATATCGTGGCGGCCAGAATTTTTGCAAATGACTGTATACCGTGGTACTAGTCTACTAGTATATTCACCCCCCCCCCCCCCCCCCCCCCCCTACTTTCAAGGGTTTCCCGTGGTCCCTGTAACAAGGCTTGGACAGTATTGTAGAACCTTGTTTTGTTGTATTAAAAGAATGATCAACAAAATATTTGTTTTAAATCAGCCAATAACAGCTGAAAGAAATGTAAAGAATGTGGTGGGATGCATGTGATACATGTGATGTGGTTGCTTGCATGGTGTCATATTTATAAAAAAAACATTTTTTGCATCGTACCAACAAGCCTTGATTCCTCAATCAACATTACATGACCTTCAATGAAAAAATAATCACTTTGCCGGTTCCGCTTCAACTTAATCCCAGGAATCAGTAAAGAGCTCATTCCTGGTTTCTTTCCGACTGAAGATAGCATAACATTAACAGTTTGTTTAACGTAGTTTTAAAATATTTATACATTTATTTATTGTTACAGTGAAATATGTAATTACATGTATTGTCTGTTGCTTATATCACATCTAAGCTTTCCTGAGTATAAATTAAAAAGTTAATAGTTAAGCTTACATGTAAGATTAAAGCTTTACATGTAAAGCTTCTTACATGAAGCGGCGTGTTATCTTACTAGATGTCATGTACAAGATTGTGAATCCTTTATTTCCACTTACCTCACGAATGTCAAGGCTGTCTTCAGTCGGATTACCTATGACCATCTTGGAAGTGGTCATGATGATGACCGTTTTAGTTCCTCATACATAAAATTCATCAGCTCACGACAAACTCGTGAAAAACGCTGCCAATACTCAAAAGACGAGTCATAAATAAAGCTGGAAATCCTAGAATAAAGCCGGTTCAAATGAGAAGCTCTTCGTCTTTAACTTTTACTGTCCATAGAAGGAGTTTAGAAGTTTTACAGCCCTGAAGAAGCAAGATATGTAGAGCGGTTTAGTGAAACTGTACAACCACATGGAACAGCAACTTTTGACCGCTCAACGTTGTTTTGCTTTTCATAAACTCATTGTCAGTCGGTTACAAAGCTCAATTTATATCTAAGATCTTCGTAAAGCACTCGGGTCATTCATCGGCAAAATTTGATCCAATCAAACATTTCGGCGAGAAGTCGGAAACCAAACGGTTAATGATCGACTATTTGCTAAACTTGTGGTCAGCGGTTAACTTCATTTCAAAAAAATGGCGGAAAGAAATTCGTAAGCTTGCAGTTGAAGAAAACTTTAACTTATATCGAAGCTTTTATCGGTAGATTAAATTATTGCAATGTCGTCACTTACTGAAAGACAGATCCTTTCAAGAGCTCGAGCTAAAAGCCTTGATTCAGTCAAAAACCTGAACTTATGGTGAGTATTTATGAGACGGTGAGAACGCCATTTTGGTTGCTATGAGATGCAATTTCAGATTAAAATAAAATAAGCTTACTAGATCTTTTTCGTTTATTCTTAGGGGAAGCAGTCTTTCAGACGTAAGTACTGTATAGCCTAAACATACCGTAAAATATATTTTTGATCATTTAAATTTGACATATGCTAAAATTTTACTGAACCCAAATAGAGTGCAGATGTTTAGGTCTGGGATAGTGTATGGAAAATCGCATTTCTAAGTTGGGATAGGTCAACTAGTGTTTTGGGCAGCACCTCCCTAACCCAGGAATTCCCTGAGTACCCCCCTCCCCCAAGGGATCAGTGTGATTATCGCTTAGAGGCTCAAAGAAGGGGAAGGGGAATGGGATGGCGGGGTACATGAATTAAAGTACATGTGTAGTTCCTATTCTAAATCTAGTTGTGATGCTTGGCCAGGGTTCTTAGTAGATATTTAACAGCTCGCCCAGAACTTGATGGCAACATTTTTGTAGTCTAAGTTGACATTACTTGACCATCAAGTCTTATAATATTAATAATAAATAATAATAGTAATAATAGTAATAGTAATCATAATAATAATAACAATAATAATAATAATAATAATAATAATAATAATAATAATAATAATAATAATAATAATAATAATAATAAATAATAATAATAATACTAATACTAATACTAATAATAATAACTTTATTCTTCAAAACAAATTACAAATGAGAGATAGAAAAATACTAACTAATAATAATAATAATAATAATAATAATAATAATAATAATAATAATAATAATAATAATAATAATGGTGGGTTGAATGTTAACATATTTAATAAATTACACTGTTAGTATTGTCAAGCATGAAGTCAGTTAATGTGTTTTATTGATGATATCTATATACTCTAATACAAACAGATTGCAGCAGTCAACAAGTTACCAAATGTGGAAGTGCTGAGTTTAAGGTTGGTCACAGTGTTCATTCATTCAATCCTTCATTCATTTTTGCTTATAAAATGATGTAAATCAGTATTGTAAGCATATTGATCAATCTGATTTTTTTAATTTCAGTGTTAATAGTATTGCAAGTCTCAGGGATTTTGCTTACTGTATGTATCAATACTCTTTACCATAGAATGTCATTAGTTTTACTGACATTCAGTTTTACCTCTATCAATCCAGAATATGAAATGGAGATATTTGTATTTCTTTGTTTTCAGGCCCAAGACTAAAGGAACTATATTTGCGTAAAAACTGTATAAATGACTTAAGTGAAATAGGATTTTTAAAGAAACTTCCCAAACTGCGAGTCTTGTGGCTGTCTGACAATCCATGTGCTGAAAAACCCAACTATAGAAGTACAGTCCTTAAAAACTTGCCAAAGTTGATACGATTGGATAACATTGGTAAGGAAATTATTATCTGGAGAACAGTGTTGATGTACTTACAATAGACCGAATGCAAGAATGGCATCCAATTTCAATTGCCATTGTTCTGGACTGACTAGTCTCATATAGGTGAAAATGCTTTTGTGTTTCCACATGAACACAAGGTTAGTCAGTCCAGAACAATGGCAATTGAAATTGGATGCCATTATAATTGCATTCGGTCTATACACAGTCATTTTGCTTGTAATATGTAGTTAGTTTATCACCCAGTAGCTATGCCATGGTGTGGACTCCTTTCAGGGTTCAATATTTGGTATTTTGTACTTTCAGCTATTGATGAGAGTGAGTCATCCATGGCGTCAAATGTTGGTGATGACATTGTTACCCCAGATAACCTACCAGAGTACCCTGATCTTGGAGACACTATGTCCTCTACTGTGGTTAGGAACTTAAAATTAGCACTTTTATTCCTCATTACTGTTTCTAGCAATTTTTTAGTTATTATATTTTTATAACACCTTTATTGAAATAATACATTATAATAATAATAATACATATATAGAAATTATGAATATACAATTTCAGGGAAGCAGTACCAGTCAAAACTCTAAAGACATTAGTGGCTCAAGAGCATCAACAGGTAGAAATGTACATTGTACTCAAATTATTACTAGTTCAGTGTTCTTGTGAAGGTGTAGATATATACAGCTTATTTGATGGTTTGGCAGATAATATGCGTGGATATTTTACGAGTTGCGTAGTATTTTTCTGAGCCCGAAGGGGGAGGAAAAATACGAGCAATGAGTAAAATGTCTGCATGTATTATCTGTCAAACCATCAAATAAGGAGTTTATTATTCCACAATTGATCTTGTTTCTTTGTTTCTTAAAGTTTTTGAGCCATTTTTGCTATGCTGTTCGTGCGCACGTGAGCTACTGTGTAATACGCTGGCATATTTTGCTTGTTCTCTTGCCCTTATATGGTAAATTGACACATGAGTGGAATAATAACTGACAGCACAGACAGCCCAACCATTGCTTTTGAGGCTAATAAAAATATATTTGCGTCTTTTTTGATGGGTTTCCTGTGGTAGAGAGAGCACGCGTGCAATACGTAAGGTTGGGTTCCCTGTGCATAAAAATGTATTATGTTGGGCTCCCTGTGCGCGTCCCGCAAGAAGCGCCCGCAGCAATGTACATAGTGAAACAAGTTTCAATATACACATGTACTGCGGGACGCGTGGGACGCGCACATGCTCTACCACAGGAAACCCATCTAAAAAAGACGTGCATACAAATATATTTTTATTTATTAGTAGTAGTCTCAGAAACAATGGTTGGGCTGCCTGTGCTGACAGTAATAATTATTTTTTATTATTGCATTTTTTTCAGATCAATGTGTTCCATTTATTGCTCCTGCTCAAAAAGACATCACAAGAGTTAGTTTAGTGGACGAAACAAAGTAAGAACCAAATTGAATTTAACATTGCCCAAAAAACAATTATCATATGTGTAATATTTAATAATCGTAATCTGTGGATTTTACTGAAATTTGCCAATATTTCAGTAAGCTGAGAGCAGAATTGGGAATCAAGCCACTACTGTTTGAAGAACCTAAGATGCAATCTCAGTCCATGAAAATACTATCAGATTGTAATTCAAACTCTACTTCCCCTCAGCCTACAGATAGCAGGGTAAGTCTGATTACTGCCCTAAGTATGTACACATACAACATTACAGTAGATTGTAGATTCTAACCTTTAAAATGGAGCACGGATGGAGGGAGGTGTAGAGGCTGTCCATCCCTGGACACCAAAGAGGCACCAATGTTAAATACCACACTTTTACCTTTACCTATGAATGTATATCATGATAATTGGGGGTGTTTACAGCTTTAATAATGTTTATCATTAGATAGAATGAAATACTACTACTAATAACAGTTGTGGAGCACAACAGCTCTTTCTCCCTTCAGTCCAATTTATCTGCACCCCACAACACTGAACTTTGAATATGTGCATACTGGTGTAATTTTGATTCTTTTCACCATTTTTATATTTTTTGATTTTAGAATTCAAACATCCTTTCTGCTGTACTCACTCTGTTGAAGGAGCTCGACAGATGCAGTCTAGAATCTGTAAAGAATGAAGTACAAGCACAGCTGGCAGAATATAGCAAAGATGAAGAAGAAATTGAAACTAGAAACAAAGTTTTAGTTGAGGAAGTCTCAGCAGAGTAGTCATAAAAATTACAAGTTTCAAATTCAAATGTCAACATGATATCTGATTGGTTGATATCATTATTGGAGCATGCAAGTGTACAACAGTTATCTAAATTGCTTGAATAATCAATAGTGTATTAGTAGGCTGTAATTATTGATCATCTAATAGGGTATCAGACACATTCAATGCCTTGTACTACAGCACTTGTACAGTTGATATTCTAACAAGTGGTGGTTTTTATGCATCCTGTAGCAATATTATTGTAAATAGCTAAGAAAGTACAAAATGATGTGAATTTTACAAATCAATGTCAGTGTTCATTGGAAATCATCAGTTTTCTATTTTATCATTATTCAAAAGCCAAACACCCCCCCCCCCCCCCCCCCAAACACCCCCCCCCCCCCCCCCCCCCACACACACACACAAAAAAATGTATCACTTTGCACTGTGTGAATCTATACTTTTATCACAAGTGATTCGGTTTGCTATTAAATGTACCATAAAATAATCTGATTACTTGTAGATGATTATATTACTACTAATAATATTCCAATCAAATCTGTTTTCAGTAAACTGGATTGTACATCAAGTTTCTAGTGTATTTTCTGTTCGCGTTTTCTGTTTCATTTCTTCTCTAGATCGTCCGAGATAGGGTTTTCCTCGAGTTACGCGCTCGGACACACCCATAATTTATAGCTAACGCCCACTTTGACATTTGAGCGTAACTCCATGATAAACATCGTTGAAATCGAGTTCGAAGCGAAACTTTATTTTCGAGTTACGCGTTACCGGCCGTAACTCGCTAAAACTCGACAAACAGTTTAACGAGTTACATACATAAAAACGTTTTCAATATTTTCAATTTACAAGTCAAAAAATCGAAAGATCGCAACTTGAAAATCAAAAGATCGCAACTTTATATATTATTATTAGTAACCTTTACTTATTCAGGGTCATTCAGCAGCTACACTGGTAAGTATGGTATCTGGTATCGCGTAAATGTAAAAATGGGCGTTGGCTATACATTATGGGTGTGTCAGAACGCGTAACTCGAAGAAAACCCTCCCTCAGATCGTCCTATCTTTTATTGTGCCTATCACCCATGTGAGATTGTTTTAAATCTATTCAATATAAACTGAAGAGTTGAAGAGTTCAGTTTTTTGTGATTTGAACCTTGCGTTTATGAAGTATATTGAGTTATAGAGGTTTGAAATCAGATGACGTCAACCCAGGAATTATTTGATTATACAAAAACGCCCTTGTGCTAATTATTGACATTTGTAAACTTGCAGAATATTTTCACAGTCTTTAGTAAATACCTTTATAACTTTTTTCCCCATTTCAAAAAATAAGCTCTTCTTGAAATGTCTAAATAAATTATGGCAAATTGATGGGTTGACGTCATCTGATTCGCATATTGAGATTTCAAACCACTATAACTCACAAATGCAAGGTTCAAATCACAAAATACTGAACCCTCCCTCTATTCTGTTTATATTGAATAGATTTTTTTTTTAACAAAATCACAGGGGTGATAGGCACTTTAAATGTTATTACTCAAAAGAAAGCAACTGGACCTAATAGGGCTCAGAGGTGAAAGCTTGTCAATAGTTTTTTTTATACAAAAATAGAACTGAAATATGTAAACAACTGGCAAAAAAGAAAACAAACAAACAAGAACAAAACACGAACAATTAAAGAAAAAAGAAAGAATGAAAAAAACCGTGTCACGGCTGGGACTCGAATCCTAGACCCCCAAGTTCAAAAGAGATGAATGCCGGTAATTTATCCAAAATAGGTCCATACTCCCAGACATTACAAGTGCTGAGTCACCGTATGTTACTGTATAGGATGAAGATTTCGGCCCCATCCGCGCTATCGATCGGGCTTACACCAATCAGCTTACTGTGATCAAAGAGGGAGGGAACAGTCGGTTCCTAGGCGCACTAAATAACTGCCCCGCACCACTAGGCTATCGTGCACGCTTGTTGACTTGGAGGACAAAATAACCTAGTGTACAGTTGTGAATGGACTGTCTATTGTTGTGCAAATTACCATGGTCCCGTGGCTCGCACTGAAACACAGTGCGTTAGAAGCACACGGGCCCGGGATCGAATCATCGCTGCACCGAATTTTTTCTTCTTTTTTTTACGGTTTGTTTTTGTAATGGAACACTGATTTTCATTACTCACGAAAAATTAATGATTATTTTAATAATATAAAATTATTAAAGTTAGATATGAAGTCTGTGTTCTCAAATGGTCTTGTTGACCAAGACCCATTTTGTTATAACAGTTCTCATATCAGTAGACTTGCTCCAAGTCTCGTTCGTTTTTTCCCCCGCGAAGTACGCTGTTTGGGCTTCCTGTGTTTGCTTGGGCTTCCTGTGGGGAGGGGAGCGAAAAAAACGAACGAGACTTGGAGCAAGTCTATCCGATATCAGGGCCGTATGTAGCCGCCAGTAGAGCCAGTACGGTAAAACCGGACCACTTTTCGAATAAAACAGTTTCAATTTATTTACATTTTTAATTTTTCGGATATTTTTTTATGAAAAACAAACTATGAAAACCGGATCACTCAAAAACTGACCGGACCACTCAAAAACTGGCGGCTACGGCCCTGCATATATACATATTTTAAAGTCTTTTGCCACCCGGCAAAATATTGTACCGGTTCAGGAGGCTCCTGATCACCGGTTGCATTCCTTACAAATCGCCAAAACTGCCTTGGACTGGAATCCACCACAGATAGACCAGAGACACAATCTCATTTCTGAATACGCCATTTTGAAAATCCTCTTTTTTTCCTCTAATACCATGGATTCAGTCTTTTAACGATCCAAATACAAAACATTTTTCTGCGAGGAGCGCGTGCAAGATCTGATGGGTACCCTGTGTATTCGTTCCTATTCCCTCATGTCAAAGTCCACGTGCTCGTCCATTTCTAAATTCCTTGTTCTGTGTATGCCAGTTGTTTTTCTTTTCGTTTCGATCAGATGTTATTCTTTTACTTCTCTTATTGATCATCACTCCCATTGTCTATTTGTATTTACCAGTTATGGATGCCTTGTGAAACACATAGAATACCCTGAACGCAATGGCTGGTAATACAAACTGGAATATGGACGATTTAGATGGCGGACTGTCAACCGATTTATTCAATCTTTCTGGGCTAGGAAATGACTTAACAGCTGAACCAGAAGCATATAAAATGAGGTTTGTTGGCTTGGAATGTCTATTGCATCTATTGTAGATTAGGTCGTTTCTATGGCGTTAGAGGGGAAAAACACAGAGAAACAAATTGCTCACAAATTGTACATCCAATGCCAAATTGACAATGAGTGAATGACTGAATGAGTGTAAAATGTAAATTGCTGTAGCAAGACGAGAGAAATAAGCTACATTGTTTGCTTGATTGTCATGGATCATTCGCTGATTTGAAAGCATTAGAATAAGTTTCATTCGGAATATTCATCGTGGATTTTTCCATTGAAATTGTGCGAAGAAAACTCATTTAGTTATATCGTGATTGAATTGTTTGTTATGATGATTATAAACGTACAATGTAGTTACTGTACAAGTTTGAGCGGTTCTGCCTCAGCTAGCAAACAGATTTATTACCGATGTCAGTTATACTTGTAGATTAAAGCTTATGAATAATAAAATCTAATTATTCCATATTTCATCTTTCTTTCTTCCGACTCAATCTCCTCCCTTCTTTAATATTGTTCTTTTAATTTGTACTTTTCAAAAACATATCAACTACTTAATCAATTGAAAGTATCACCATTTAATGGTTTATTCATTATTTAGATCTGATCATTAGTTAAAATAATATCAATGTTGCAATTTATTTACCCAAAATGTTCATTTTTTTATTCATTTATTTACTAGCGATGTACTCAATTTACCAATCTTCAAAGACAACCCTCCAATCTTTGGAGATCTACAAGACACTACAGAGAAACACAGCATTGAACCGTAAGTTCATAAATTTGTTTCACATGTGTAATTGACAGGAATAATATACCTCCTGTTTCTTTCTTTCTTTCCTTCTCTCCATTAAAGTGTTTTTGTCACTATTATATATTAGTGTTGATAACCATGATGTGAAACAAGAAGAATCCATGATGTCATGCAGTCATGCCAATAAATCAGTGAATAACGGTGATTTATCCAAGTATGTAATCATTAGGTTACCATAATAGAAAGATTCCCACTTAATGGCTGTTACATGTAGGTGATCTCTAATGTCTGTATTGATTGTTTAGTTGTTATCAATTCTACCATGTGTTATCAGCACCAACTGCACCTGGGAAAAAGATGGGAGAAGATACACTAACATATCTCAACCAAGGTTTGTGAGTAATTCTGACAATAAAGAGCTCAAGCAGCAGACGTTTTTGTTAACATGCACAGAAGAATAATGTTCAGAATGACCATTGATGTCTGTGACGGCAATCAACGACAGCACTTCACCTGTTTTTATGTCGTAGATCACGGATGTCAACAGTCATTTTGTACATTATTCGTCAGTGCGTGCACCATCCATGTTGACAAAAACGTCTGCTGCTTAAGTAAGCTCTCTTTATCTTATACTTCTTGTCCATATCAATATTAGCAAGTACACAGTAAGTAATTTTGAAAACATTACTAATCATTGAATATTTTATTTTATCCAGGCCAGTCATATCTTATAAACCTAAAGAATTATGGTGATTTGTCCAGATTTGAAGGCAGCTTAATACATGTAGGATTAATTATTATTAATTATTATTATTATTTATTATTAATTTATTTTTATTATTATTACTAGAGTTACAGTTGCAGTTGCACCTTCAAACTTTCCTTGATCCATTCAAAGTAAATGTGCTATCAATTGAAAATTATTCTATTTATGTACATACATTTTCAGAGCAAAGTGAAACTCACATTTTATGAAAGAAAACTACAAATTCAAGAAGCTGAAAAATTTGAAGAATGGAGAAATAACAGACCTTTAGAGAGAATTTTAGAAATCGGTAATGTAACTTGTAAACTTTGTCTAAAAGCTAGTGTACATACATGTACATTACCACACTACTGTACATGTAGATGAAAGCTCTCCATTCATTCTTGATCTTCCACCTCTCATTTCCACTTTTACAAAATAATGATTTAAACTTGCATGTTATTCAATTCTTATTGTATTCCTCAGATGTTCCCATGTCGACTGGTATTCATAATATCATCGGTGAAGGGAATCAATCAAATTCGTATGCATTCGAGTGGAATCCAAAGAATGAAACTAACATATATGTTATTGTAAGTTATGTGTTATTGTAAGAATAAATAAGATGGAGTATTTAATTATCCAGACCAAATAATGATTATCAATCATCTCTTTTACACTTGCAGTATTTGTTCTTTTTTCCAGATTAATTGTGTTAGCACTGAATTTACAAAAGGCAAAAGTGGCAAGTGCATTGACAACTCAAAAGTAGTTTTATTGAATACACCTTTATTATGAAATGATTTTATGATTTTATTCATATCTGTTCATTTATTCATTCATTTGTTTATTGATCCATTGAGTTATTTTTCTCATCTCTCTTTATTCTAATTCATCCACTTGCTTATTTCTTTCAGGTGGAGAGAGTGGAGTTCTCTTACAACTCCAAATTGAAACACAAATTCCAGACACATCATCACACACTAACCTAATACACTGTTCTTCCTGCCAAGTAAAAGTATTTAAGGTTAACTATTAATTTATCAATCTACTCTTGAACAATGACTAGGGGTGGCGAATGGTCATTGCGAGACTTTGCGAGATGGCGCCGAGACTCTTCAGTATTCTTTCAATGCGAGACATAAACTAATTTAGAAAAAAATTGAGAGCCCGAGACAATGAAAACACTGAAAAAGCGAGACTGTGAGACCCTTGTATTTGAGGTTAAAGAACTGCGAGAACTTCGAGGGACCATTCACCACCCCTAATGACTGTTGATGAATCAGTACATACATCTAGAAAACTTGTACAATAATGAGTAATTTAATAGCAGTGAATCAATCAAAATTATCCACTTTGAGAAATAAAGTTACAGAATTTATTTTCCATAATTTAATAATAATAATTTAATAATTTACAGTAAATATGTATTGTAAGGTATTACATACATACATGTACATACAGTTTGTACAATGTACGTACACACATACATAGTTTTATCAAGATGCACATTAAGTTGTATGTTAAGTTGTCACTTGCATTTTCTCAGTCAAAGGGTGGAGACAGAAAGCACAAGAATGAGATGCAAAAGTTTGAAAATAAATCTCAAGATGAAATTGTAAGTACATGTAGATAATGTATGTGCACTAATTTTGAAATATAATACCACCAAAGAGCCGAACTTGCAATGCAGCATTTTTCATTGTTGCAAATTCAGATAATAATATGTGATTGGTCAGTTGTGAAAAAACATGGTGGCTTGTAAATGTACTACATGTAGCAGCAAGGAGACTTCATGACTCTCTAACCAGTGATGTTCAAAGACCATGTAATACTGGGTTTAGGGTAGCTAGTGTGAGGTTCAACTTTTGAGACAGGTCTTCAACGTCAGTCAAGTTAGTCAGCTTCTTTCTTCACTCAACATTTGAACAAGAATATTTTCCAATTCTTCATACATGTGCAACTGACTTGCTTCAATAAATAGTTGTTGAAGAAAGTACAAGTCTGGTCTACTTTATACAACATGTTGCACCAGCTTGCAACCTTGAAATATGCCCTTGGGTGGTAAAATGTGCAGCAATGCCATATAAATTACAACTAAAAATTAAAATTAAAAATGTTTCGAGTTAATGATGATGATGTTTGTCATTTTTTCAGGTACAGTATCAAGTCTCAAGTGATTTTACAGTTTTAATAGAAGTAAGTTCAAAACTATCAAAATAATTTTCAATAGCCCAGTGATGGCCTCCTGTGTGTTTTTTTCTTTTTTCTTGTAGTTTTATTAGTGTTATGATTTTGTATATTATCTCAATGTTGTAACTGTATTGATATGTTGTAACAAAACATTGAGTTTACAATAATAATTGAATAAAACTGTGAAAAAAAAGAGAAAAAGAAGTAAGTTCAAGACTTCTAAATTAAACGTTTCCAGTTTTAAAGTTTTAAGGACATTATGTTACTTTCAAATCGACTTTCTTTCAGTTAAAACCTTTGTTAAAAAGCTCACCCAATCACATGTACCTTGACTAATGACATATGACATGTACCTTGACATATGACAGTCTATAAACCTAACTCTAAACCTAACCTCACAAAACTCATAACCAGTGGGGAAATACAATTTGTCAAATATTTTTGAAATTTTGAGATTGACTTTATGTTGCCCTTCTAAAACATTTAGAAAGCTGTAGTAAAAGAAGCAGAAGATGAAGCTTGGATGTCACCAAAACAGGGAGCATCACCAAGGTAACAACCCACATTGCAGACAGGCAGGCTAGTGGTTGGTTGGGAGAAATGCTTATGAATAGACAAAAAGGTTGAGTACAATTGGAAGGCAGGGGGTTGATAAAAGAGAGGAGTGCCCAGAAGAATCAGGAAATAAGTGGATTACTTACCATAAATACTCTTTGTCATGCAGTTCAAGTTCCTCAACTCTTGCTAGAGTTTAGATATGCATGGCTTTATTGTTTTTGTTTTCTACATTTAACTTAAAACTCACCATAAAATGAAGGGCTCCCTGCAAGAACAACATAAGTGATCTCTGATCAAAATCTAGATTCTCCTCGAGATTCTTTGATTTTCAAAGGAGAATTTGGGTTTTGATCACAAGTCACTTACTCCGTTCTTGCAGGGAGCCCTTCAAATGACCTTTGTTCAACTTTGTTAAAGGTCAGTTACAACATCAACACCTGTTACGTCACCTGTATCAACAAGTTTGCTTAGCAACCACAGTATAGACTCACCGAGCCAGGATACATCAAGTACTATGGCAACTGTAAGTACCTTATTTTTAAGCATTATTGACTACTTTCCATGATACATTGCATTTTCACGATGCACAAAGCATTGGCTCTGATGCTGCAAGGCAATATTTGGAAAGATTATACCTTGATTCCGTGCTTTGTGTTTGGGCCGATGTATGGATAGTGATTTTAAAAATTAAAAATGTCTGGTTTGGTTTGGTCTGGTGAACTCATATTATGTACTTATTGACTGAGTTAGATCGGGCCGGACGGGAAAATAATCAGCTCGGACCTTGTGCAGTGACCTACGGTAACTCAGTCAGTAAGCATTTTATCATGATATGACCCACCCAAGCCTCTTTTTCTAATGGTTTTATTAAGAGTGTGCGAGTTGGGAAATACAGCTTTTTCGGAACTGCTTACACCATCACGTCTGGACACCATCACATGACTTTTTCCAATGGTTTTATTAAGAGCGTGCAAGTTGGGAAATATGGGTCATATGATAAATATGTGTATGTGTTGTTGACTGAAGAAAAACTTAACTGCAACACACACATTTTTCAGGAACTCACTTCAAAATCAAGTATGAAAGAAACAAGGGCATGGCTACAAGAAAACAGATTCTCACATTATCTACCAATGTTCACAAATTATACTGGTTCTGATTTATTGAGATTAACTCGGCAAGACATGATCCAGCTGCTTGGACCTGCAGATGGAATACGATTACATAACACATTACAGTTAAGGTGACTTAAGTGCTACAGTATCAATGTAGACCTTTCACTGTGCTCTAATTCTGTCAGTTTGTTTGATTTTCAGAGCGACACGTCCTTTGTTAACTATTTATATCTGTCTGGAGTCAACTCAACAAGACTCTGGGATGAAAGAATACTATGCCATGTACCTTGAGGCATTAGATGAAGACCATCTGAGAATTAAGCTAGCCAAAAAATGTAGTATATCAAAAAATCAAATTGTAGCAATGTATAGGTAAGGGGGTTTGATTACAGTTTAACCCCTTAGAACTGCCACAGCATCAACAACAGCCAGAAGGCACATAAGGCTGTCACACTAATAATAACACTGTCAGAAAAGCCCTTCCTGTCCTGTGCCACTGTTTTGGCCATGCCTCAGTTCTTCCATTACATATACCACGTTCCTTCTCCAGATAGTTTTTGGTTTCCCTCTTGCCTTTCGACTGGACTGTCTGTCATACAGTTGTTCTCTTCATCCTTTCTGAACACATGCCCTAACCAGTTCCTCCTCGCCACAGGAGGTAGGGGAGTAGTGGGAGGGGAGCATTGTGCTGAGAGTGCTACTGTCTTTTTGGGCTTTGCTTGAATTCTTTTTTTTTCATTTCTTTTGTAGACAAGGACCTACTGGCATTTATATACTAGTTGATGAAGAGGTACATATGAAAAGAAATTCCATTGGTTTGCATTGACAGACATTAAATAATGATCTTTGTGTTTTTAAACAGATGATAAGAAATTTCCCAGATGAAGCTCATTTTGTAGTTCAGCTACTACAAGGTAATGACTACATGCCCTTATATATCTAACAATTTCCACAATAATTTGTTTTTTGTTTGTCTGTTTATATGATGGGTAAAAGATGAATGAACTTACTATAAAGTACAATAACAAAGACACACTTTGCTAATGAACAAACTTGATTATTTTGTCTTTCAGAGAGAGATAGCAAT
This sequence comes from Actinostola sp. cb2023, assembly GCA_033675265.1. Classification (NCBI taxonomy): domain Eukaryota; kingdom Metazoa; phylum Cnidaria; class Anthozoa; order Actiniaria; family Actinostolidae; genus Actinostola; species Actinostola sp. cb2023. Next base: position 999,857 of record JAUJYZ010000098.1, on the reverse strand, counting down.
ACTTATCGACTTATTCTGAAATAGAGGAAAGAAATGGAATAATTATTGAAATGAAAACTTAATACAATATTGGAAAACTGTCTGGACTGTCTGACCCTTCTTAAATCAGTGCTTACAAACTATACTATATGACTATATACAATGTATACCTTACATATATTTTAGCTTGCATAGCTAGTGCAGGGAGGGAGAGAGGAAAGGGAGAGGGCAAATAGAGTACCGAAGTGATGACGTCATAAAGTCCTTGCGGTCCCCCCTCTCTCAGTGCTGCTATACAGACTATTTCACTGCTGGCTCAGCAACCTGAATTGTGGCTTACAATGACAATGCGAACGGAAATTGTTAATAGAGAACAAGAGAAAAATAAATCAGTGAATCATACTGGACGTTTGTCAAGGGTTGTCACAGGCCCTTTATTGCACCTCGCTTTCTTTCTTTCGACGCCTGTAGAAATGGAAACCAATAGACACCATACCAAGGGGGTTTTGGCTTCTGTCAATCAAACTGCCGAATACCGCTTGAGTGAAACCCGGTGGATCCGAACAGAGCTCCATATTTGAAAACGTCTACTCGAATTGTTCGATATGACACAGAAATACAGCTCAGCCCTCCGTCTAGTTGGAGAGTGTTAGAAGTTTGATTTTAAAATTGAATCGAAAATAGAAGCCTGAATCTCTGTAAAGGATATAACGAGAACTTTTTCACTAGAAATACCGGCAATCATGTGAATCCAAGTGTTACTGTTTGTTGACTATGGATGGCTACACTGACGTGAGGTTTGTCATCAGATGGAAACCTCACAAATGAAGCCATCCATACCGGCAATCATGTGAATCCAAGTGTTACTGTTTGTTGACTATGGATGGCTACACTGACGTGAGGTTTGTCATCAGATGGAAACCTCACAAATGAAGCCATCCATAGTCAACAAACAGTACTAGGTCTAACACTTGTTTTGAAGTACTAAGTATTTACGTTACACATTACGCGTGAATCCAATTAAACCAAAAATTCAATCCATGGCGTGCATGTCACAAGAACAATGCGCTACTTTCACACCTCGGTAAACAACGTAATGTTTTCAGTTCAAGTTTAGCACACACATGAAGAACTGAATCATTGCACAGTGGAAGGTGTTAACGTCTCTGATGAAGTAACTCACAGCAACTTCATATTGCAAGGAAGAAAGTCAATAGGAATTAAGGCAATGTTGTTTTTCGATAGAAAACTCGTGACTGACGAAAGGTTGGCACTTACATAAAATACGCCATGATGGCGTCTTGAAACACAATTTTTTATTTATTTTTATTTATTTTATTTATTTATTGATAATATTTTAATTGCGATAAATATTCTTACAATATTACAATCAATGGCTATAATATTACTACAATAATGCTACACTGATACTGCAATAAACTACAATGCTACAAGGAAGAAAGTCAATAGGAATTAAGGCAATGTTGTTTTTCGTAGAAAACTCGTGACTGACGAAAGGTTGGCACTTACATAAAATACGCCATGATGGCGTCTTGAACACAATTTTTTATTTATTTTTATTTACATTTATTGATACATAAATATTCTTACAACAATCAATGGCTAAATATAAAATAATGCTGTCTTGTGTGCTCTTGCCAGTCTAAAGAATTACATCATTGCTTGAAACACTATTAACAAACACAATTTTTCGAAAGTTGACAAAACACGCAGGAAATCAGACATTTGACATCTTATATATTGTCATATACCGGCCATTATTGGGTGGACATGATTAAAGTTTGATTTGCGTGCCTATAATCCAATCATGGGCGTGATCAATTTAACAACAGACAACTCAAAACCATCTTTTGTTAATTCTTTGAAAACTAAAAATAAATTGCCTTATTTTCGTTGTAAATAAAATGTGCATGTATCAGATTGAGGTAAAAACTAAGCATTCAGCACGGTCATTGAACCCCGGCATGCATATTGAACTTCATTAAGGCCTAGTTCAAACGCCGTACTTTTAATTACGGTACTTCAAAAGAAACCGCAGGTCATTATCTATATATGGTATTGTTTTAAATGAGAACGACTCGTGATTTATAGCACGACGTCTGAACTAGGCCTGAGGTTGCAATTGTTATTGGAATTCGGTATCGTTTGGTGGAAATATGGTGGAATGGTTCGCATACTCTCCTATGGATAAACCGACACATAAAATGGGGGTGGGAAACAAGAAATACCAAAAATAGACTATTTATAAAACTTTCATTTAAATTTGACGAAAATCCTTAGTCTTAAACCCCATCATGCTCGACCCGCTGGATAAATTACCTACTAGTACGAGTTCTGGGGCGTGATACGCTCAAGCGGATTTAGTATAGCTCGCATTTCAGACCCTAAAGAAATGTCAAAAATGAAGTGATAACTGAAGTCCAGATTGTTCATAATGATATATACGCTGAAAACTCTGTATTCTGTACTCGTGGTGAGTATTCTTTCAGTTGGCGGTATACGTACTTGTAGCTTCAAATCGTTTCTGGCCTCCCAATTCAAACAACACATTTACCAGCGCTAAGGATCGGATATCACTAGCAAAAATATCAAGCTTTTGCCATATCCTGTCGGTAGCTGTGCAAATACATATCATCCTTTTTTTTTTAAACGATAATTAAACGCTTCGAGAACCATGAAGGTCCATGAACTGTTCTGGCTTTAGGAAATCGATCCCGGGGAAGAACTAGAGTACGTGATCGATCGCATCACGCAAATGCATTTCTTTAAAACATCCGTCAACATGGACGCTATCTTTGAAAATTATGGTCGAGTTTTGATTGGCCCTCTTTTTTACCCTCAAAAAGAGGGCCAATCAAAATCAAGATTCGTATCACGCCACAGAACTCGTAATAGCAGGTAATTTATCCAGCGGGTTGTTTCGGCCGGTGACTTCGGAGCGCGGACAAAAACCGCTGGATCCTCGAGCATGATGCCCCATTCACACCAAAACTTGTTTAGTTAAACCAGCAGTTTACCAGCAGTTTTGTGCCAAATGTTGCGTGGCGTTTGTAGATAATTTTCTAAACCTGTTTAGTTAAACCACTTTAAAACACATGTTTTAGCCTCGGTGTGAACGGGGCATTAGGTTCAGCATTTAAATCAAATTAAATTCTTGTTTTTAATTGTTTGAATCATCATTTCTTGCTAAAAACTGACTTATGTCGATATGATAAATAACAAGACGCTCAATGAGCGTACACTCGGGCATTATGACAATGACAGCTGTTGCGTGACGAGGGAGACGTTCTTTCGGAGGAATCGAAACTCGACGATTCGTAGATCTGTATCTTTGCTCACCAACACACACCATTGGTAGAACAAGCCACAGCTATCTCAAAATTGACAGACGAAGAGACTATAGAGTCATTCTTCCGTGACAATCTCCAATACTTGACCGTGTTTTTTGATAATACGTCCAATGCATATTATGACAATGACAGTTGCGTGACGAGGGAGACTCGAGCATAGATAAATATCTCCGAATCAGTACGTACTTGGTACGTCTTGAGGTTGCATAGGTCAGATGGTTCTGATAACGCCCTTCGATCATTTGTTCATTGTAATTGAAGACGCGTTTGTTTTTGTAAATATATTTTTAAATATTAAAAAAAATATTAAAAGCTTACAAAGACTTCAATAGCACTATTTTCAGTCAATCATGCTTCTTCGATACAATATCATTTCTCTTCTGCACATTGCACACAACCGTCGACGTTTTTTCGCTTCATCCAATATAAATGAAAACAACTCGACTGGCTCGACTGTTTGCATGACTTCTGTACATATTGCTTTCGATTTTTAATTTATACGGCTGTTCTCAAATTTCAAAATATCATTTCCTTTGCCAAATAAAATAAAAAGCTTATGAGCTTGTAGAGCTATCAAAATAACACCTCTGAGCCAAATTTTGGAGCACAAGAGCATTTCTTTAGGGCGAACGAATTTCCAAATATTCCAGTGTGTTTGTATAGCGGCGCCTAGACTTTCGAAAAGTCCTTCCTCTTTCTGTTGTGTCGACTTGTGCCATGGATGTCTTCCAACATATGGCGGCCAAAATTTCAAAAAATAAATTCAAGCTTAGAGTTGATATACATCACTTAATTTCACTATAAATAGAACTTCTAAACATGTATAAAACTAAAAACATTTAATTTGGTACAAATTTGTTGTTTTCCACGACTTTTCAGAGACGTGGCTAGCGCTAACAAAATTCAAACTTCGATAACTCGGCCACAAAACATCGAGCCCATCTGAAAATTTCCACAATGATTCATATCACAATTCTCTAAAACACTGCCAAGAATCAAGTTGATAGGATTCATAACTAAATTTTAGAATTAATTCTCAAGTGGAGTGACGTCAAAAATGCAAACGAAGAATAGATGTAGTTACATCGCTGGTCGTGAGTTTAAATACTCAAGGACATAACTGCACGTACTATTACAATTAGCAACAAACATGGCATAGCGAGGTCATGATAGTTTTTGAGTTCATTTGATTTGCTTTTGAGTTCATTTTTTGATGAGTTCGAGTTCGTGGAACGACGTCGTGGAACGGCCCTTTCGAAAACGCTCGAGGAAGATTTAGAGTATGCGTATCTGGTATGTAGTACTTTATAGCGTATGCGTTTGGATGGCTTGCGTCATTTCTCTCACTACACAAGATGACTTCTTCCGGCTCTCGATCCAGCACGAGCTTCTAGTCCTTCTACCACTGCTAGTCGTCGAACGATGAACTAGAATCCTGACCTTTTAATAGCTTGAAGATCTAAAACTGCTTTCAAAACTAAGATAAAATCTACTTGAGTCCCGAGTGTCGTTTGTTTAGCGATTAGAGCGGTTTTTAGCGAGTTTTGGGACAGAGTGTAGCTCGCTCCCTTATCTGCCGAGTAATCTTGAAACTCGATACGATCAAATACTTCGCATTTGGTGTACCAATACGATCAAATACTTCGCATTCTGTGTACTACGAAAAATAAAAAAAACAAGAGCGCATTTTATAACTCGGGCTTCCTCCGGAAGTGCCCGAGTAAATAGTATAATAATATCAATGCACAACAAGAGTTGCATTTTATTGCATTTCAGTCTTTTATTGCAACACAACTTTTTTTATAGAATAACTAAAAATGTTCTGTTTATTCTTTCTTTCTACCAAGTCACTCAAACTTGTATACATAAAATTGTATGAATGAAAGTACAAAATGATCCCTTTGGGATTTAACATTTTAAAAGATGTTTTTTGGATCTCATGTATACTGGCTCAGACACTGTTTCTAACTATTAACAATATGTACACAGCAAAAGTATCCAAACTTTCACTGATCTGGCTATATTAAATAAATAATGACACTCTCTTAGTTAACTTCATATCCACCAATTTAGTTATTACTGTGATTTTCTTTGAAACTACAATCTACTTTCTGAGCATCTAAATAATTTTATTATTTCTACAAAGGTTATGTCAGTCAACAAAATGTATTACAATACTAATATAAAATAATGTACAATTATCACTAATGAAACTTTAAGTTCAGGTAGATTTCTTTTGCTGCTTCTTCTTCTTCTTATTGTCAAAGTTCTTTCCTATGTACACTGCCCCATTGGTTCCTTGATAAAGAGAGTATTCACTAATAGACAATGGTTGGCCATTGTCATCTTGTAAACTATTAAATAAACTTGTCTCAAGTTCACTTATTTTGAATTTCAGAGCAGCTGTTTCCTCTAAAATTACTCTCTGCTCGTCTAAAACCTTTTGCTTTTCAAGTTTGATCTTTTTAAGCTCATCATCAAGATCGTCAATGGCATCAAACTTGCGTTTGCGACACACTCGGGCAGCTTCTTTGTTCTTTCCTCTCCGTCTCACATCTCTGACATATTTTGCTTTTTCTTCTGGAAGGGACTCAAGAAAGGTGTTGAATCCAGTCACTGGCATGTCGATGATACCGTCATCAGATATTCCAGCAAGAAAGCTTTCTGACTTCATAGATTTTGACTCAGTGGTTGTCAACTTCTTGGCTGCTGCAGGAGCCTTTGTGCTGACTAGTGCAAACTTCTTTTTATTAGATATCGTGGATGTGGCGGGGATTTTTGTTAGCATCTTTGCATTGTCAAGAGTCGTAACTGTTTTGAGGCCTAGAAAAACAAATTAATATCAAATTAATATCATTAAATATTATAAAATATCATTATTATAACATTAGGAAGAAAAACTTGGCTATATTGACATACAAATTCATTTTTTGTAAAAATAATAAACAGAGCCATGAATTATTACTCTGGCAAACAGAACCCCAGTACCCCCAAAATATTACTATTATCAAATGAAGTTAATTAAATTAACTATGATAATTACCATTGGGATCATTCCTCACAAGTGCAGGATTTTGGATGAGATCCTGAAGCTGGCTTTGGATGTTGTTTGTTGGATAAGTATTCTCGGTCGTAGTTAAAATATCTGGTGGTAAACTGAAGTCCAGTGAATCCAGTGCATCAAAGTCAATGACAGAGTCCAGGTCACTACCTACAAGTGGATACTGTAATGAGCTGTTGGTGATTGTTTGGCCAAAGTCAATTCCAAACGGATCAAACTCCTTAGTTTCCAATCCTAGATTAAAATCATCAGGAAAGTAACTGCCGTCAGGCGATGTTTTGATGTCAATGGAGTCGGTTGAGGACTCTGGACTGAGCAGTTTGTCTAGAAAATAATCTGGCTCGTGCTTCAATGCTAGAGGAAGATCTTGAATGAAATCAAAGTTCCTTTTGGCCTCGCCATTTGCAAGATATTCCAAGTCAACATAATCTTCAAGGGTGTGTACATAATCATTAGATCCAGAAGGTGGAGTGTATCCAACTGCACCAAGATTCGAGATATCACCCAAGGGGCTCAACGGCTGTCTCGTTGAATGAGAGTTAAAGCTTGATGTGGAGAGAGGAGAACTCGCCTCGTCCGAGGAGCTGTACCCACTGTCGAACGAGCCCAGGTGACTTCGTACTTGAGTATCACCTAGAATCATGGCAATGCCACTGTTATTAAACTCCGCATTGGGTTGCCAATCTGAAAATTGCGATAGCGGGTCGTAATAACCTGGTGCATCCACTCCTTCCTTGGAAGTTATGAAGTTGTTTATGCTGATGTTGGTTCCATAGTTGGTTCCGTGATCGTACGGCAATGTACCACTGAACGCAAGTCCTGTCAAATTGTAAGGATTTGAAAGCGAAGTAATCGCTGGATTAACAGCATCTTGGCCTAGCTTTAAATACCCTTGAAGCTCTGGTCTAAGCAGAGAAAACAGCAAAGCCAGGTAGGCGTAATTTTCAGGGGATGAAAATCTTCTTTCGGCGACCATTGTTGTCGACGGTGGATGAATGGCAAAGATTCACTTGCGCTAAACTTGTCTCTGACTTTGGACTTGAATCTTTCTATAAATCTTGTAACGACCTCGAACTAGATTTCCTTATAACAGACTCTAAGTTTTCTTTTCAAAGTGAAGTACAGTTCAAAAAAACGTTCCTTCCCAAATATCAGCGCGTTACATACCAGAATGACTCAGCAAAATGCCTTTTATTCTTCCGATCGTTTTCTTTTAGAACATTACGTACGAATTTATAATTCACAACCAGCCAATGGCAGAAAGACATTTATTTTTATCTGGCGTCCTGATTGGTTCACATACTCATCAACGTCATACACTCAGGCAGAAGACACGCAAACTGATGTCATCAGACCATAAGTTGAGCCACTGTTGTTGAATCCAGCGGCTATTATCACAAATGCAAAATGGCGTCCAATGGCCCAAGATCTGCCAACCAAGAAATACTTCTGAAACAAGCTGCACAACAGATACAGAGAGCAAAGATACCAACCAGATACAATAGGAAAAACGCATTTGTCTTCGCAGGATTGTTGAGCTCAGTCATCGGTATATGTATCCTTATGTATATGTGCACAAGTTGAAAGCTAAATGCAACTCATCAATCAATTAAGCTTAAGTTATTATGTTCCAGGAGTATGTCGAGTCTAAAAACAGGTCATCACAAGCGTTAGCAAATTTAAACGTGGCCTGGGAATTAAGATCTATGTTGCGTGTATCGTGGTCTATTAGTGTTCATCTCTCAAACTCACGCTGGTTGAGAAAAACAACGCTGAACGTTGATTGGTTCCCCGAAGCCTTGCATTTCAATATTATTCCATCATCCATGCGTTCATGATAAAGTTTTGAAGAAAACCATTCATTTTTGAAATTCATTTTTAGACAATGACAGCTTAGAGAAGTTCCAGCAAATTTGTAACTTAAATGTATTATGTAAAACATAGTTACTTTTGTTGGTGTTGATTCATCATTTTTAATGGTTACCATTTTGAATGGTCGACTAGTTTCCTCCTTACAATCCATAATAAAACCTTCAATGTTTTCATCAATTTTCTTAACAATATGTAGATGCTTATTCTATGTTTGCAACTCAGCAAGAGAAAATAGATTTTGATAAATAACAGAGAAGCATGTTAACCTCAAAGACCAACATCTGATCTGAACAAAGAAAGTTTGCATTCAAATGTGTTGACATCATGAAGCAGTGTTATTCAAGGCACCAAAAAACAAACACAGAAAACTGGGCTTACACTTATTAATTCTACAAAATGTATGTGTTGTTGTGATTAAAGGCATTATTAACTTAATTGCATTCCCAGCTAGCTGTCTGTTCACAAAGAAACATTGTTGAAAGTTCACGTTTCAATAACTTTCAAACTTATTTATCATAACCAGTTTTCAAGTGATGTCTTATCCAGTACAACATTTATTGAATGTATAGTGTCAATAACATATGAGGTTTAATATTACTTTAACCTTGGGATACAAATACTTTAAGTGAGTCACAATACTGCAAGTAATAAACATTATCCAACTCATTAATAATTCATGACAAAAATATAATAGAAATGTAAATCTGATACAAGATCACCCTCATTATTTTACATAAATATGTTTAACTTTGATTTTCTCAGTGAAAACTACTTGTATCATCAAAATTATAGGCAATAATTATTATAGTAAAACATGAAATAATACATCTGTGCATTGGATGAGCAGTTTACAATATTTGCGGCATGTTGTATCTACAAATCAAGATCTACAAACTCTTCTTCGGCTTGAGTTTCTAAATCAGATACAACACTGTCACACATCTTATAAACACTACATACAAATTACAGCTTTACTTATGTACAAAGTTGGATTCCTTATATGAACCAGCACTATATGTTTTGGAGTTATTTTGTTCATAGGTGTGATGGTTATGCACCAATCAGTTGGACATTTCAGAGTTGACATTAGGCATTGAATATAAAAATAGGCATATACTCCTTCTCAAACCACACCACTGCTGTTTCCTGGAGATTTGTTCAAGTTCAAGAAACCAAACATGGTATTAAACTCTGAACACAATTCACGTGTTTATATAACAGTAGTTTTCTGTTCTAAAACAACTACATGTATGACACAAAATTGTTCTTGATGCACTTGAAAGACGGCATAAATTTGTATTGAACAATATCTTCATCGGACAATGAGTGCTTAATGTTATTCAGTGCAATAGTTTGGATGAACAACTAAGAATGGATCTTCTTCTTCATCCTCTTCATCAGCTTTCTCATCTCGCAGTACCAGAATAACTTTATCCTGAAGGACGAATAAAATGAATATTCAGTGAAATATATACTAGACATGATCCAAGTATTTGTTAAAAATAAACACAAAAGCAAAAATGATGCTTTTCAATAGTTTTTCAACTTCATCTGTTAGTCACTCGCTATTCACGCTACAACTGTCTGAAGTTAGTTATAGCAAAGACATCAACTATGCTTACATGTTCAATAAGCCTGTCCAAGACTTTGTCTGTCAAAATCTTCTTCTGTCTCAATTCCTCTTCATTATCAATCTCATGTTCAATTTCCTTCAGATACCAGTCCACCACATCACTTCGACGGATTTTTTCTTGAGAAAATAAAGATTATCTCATGGTTATTGTTCTGCTGTACATACACTTCCTTAACTATTATTGTCTTTCAATTGAAATAATATTAATGTAGTTTGTAAGGTTTCATCAAGCGTAAAAAGACTCAGAAAAATACTGAGCCCAGACAGGAACTCAGAAAAATACTGAGTCTTTTTACGCTTGATGAAACCTTATGAACTACATTACTAACTATTACCAAGCGACAAATTACTTTATAACTTGAAATAATATTATTCATCAAAGTTTCAACATACACATACCTGATTCTGGCTTCTCTTCATTCCGTTTCACAAAATGTACTATCATGTTAGCAAGTGATTTGTATTTCTCGAAAGACAGTCGTATGTGGGTAGATGTATGTGAAGTCGTCACTTGCTCTGTGTTATTAGTTTCCATATCTGTTTGAAAAATGAATGTTTTCATTTTATGGATAAACAAGAGAAAACAAGAATAGGGTACCACCAACTAGGCATTAAACATACCTTGATTCTCTTCTCCTTCATCTTCATCAAACTGTATGTCTGGAGTCTCTACACGTATAATAGACTTGTTAAGAAGTCGGAAGGCTTCTTTCACATGCTTTGGTTGAACCTACAGTAATTTATAAGATCAACAAAAATTTGTGAGTATAAGTTGGCTGTAAAGAAAATCTTTGGAAATCACATTTTTGATAACAAAGACATTTTCAATTCATTCCAGTCAAAGCCATGGAGGGCTTTGAAAGTACAGCAGAGAGTAGCGGTACTTCCCCTCTGGTTTCAAAGGACACCACATGGTACAAATAAAGAGCTCTGATTGACTGTTTTCCTCATGAATTATTAATGAGTATTTGAATGTTGCTAAGTAACAGCTCTACCTCATCCTGGCAATAAAGTCTGGCCATGGCCTCAGAGAGGCGGATCATGCTTTCAAGTTGTCTGACAGTAATTCTCCATGCTGACCTTGCAGTGCCTAGAGACAATAAGATTACAATATAAATGGTTGCAGAACTACTTCAAACTGTTCAGGGATGTGTGAAAATAGAAGAGCAAGAAGGGAGGGGCGTAGAAGAGCAAGAAGGGAGGGGTGTAGAAGAGCAAGGAGGGAGGGGTGTAGAAGAGCAGGAAGGGAGGGGTGTAGAAGAGTAAGAAGGGAGGGGTGTAGAAGTGTAAGAAGGGAGGGGGTGTAGAAGAGCAAGGAGGGAGGGGTGTAGAAGAGCAAGAAGGGAGGGGGTGTAGAAGAGCAAGAAGGGAGGGGTGTAGAAGAGCAAGAAGGGAGGGGTGTAGAAGAGCAAGAAGGGAGGGGGTGTAGAAGAGCAAGAAGGAATGGGGTGTAGAAGAGCAAGAAGGGAGGGGGTGTAGAAGAGCAAGGAGGGAGGGGTGTAGAAGAGTAAGAAGGGAAGGGTGTAGAAGAGCAAGAAGGGAGGGGTGTAGAAGAGCAAGAAGGGATGGGGTGTAGAAGAGCAAGAAGGGAGGGGTGTAGAAGAGCAAGAAGGGAGGGGTGTAGAAGAGTAAGAAGGGAGGGGGTGTAGAAGAGTAAGAAGGGAGGGGTGTAGAAGAGTAAGAAGGGGAGGGAGGGTGTAGAAGAGTAAGAAGGGAAGGGTGTAGAAGAGCAAGAAGGGAGGGGGTGTAGAAGAGCAAGAAGGGAGGGGTGTAGAAGAGCAAGAAGGGAGGGGTGTAGAAGAGCAAGAAGGGAGGGGTGTAGAAGAGTAAGAAGGGAGGGGTGTAGAAGAGCAAGAAGGGATGGGGTGTAGAAGAGCAAGAAGGGAGGGGTGTAGAAGAGCAAGAAGGGAGACATTGCTTAAATAACCATTCTTGGTATGTGATTTGTTCCTGTTATTATTATTATTATTATTAGAAGAGCAAGGAGGGAGGGGGTGTAGAAGAGCAAGAAGGGAGGGGTATAGAAGAGCAAGAAGGGATGGGGTGTAGAAGAGCAAGAAGGGAGGGGTGTAGAAGAGCAAGAAGGGAGGGGTGTAGAAGAGCAAGAAGGGAGACATTGCTTAAATAACCATTCTTGGTATGTGATTTGTTCCTGTTAACATTTCTCTCCAAATTTGTACAAACGAGAAAATTATCCTCTAGAATCTGGTGTACCTCTTACTTCTTGCTCTACTGTGCCCCAAAAAGAGTTGTTTAAACTACTACATACTAGTGCTGTCCCTTTCCCTGAGATGTTTGTACTGTTCGACCATTAAATCTTGGGCTTCTTTAGTAATCTGATGGGAAAGCATAGAAACAATTCATAAAAAATGCTTTTTATTCTCTCCTAGTCGTATATCAAGTACACTTACAGTGGGTTTGAATTGTCTGGCAAAAGTGAGGTATCGTTGGACCTCATCCTAGAACCATATAAACATGAATATTATCAATCAAAACATTCAACACCAATCCATCATACATTAAACAAATAGATTCCCTTTTGCATGATATTACAAAATATAGAACAATGTATCAAAGCATGATATTACAAATATAGAACAATGTATCAAAGCATGATATTACAAATATAGAACAATGTATCAAAGCATGATATTACAAATATAGAACAATGTATCAAAGCATGATATTACAAATATAGAACAATGTATCAAAGCATGATATTACAAATATAGAACAATGTATCAAAGCATGATATTACAAATATAGAACAATGTATCAAAGCATGATATTACAAATATAGAACAATGTATCAAAGCATGATATTACAAATATAGAACGTTTTGTTTTTAGCTTGACTTGACTTTTAGTGTTTAATGTACTTGAGCCCAATGGCATAAACACCAAGGAATGACAATTCAGCCTTGACTTTTGGAAGATTCTAATGCATTTATGCCCACTTACCACAGCATATACCCTCTCCACAGACTCCTCTCTTCTTCTGTGCAAATCAACAATCCTTCTGGCAATAGCATAATCTGTTACCTAAAATATTAATTATTGAACAGATTTATCATGCTGTACAGCAAGTGGATTACTAGACATACACGTGTGTAGTCGCTATCACCATTAACAGTGTAATGTGTAATTCCCTTATTATTAACACTACTAGCATATGCACAGCATTGTTGACACATCAACACTACTAGCATATGCACAGCATTGTTGACACATCAACACTACTAGCATATGCACAGCATTGTTGACACATCAACACTACTAGCATATGCACAGCATTGTTGACACATCAACACTACTAGCATATGCACAGCATTGTTGACACATCAACACTACTAGCATATGCACAGCGTTGTTGACACATCAACACTACTAGCATATGCACAGCATTGTTGACACATCAACACTACTAGCATATGCACAGCGTTGTTGACACATCAACACTACTAGCATATGCACAGCGTTGTTGACACATCAACACTACTAGCATATGCACAGCATTGTTGACACATCAACACTACTAGCATATGCACAGCATTGTTGACACATCAACACTACTAGCATATGCACAGCGTTGTTGAAATAAGTTAGCAAACAGTGCATTTGACTGTTTATTCCAAACACAATTCTATTAGTGACAACTCTGTAGTATTGTAATAAATATCATTCTAACAGCAGCATCAGTGTCATCACTATTATCATCAACAGCAACACTGTCACAGCTGCCATTTCCATCCTAACCAAAAGTTTTTAACAGCAACATCAACTCACCTCGTTGCTTTCATCTACCAAGATGAAGAACAAATCAAACCGTGACATGATAGGAGCCGACATGTTTACATTTTGCTGCAATAAAACAATAAATGTACAAAAAAACTCATGAGATTATTGTCAGAATCACCGTAAATTCTCTGCAATAACTTATAAATGAGACATGAAGTACCTGTAATGATTTGCTTCTGTCATATCTCCCACCAACAGGATTAGCAGCTGCAAGCACTGATGTCCTGGCATTTAATGACGCCTAAAAAATAGATATATTATATTGTGTCACAAGTGATATTGCATTTGGAATGGTGCTTTACGAGTGAATATATACAGCTATTTCAAAAAAGGTTGGTGTAGGTTTTGTTGCATCTTGCATCTTGCATACCAAGCCCGAAATGTAAATGTGAATCATAGATAATAATGTCAGCATGCACATAGAGAAGAAAATATGTTGGCTCCATATTAATTGCAAAGACAAAGTTTGGGAAAATTCCCAGAATCCATATTGTTGTGACCTTTTGCTGACTCCATTCACATCGCCCATAGTGCATTTCCGGCTTGGTATGCAACGTGCAAGATGCAACAAAACCTTCACCAACCTTTTTTGAAATAGCTGTATATTATTACATGTACCTTGACACCAGCTTTAGTAATGGAAATTGTTTGCTGTTCCATAGCCTCATGAATGGCAACTTGATCTTTGGGGTCCATTTTATCAAACTCATCGATACAACAAACACCCTGAAACAACATGACCCAAAATCAAGCAAATGAAATAGGAATCTACTAGATCAAAAAAAGAAATGAAATTTCTGTCCAATATGTGAATACAATCTTTACACCCTTTATTCAACCCACCTTCCCCAACCACCTCCCCCAACCACTCTCCCAATACAAGTGGAGCGAATTCCCCCATATGAGTAAAGTTTGATGATCCGACTGATGAAGAGTGTAAATAATGACTAAAATCAACATACATTATCTGCAAGCATGAGAGCACCAGCCTCGATAACAAATTCATTTGATTCTTCATCCCTCACAACAGCAGCTGTTAAACCAGCTGCAGTGGACGCCTTTCCTGAAGTATATACCGCTCTTATGCTGAATTCCTCAACATGTCTAACAAGTTAGTAAGAGGAAAAATCAGAAAATTAAACTCACTAAAGAAAGTGCAGAAATAAACTGAAGAATGAAGAAAGTTAGACTGATTCCATAAGTCGGTCTGTTCGCTCTTTGTCGATTCTGACTTTCGCTCACCAACCGATTTATAACACTTCTTGGTTATTTTGATCTGCGTCGCCACTATACGGCGACCTCCAATCACGTCGCTCGTTAGAGATTTCGAAACAATTTGACCAATCACAGAACAGCTCTTATTGCTCTAATACTTCCGTTGTGAACTCTTCAAAGATTCAAAGATCATTCCGAAGCCATTTTGTGAGCAATGTTTAGTGAAACTCTGGAAGGAAGGGAAAGGATTTCTTTAAAGAATTTGGAAGCGAGTCAATTGAGAGGGCTATTTTCAATCTGAATATGAATTCGTTAGTGTTCGTAGGGCCGCCGTACAAAGCATTTCTTGTGGGAATTCACTCGATAACGGCCGACTGACGGCCAAGGTTTGAACTTTGTTCGACAGCTGGAGGAAAACAAACTGCTTTCTTTTTGTCTTTCTTTGTGTCCTGTGATTCACCATGTTAGAATGGCCAGACTCCTTGGTCGAAGTAGCATTTGTCCGTGTCATTCTCTGTATTCACACATATACATTGCTCATAGGAAAATAATCCAGTCTTATAGATTCGAATGATATTTTTAAATATTTATTCAGAATTTTTGGACGGCAACGGACTTTTCGCTGAAATCTACGAGTCTGGAATTTCACTTCCGCTAATTATTATTCATCAGCCTCGTTTTCGTTTGCACAAAAAAATAGTAAAAGTGTGATAAGTCGCTAGGTGAGCGACCTCCAGGGTAAAAGAGCGAATCAGTCTAGAAGAAAGTATGAAGGAAAAAAGGTGGAATAAATATGCAATACAAGTCCATGAATCGTGTGAGAGGAATGTGTGAAAGAAATCCAGGAACTGGTTAAAAAGTGATGGTGAGATGTGAAGGATGTTAAAATATTGCCAGCATTTTTTTTCGAGTAGTAATATTCTAGCAGGTATTTTAATCCTTTGACACCCAGAGATTTTTGAGTTTTTTAGCGATTTTCTGGACCTAATCACGCCATAGGAAATTTTGATTCCATATAAGGGGTTTCCATGGAAATCTTGACAGTTCTGAAAGCCCACGGGCTCAGGTTCTGACGTAATCTTTCTCTTTTGGTGAATCTCCTCGAGGAACGGCATCTCGTAGCTACTAGGAGCGGTCAATTTTGCATTTTTAGAGTGTTTATAGCCATTATTCACCACAGAAGCCCCCAGGACAGCATCATTAAGCTTGACTGGTGTGGTAGAGACCGTTCTCCTGGAAATGAACTCAGGAGTTTAGAGGAACGAATTCACGAACAGATTTCGACTTTGCCGTTTGGGCCAAATTCAAAATGGCGGACTCAATTGTGAAAAATCGTCTCTCTGGTCTTTCTGTGGATGGATTCCAGGACCTACAAATGCATTTTCTCACGACTTTGGGCTGTTCATAAAGAATGCAACCGGTGCAATATTTTGCCTGTAGGACCCAGTGGCTCGACACTCTATATATTCTCAGCAAATCAGGGATTTTCGGGGGTATCTATGCCGAAATTCCCGGATGTTTCCCGGCATCCTTTTCGGGCGTGCAGAAGGAAAACAACGTGTTAGCGAAAGTGGTCCTAAGGAAATGGCTATTGTTCGGCGAGTTAAGGAAAAGAGAGGGCAAAATTCACGACTATATCAAGAAGAGAGATGGAAGTTTGCTGAGAAAGTGGCGTTTTGTTTCGCAAGGATGTATTTTGGAAGAAAAAGTCCAAGTCAAATGTCGTTCATTTTCGAGGTGTAAAATTGCGTCAAAAACACACCCGATTTTTCGTTTTTATGGCAAACAAATTGAACTAATGCCCAGAAATCGGACCTGTAAGTCAGTTTACTTGAGGTTAAAAATATGAAGAGTTATCTAGTTGTCACTAATAACTGGCCATGAGATCGATGTTACGAAAATTCAGAAAGTTAGAATTTTTCAAAGCAGTATCGATTTTTACGGGCGGTTTCGGGCGCCGTGGGAGTCAAAGGGTTAATCTTTACTACCTTTAGCGATTTCATGCATGTGCATTAATGTAGGCATGGGTATTCTGGGTCTGTTTTTGGGTACCAGCATTTTTGGGGGGAGTTTTTGATTACTATGGCATTGTTTGTACTTTACTTCCCTGTCACTTTTCCCCTGGGAAAGATTATTGTTCATGCTTTACATACTTTAAAAACTGACTCTTTGCTGTGCTAGGGTCACCAACAACACAGATATTGATGTCACCTCGAAGGCTCGTCTTTTCTGTTGTTTTCTTTGGAACACCACCAAACAGCATGAGGAGCACTCCACGTTTAACTTCATCATTACCTAGCATTGATTTAAATAGAGTTTGGTTATCAAGAAAATGTTATTACTTGGGCACTTCCAGAGGAAGGCCGAGTTATAAAATGGGCTTTCTTTTCTTTTTCTTTTTTCGTTGGCCACAAACGGGTCGAATAGTTTCCGAGCACGTATCGAATTAAATCCGAAGTATTGTTCGTATTAAGTTTCAAGATTGTAGTCAAAGGAAAGAAATATGCTCATCTCACATACAAACAGGCTGTTCATAGTAGACCTAATAGGCCCACACTAAAAGATGTCGTTGTTAAGGGTTCCAAATGATTTTTGGACACATCGAAGGCATGAATTCCAAAATTTAATGGCAAAGAGACATAGTCATAGTCTGAATCGTCTGGATATTAAAATATGAAGTTCAGGGATGGTTTTCGAGTACTTTTATTTGACCGATTTTCCTCAACATCGGTCTGGACATTCTTGTTTAATACAAAAGAGCAAAGCACATGAATTCCATAAATCTCACCATGGATTGTTGGGAAAATGCTGTTCAGTATGTTCTGATATAAATTCTTATCCTGACTCATTTCATAAACTTTGTGCCATTCTTGTTCAGTCATTTGTTTCTTGATGGACTCTGCTGTCATGTCCTCATCATCCAGATCTTTCCCTCCAAACTGGTAGAACAAATAGGTCATAAATGTTTCTAGACACATCCAAATTATTTTATCATAATAGTGGTAAAGAAAATAGAATATATAGACTATGTGTACCCTTGGGTTAGTTGATTGGACACTGCATGCAAGAAAAGCCATTCTGTAGGTCAAATCTCTCACACCAAGAGCCTTGAGACCTCTGTGAATCAAATATTCATAAAGTTTTATTTCACTCTATTCACAAGTACACAATATGTAAGCCATAATTATTAATCATTATTGAAAAAAAACCTACCGTATTCCCTCTGCTTGATATCCATCTCCTGATCTCTGACGCTGAGATGATTCAGCTCTTGCACCTACATTGCCAAATCATAGGCTGAATTTTGTTATATATTATATATTTATTTTTTGAACCTAAGACATAAAGCAACCAACCTCAGGGAATAGCTTTGTGGGTGCTTAATAGAGAGTTCCATTTATTAGAGTATCACTTCACAGTAATTACATTGTATATGTACATGAATATTTACAAGACTCTGGTGATGTAGGTGCTTGGTTGTACCTGGGGTTGTTAGCTGTCCAACATCAGGCACAACAATCAATGTTCCAGTAAAATCACACTTGTCACCAGCTTGTGCTTGCTCTACTGCTTCTGCTCTCAATATTATTTCCACACTATAACGAGAACACAGGTGATAAATACATTGCATGTACTTTACTGAGAAACATTACCACCATCATCACTATTCCAGGGCTGTTTTTATTTCAAATGATCATCCATAACATGAAACAGTTCATGAAACTCTTTCTAAACTTAATACTAATATCAAAAACACAGGGATGCTATTTTCTTCTCATGCATAAAAATACAGTTACTCAGCTTTGCGAGTGTACAGCTTCCATCACCTGTAGCAACGAGCTGTTACAGCCCTTATTGACAGTCCTGTATGTGACCACTTGAGATGAAAGTCACGACTGGTAAGTTTGCATTGGATTTTCATTAATCATAAATGATTGATGTCTAGAGTCTGTTTGCAAGCTACAAGTTGTGACTTTCATCTGGAGTGGTTGGGCAGTAATGCAAACGATGGTAGTAGTTCATGTCAACAGTCTTGTTTACCTTCTAGGGATGCAGCCTTTAGGAAGTTCTGCTTGAGTTTCTTGGATTCGAACTTTTTGAAAGTCCACATATCGTGATTTATCGATATCAAGTATAAATCTTGCTCTGTTTTGACAAATAGGGTTCCGGCAAACAGTGGGCTGAGAAAAATAATAAAATAGTAAGAAATTGTACATTGTACATTAATTGTGAATTCTATCGATTTCTTCCAAGTTTTACATAACAGTATTTTTACCTGGGTATATTTAAATTGTTGTTCTACATCTTTGATGATAGTCTGGCAGTCCAGGCAAACAAATGTTCCAGTAATCAATTCAGGATGGACAGGATGGGTGCGCACTACCTGGCCACTAATTCGCAGTAAGCTTCCAATCCTCGGACTGGTCAGTTCTCGAATTCTTCAAATTCAGAACATAAAGATTTTGTAAGACAATCATAATGGTTTAAAAATAATTGGATTTGATAAAAATACATTTTGTTTGACTTACTTATGTCGTGTTGGTAGATCAATAAAACTGACATAAAACTCCTTATTTGGAGGAACTTGTCCTCTGTCTCTTGCAAAATTCCTGACAGCACGACAAAGGTAGGGGAACACTCTACAAGCAGGATAATATCAAAACCATATTAATATATTATTATGAAGATCAGCCAAAAAATAATAATAATAAAATATAAAATAAAAATATAAAAATAATTGTTCAAAAAATCACAGGTTACTGGGACATGCAAGACTAGACCAGATCGTTTCAGTACAAGTACATGTACCTATAATATTCTTCTTGAATGAGAGTGGATAACTGTGCATTGAAGGATTCCACGTCGCTATAACTCACAACAAGAGTATTTCTCTCAGGACGAATCAGTTCTTGTGCATCAGCGAGGTACTTCACTTCATCATCAACCTTAAATCTGTGTAAAAAAGCCGTTCAGTCAGTGTACGCGTACCTCATGAATACACTGTACATCATTCATGTACACAAAGTTAGTACTAGAAATTTGCAATTTCTCGAGTACGATACTCTGTTTTGCCTGATACTAACTAAGGAAAAAGAAGTAAGAAAGCAACAACTACGAATCTTCTTCACTTATAAAGCAGTTTCTAGTAGTTTGTCGTTGAACGAACCCATACAGTACAGCCCATGTGGTTTCTACCATGATCGACGGTCGATGCTCTTCGAGCTGAGAGACAAAGTTATGACACAAATATTCCTGTAACCTAAAATTAAACCGACTTACTCTTCTAGGAAGTCTTGGAAAAGCTTTTGACATCGCTCAGCAAGCTCATCCCGTACATTTACGGCTCCAGTAGTGCGATCTGCAACATCCATTTTGAAGCGTTTCTTCGTTGTCTTCTTCTTCGATGAAACTTTTGGATCATGTGAGAAATTTTGGCGGGAAAAATCTACATAAATCCCCGGATGAAGATCACCTGGACTACTTCCGGTACTCTTATTTCCGGTTCACGGTAATTTTTCTTTTCTCTTTCTCATATATGGTATTTGGCGTAAATTAATTAAATCGTTAATATTAATGAAAAGTTTTAATTAAGTAATACCATGATCACCTCGGTTGTCATTGTTCCACGAGGGACATTTAACATCGAACCGATCCCTCGCGAAAGCTCTAAGTCGAGCATCGCTCATGCATAGTAATCAGGGTAATTTTCTAAATCTCCCTCATGAATACAATCATGAGGGAAATTTAGACTAAATGTCCCTCATGATATCATGAGGGAAATTTAGACTAAATGTCCCTCATGAATACAATCATGAGGGAAATTTAGACTAAATGTCCCTCATGATTATATTCATGAGGGACATTTAGACTAAATATTCCTCATTACTATGCATGAGGATGCAAGTCAGTCCTATATACACCAGGTGACAATCATTGGGACCCAAGAGCAAACGAATAGTACTTTAATAATCGCTCCTCTACTTATGATGACTCGAGCATTCAAGACGTGTGGGATGTGTGAAGCTCAAAATACAACATCGTTAACGCATGCGCAATAGAAGGAAATGCACAAAAGTCGAATTCAAAGGATATTTTATTAGACCTATTTCTGTTATTTGTTCACACAATGAAATATTATATTAGTTGGCACTTTCCTCTTTTTCTGTATGTGCTTTTTAGTGTTTTGAGGAACCGTATTCTCCCTTACTTGCTCCACTTCGTCATCTCTCATAAAAGTAAACCGACTTCCGCCATTTCTGATCTGTTTACCTTCAGGTACTCCTTACTATAACTAATTTATACTCTTTTATTGTGTAAATGAAACAAAGATGTGCAACATGAAGCATTCCCCAGAGTACAGTCTAATCAATTAAGACTCTTTCACAAAACACTATAATATATTCTCCTTTGCGCCGGTTAACTCAAGCCTGTATTTTTGTCCATTTCCTCGGTGATCATGGTATTACAGTGCCATGGTATTACTTATAAGAATACAGGCTAACGATTGATTTGTGGCGGTTTTTTTTTTTTTTGTGGCTAATAATAATAATATTTTATAAATACCGCGCAAATACGAAGAAAGCCATCCAGAATGGGCAGTACCAGGAGCCCATAAGTAGGAGCCTCCATCTACCATACTGGTTGTGAGACGACCTGTGACCGGATCAGGCTATTTTTAGAACACCTTTTCCCGCGAACTAATCATCAATCAATAGGAATCCCCCATGGGAATTACACAGAGCCAATCAGCATCAATGAGGTAGATGATTTGTGTTTATTTGTGATATATGAACAAAGTGGCGGACGAAGAAATTGGCGAAATTGAAGAAACTGAAAGTGAAGAAAGCGAAAATGACAGTGATAGTTACAGTGACTCTTTTGCAGAGTTTAGTACTTCATCGGAAAGTGACCAAGAGTCTTCAAGTTCGTGTTCTGTTTCTCAAGGAACTAAAAAAAACATCAAATAGTAAACCTACCAAGCCAAAAGCTAGAAACTTCCGTAACAAAGCCGAAATCAAAAATCCCTGGTGTTAAAATTTCGCGGCAAAACTGGTGTTCTAAAAATAGCCTGATCCGGTCACAGGTCGTCTCACGAATACATCCCAGATGGAGGCTCCTACTTATGGGCTCCTGGCAGTACCAATGCATTTACATGATATACAGGGGCCACCCCTCTCCATCCATTTGTCTAACTTAGCTGCAGGGTCAGGAGCCCATTTGTAGAGTCTAATAATGCGCATATGATCATCATCATCATCATCATCCAGTCATCATCACTGATTATTATTATTATCATTATTATTTGCCTGTATTTTACTATTTATATCATCATATTATCATCATATCCTGTCATATGTAAACAGGGCAAGATAGAACACGGATCAGATGTTTTCTTATAAAACGGCACAGGCAGCCCAACCATTTCTTCTCATCCGGCCCAATATAATATGAGAAGAAATGCATGGTTGGGCTGCCTGTGCCGCTTTATAAGAAAACTTATATTAAAACTTAACATTATGATGATAATATGATGATATAAATAGTAAAATACAGGCAAATAATAATGATAATAATGATAATCAGTGATGATGACTGGATGATGATGATGATCAAATGCGCATTATTACACTCTACAAATGGGCTTCTGACCGATCAGCCAGCCAAGTTAGACAATTAATATAATGTAATTCATGTAATTACTAAAAATGGATGAGATCTTTGGAGATCAGTTCTTTAACCTCAACCACCAATATAATATGCATCGCTAATCACATGACCCTCGACCAAGGCAACGCGCGCCGGCGTTTTATACCAATGTTTATATCACGGGATGGAGGGGGGTGGTTACTCTCGTGTATAGCCTATATAGGTATTGTTTTCAGGGCACGCTGTCTTGAATAGGGTATACAATTCAATTTAACTTTAGTGTTTTGAATAGATGGCACTAGGAATATCCGTACTATTTTTAATTTGGATGTCTTGACTCTTTTTCTTATCTTTTTCTTATCATACCACGTAAACATTGGTTAGAATCACGCGACGCGTTATCTTTTTTAGGTGACATCAGGAGCACATTGTGACATGAATTATTAATGATTCCAGTGATAAAAACAGGGTATAGTGTTTGGCCTCAAGTTTTAGAAAGGGTACGTTATAAATTAGGGGGCTTTGTTTTGAATAGGGTTTAAAACCCCCCTGCAGTGGCACCCCGCTACCCAAACTATGGTCAAATACCCCACCCGGGTATTATATGTAGTGTGCTACCCGAGAAACGTTCGTCTGCTTCGATCGAATGTGTATTGATAGTGAAACCTAACCACAATGCATCACTAGCTGAGTGAAACTCACAAAGCAGAGCCCGCGATACATTACACATGCACAGACCTAGTGACGACGGCGTTGCTAAGATACCACACTGATACTGTTAGACTGACAGAGAATGGCAATGAGAATGAATCGAGACTGCTCACTGGCTCGACTTGAGACTGAGATCATGGCGGATATATTCAATGAGGAGTGGATTGAATAACATTGCGTAGCCGGGTAACATTGAAGTATTAAAAAATCTTAAGAGATTCTGGACTTGACAGATGACTTTGTGGTAACACGCGTTTGATAATAAGAATAACGTATTTCAATTAAAATGTGGAACGAGAGAAGTCGAGAGAAATCCGAGAAAAAAATCAAAAAATCAAAAAAATTAAAAACGTACCGAAGGAAGATATTTTAATTGCGCAAATAAAAAGTGTTTCATTAAAAAGTGAGTTTGAAATTTGAAACATAAGTTAAAACATCCATTTCCTCATTATCTGCTGATTGCTTTTTGTGTCAAATTCGCCTTGCGCAATTTTTATTAAAAGTTACACTTCTATGGGATTATTCGTCCCCAAATATACACAATATAATTATAATTGCCTGCGACTGAATATTGACATTTCTGCTACATCTCTTATCTTTCATTTTCTTTAGTTTTAATGACAGCATCCACCGAGCTAGAAACCTTTTCTGATGGCATTGATATTGGCACAGGTTCGTACGTGGGCAGTAGATATTGTATATTTGCTGCCACGAGATTGAAAGCAAGACACGAACTGATGGCCTTGTTGTATAATAAGAACTGAAAGATCATTATCAACATATCCTTCAATTACAAATATACTTCTACCATTTTATTCATTTTTCACGTTTTGATTCAGATCACTAATCGCATAGAGTTAGTTCAGTATCATAAGGAATTTCAGTAACATTAACAAAGTAATAAAACCATGCATTTCAGTTGTGCTTTTAAGGATTCAAAGAAGTTGTCTTCTTTAGTTCACATTTCGGCGGACGGAATATAATAATAATAAATAATAATGATAATAATAATTGTAATGATAATAACAAATCTTTGAGAGGAGGCCTCCGTCACTCATGTAAAAGTGGTTGTCATGAAGGTCCTCTATAACATAACATTCAAAAGACAAAATGGACATAGAATAATGGATAAAAATATAAGATCGGTAGCTACTGGCTCAGAAATGAAATGCGAGCCAAGTGCACAGTAAGTTACAATGTCAGTTCAATATTGCTGTGTTTGAATGAAGCGAATGGTGTATTTACACTAGATGGAGTACACCTGAAA
Source organism: Actinostola sp. cb2023 (assembly GCA_033675265.1). NCBI lineage: Eukaryota > Metazoa > Cnidaria > Anthozoa > Actiniaria > Actinostolidae > Actinostola > Actinostola sp. cb2023. The sequence goes on along the minus strand of JAUJYZ010000098.1, from coordinate 975,303 downwards.
GGATTCTGTCAGCTCTAGATGTATCAACAATGGCAGCTAGTGCCGGATGAATTCATTATTAAAGTCTTAAAATCAAAGAGATGTTTTGGTTTGGATGAAGTCTTGTCTCGAGAGCCGGTGCATCATGATTGGTTGAAATCAATGGACTCATTTTCCTCCAATTTCACTGCACTATCCTCCAAACACAAATCTTGATAACTTGATTTCATGACTTCAACCATTTCTTCAAACTGACTTTCATCCTTGACAAGCGGAGAGATCCCGCGAATGTGTTTTTGAGTCCCTGATTCATTGATCTTGAGGAATCTTCTAGCAGCCAAGGCTGCCTTCCCAATGCGCTTAAAGTTTTTATGTGCTTTCATAGCTACATGCTGTTCACCAGCTGCATCTTCAGCAGAGAATTGTTTTTCGAGCCTAGACGGCAATTCTCCATTTGTTCCCGCTTGTTTAGCCATTTTAATTCCCAACAAGAGGTTTGGGTGAACATCCTTACCAGCTGAAATTTGCTTCTTTTTCGAATCAGCGAAGCTCAGCTGGGGCGGCATAATGTTTCTTCTCGTTGCCTCAGTGTTTTCGTTTTCAAGGCAAGTTGCCAAGTTTCTGTTTCCCGAAGAGCATTTCCTTAGATTTGGAGACTGGATTTGCTGAAGTGGCTCGGACGCGCTTGCTGAAGTTTCGCTGCTCATGTTGAAGTTAGGTGACACAACTGTAGATATTTTCCGTCCTATCCTTACTGTAGAACTGCTGTTGCTTTTCTTTCGAGCTGGTCTTTCAGCTCTAAAAGGCTCGACCAAACTCTCTTCCTGTCTATTGGCACTAGTGGCAGTATCTAAGCAGAATCCCGTTGGCCGTGCAGGCAAAGATACGTGTCTTCTTCTCTCAGATTTTGAGCCCTGAACTGAGCTTTCAGATTCATACCAGGCTTCTTTTATACCAGAAAATGGAAAACTTCTCCGTGATTGGGCTAGTTTTCCATTGTTTTCCACTTTTCGATGATCTACAGCACGGTTTATTGAGCTAATAGTGGGGGCGTTTAGCATATCAATCGATCTTTTTGGTCTCGGACTTAAAGACATATCTTCCAATCTTTTCGCAAAACGCGACGCTCTACCAAACTCATTAAACGATATTTTTCGACACTTTGTTTTTGATACCTGTGACTTTGATTCTTTCTCTTTTACTTCAGGTTTAAAAATGAAGTCCTTCAAAACGCTCTGGAATTCTTCAGATCCAGGTGTGAGTCCAGACTGAGAAAGTCGTCTCAAAGAGGTTGAACCTGGAGCAATTTCTGACGGTAAAAGCCACGAGTTGCGGTTTGTTTGTACGAGGGTTTCTTTCTCTCTCGTGAGATCCTGAGTTGAAGTTGACAAGTGAAGATCTTTGACTCCTAAGCGCCTGCCATGGCTAGCGTTGGTGAGTGGGTCGGAAGGCTGTTTTACAAGTCTTCTGTGACGTACAAGAACACTCCCCGTGTCGCGGCTAGTTGTCTTGCGAGAGGCCCCTGAAGGGTCCATTATGATTCCAAAGTCACTAAAGTTACTAAAATTAGAATTTGCTCTATGCCGAACACTTGTTTACACTACAAACTCGCAATAATATATGATAAACACGGCTAAAATGTTTTAAAGAGGACAGACTGGATTGAATAAACCGTTATGTCTATATATTCGCTGGCGTATAGCCAGTCCTTAGGCGCATATCGCTTTTAAAGAAAGACTTAGCTCAATGAGTTGTTTTTTGAATCTTACGCCACACACGTCGCGTTGTAGTATGAGTTCTTCAGTTTCCAAGGATATTTTATAAATGACTGTCAATGTATTGTACTTCCAAATTTCACACCAACAAAAATATGAAACGCAGCGATGTTAGTATAGAGGGGCAGAACAATATGTCAACACAGCCAGCCGGGTACATATGAAATATTGCATCAGTCTACAATAGCTTTCATGAGGGCAAATGAGTTGATGTGCTTTGTCATTTGCATATCAGCACATTTTCGCTGAAGACTCTGTGTCAGAAGGTAACTCCAATCAACTTGCAAATCAAATATTCCCAATAAGTTTATGACGGGTTTTTTGATTTTCTTGTGGCGTGTTTCCACGAGGTTTTTCCATTCAAACTTTTAATTAAAACCATGCAAGAACAAGTGTCACAAAGTTGTGAAAATCTTCTTTCAAAAATGTCATAATTGATGTTTTATTAGCCCATTATCAGAAAGAAAATGATTTATTTTGACATCGATCGATGGGGTTTTAAACATAATCTATAACTGATGAATATAAATCACTGGTGAAACTGAATGCAGCTTGCGCGTCAGACTGTACTGTCAGTACGGTAGTAATTCATAGTTGCCAAGCTAAAAGCGCGCGTTTTTTCCCCAAACTCCTCAAATAACACGAACAATTAGTACAGCTTCTTTCATCCTTACAATATCACAACGAAAGCAAGAATATGACAACATGACCAAGCAGTGCAACTGCAATACTTATATCTGAAAAATACTTATTCCAAGTCGACTGTTACAAAGAAAAACAGGTTTGACAGGTTTATTTTGGCTTTGATTAATGATAGAAAGGCCTAAGACTTTCGTGCTTGGCCGGAAGTTTTCGAAATCAAATCAAACATGGAATCTTACGATAAGTACTTTATGCCCTTAGAAGTGACAAACCAATGACAACGTGGAGTGCGTTTGTAAAGTACTGAATACAGTAATTATAAGAATGAATGTTGACAAATGAGTACTATGGCCGGGTGAAAGATGAGTGTTGGAACAAGTGGTATTCTGATGTAATGATTAGTTTATTAGCACGGTGCATTCAGATCAGTAGACTAGGCCGATATTGAAGTCATTTCAACCAAAAATTAAGAAATTGTAAGAAACAATACAAATCAATGTCAATAATATATGTCAATCACAAACCAGGGTTAGACTTTAGTCGCTCGATTTATTGGTTGGTCGATTGGTTGGTTGGTTGGTTGGTTGGTTGGTTGGTTGGTTGGTTGGTTGGTTGGTTGGTTGGTTGGTTGGTTGGTTGGTTGGTTGGTTGGTTGGTTGGTTGGTTGGTTGGTTGGTTGGTTGGTTGGTTGGTTGGTTGGTTGGTTGGTTGGTTGGTTGGTTGGTTGGTTGGTTGGTTGGTTGGTTGGTTGGTTGGTTGGTTGGTTGGTTGGTTGGTTGGTTGGTTGGTTGGTTGGTTGGTTGGTTGGTTGGTTGGTTGGTTGGTTGGTGGCATGGTTGAATGACTTTGTTCAACCGTTTGTCAGTACAAATTCGCTTATTGTTGGTTAGATGGCTGGATATCGAGTAACGTTGTGTTGCATAGGCGTTACAATATTTCCAGTTCGGTGGATGTCCAGAAAAACTAGTTCGATAAATAACTTTACATTAAACTCTACCAATATATGTGAAGTTTAGAAAACGAGAGGCCGTGTTGTATCGGCCGGTGGATATAGATACGAGGCGAAACTGATATTTAATAATTTCCGATGGAAAAGGTTAAAGAAAATCACAAATTAGTGAGGTAAGAGATGTCTGTGACACTGCGATCATGCGCACTGAACACCACAATTCGTCCCACATTTGAAAGAGGTATTGTAGGTGTCAGTAGGAACCTAGTAATATTACATTCCAAAATTGTCTATGTGAAGGTCAGTCAGTGATGCGATACTAAAACTGAGACCTTTGCATACAGGCCTGTGTTTCAGGTAGTCAGTTGGTAGAACTGATTAATGAAACATGAGTGTTCTATCACTTTTTGTTATAACACTCATGTTTATGCATGTTTTATTAATCAGTTCTATAACTAAAACCTGGCAGGTCTGTATGGGGGTATAAAGTTCCATGCACCTGACCAAATGGTCAGCTCCCATTGGCCTAATAGCTCATGAATTATTAATTAGTTTTAGAATTGTATATATGAAAATCGAAACAAGTGGCCGAGATAAAGATTACCATTCCATGCCTCATAGTTTACAAATCATATTGAATACATCTAAGACATCCGTATGAATATCATTCATCAGTATGTATGTTAAATCGCATACGCGCGCGATGGAAGAATTCCTTCTTGTACTGATGTGGAATAATGTCATTCCGTGGTCATAGTTGACGTCATCACGTATGATGACGTTAAGCCAGAGATGACGTTGACCTTGTCAATGACGCCATTGTGTAAATAATGTCAACTTGATGTTAAGATTTTGACGACATTGGTCAATGAATACTCTCCGTGTACATATTCATACATGTGCTCTGCATATAGAGTCCCGCAATTGTATAGCACCACGATGTTGGCTAGGTGGACGGTACTCGGAGGAAGTAGGATATTCCAGTGGGATGCGCTCCAAATAAAGTAAATCCATGCGATAAACCATCTCTACTGGAAACTGCGTCAAACATAACAATATCGTTCTCATTGGCAATCGCGTAAGTAATTTTACAGTTCACTTTTGCAGTGTTCACCACAAATCGGAACGTTCGTGGCGCAGTATAGTTAAGAAAGAATAACGGTGACGTCTCTACAGTAGTCAATAGCTTATTATCTTGTCTAATGATGGTTAGGTGCTTTATAAAAGGTATATCGTTAGTCGTATAACTACCAATGTACGCTTCATAGTCGGGAGGAAGTGTTAGCTTCTGAAATAATAAAAGTATGGCATAGAAAATGTCAGTGCTAACATCACATCACTGAATAAAACGTGCTCACTCTCATGTTAGGAGATAGAGTGAATGTACTATGACAAACGTCCTTTTTCATTCACGATACGCTTATAAATACGTGCACAAAGAAGTGTCTTTACGCATCGATATGAGCTGATGTGTTACCTGATCTTGGTGTTTCCTCAGCTCTTGTTCCAACGAAGGCACAATCTGCTTCACAAAACTAGTACTGATCAAGTTGGATATGAATCCAAAGCAATTCGTGCACAGAACATTCAAGGCTGTAAAAGAAAATACATCTGATTGCATACAACTTATTTGATGGTTTGACAGATAATACGTGCGGATATTTTACGAGTTGCGTAGTATTTTTCTGAGCCCGTACGGCGAGGAAAAATACGAGCAATGAGTAAAATGTCCACAAGTATTATCGGTCAAACCATCAAATAAGGAGTTTATTATTCCACAATTGATTTTGTTTCTTTCTTTCCTGAAGTTTTTGAGCCATTTTTGCTATATTTTTCGTGCGCGCGCGAGCTACTGTGTAATATATGTTTTTAATAATAATAGTAATATATGTTTTTAATAATTATAAATAGCCTCAGAAATGATGGTTGGGCTGCCTGTGGTTCTCTTGCCCTCGTTTCTTCAAGTCCCCAACAGTTTCTCGAGCTTGAAGAGGAGACGCACGCAAAGAAACAGGACTTATATAGTTAAACTATTTTCTAAACAGCTTTGTGCACGAACCTTGCAGAATCAAATTAAACCACCGGGATTTTTTTGAGGAACAATTGACATTCAATCATAATTGTACGCAACTCAACTATCTCTGCTCGTGTATCAGTACAGCATGACAACGACCCGAGAAGCTTAGAGAACGAAAACTGGGACAAAATTGGATCAGTGGTGAGATATATATTATATCCTTGGTGCGTAGCAACATAGCTTTACCGAGTAAATAAACTGAAAGCTATAGACTGAAAGCCAGCTAGAAGTGGTTGGGTGGCTACACGAACAAGTTCTATATATACATACCAATTCTTAGTTCTGGTACCATTACTACTCTCCCCTCGTAACCAAACACTGATCCACCTTTTTCTCGATATACAATTCCATCTACAAGCTCCATTTCCCATGGCGTTCCAGCCATCGTTTTACCATCAGGCATAACAGATGCTGTAAAAAGGCAAAAACAGAAGATGATGAAACTGAGGCCGGCGTAATTGCGCACCGACCGCAACAGCGTTAGCCACTGATCACTTCGGATCTGCATGACTGTTAGGGGTGTCGAATGGTCCCCGCAAAAAGTCAGAATCTTGCAAAATTTCACCAAAGTCTCGCCTTGGCTCAGGATGACCGGAATTTCTGGCGAATTTCTGAATTTTCATGACCATTTCCCTACTGTTACCTGACAATCCCCTACTCTTAAGCGAAGAGTTCGCGTTCACGCAAGTTGTTTAACGTCCCCTTTATATAAGTCAGATCGAAGTGAAGAAGGTCTAATCAAATAAATCATTTGTAGATGTAATAACAAAGGCAGAAACTTAATTATTTTAACGCCCTGAGTGATGGTTCGGCCAGGGACTGAACCTACGACCTCCCGCGCGCACGAAAGTCCGCTCAAGGCTAAAGCTTGCCGCGGGTTCCAACCGATAAAGTGTGAGAAAATACCCACCTACAGACAGAAGTTCTCTGGTAGTGTACTTTGACAGATATCTACCTTGGTTGCGATCCGTCAAAAGTTCCTTTACCATCTGAAGGAATTATGATGACAAAACCAATAAGGTCAAATAGATGCGTGAGACTGTGTCGTTATGATCATACCTTGGCGAGGTCGTCGACTGTTGTGAACATTCCTCCGCCAGGGTTGAGCCAACCCCAGTCGTAAACCTTTGCTGGCTTACCGTCTTCTACATAGGCAACTGGTACGTGTTTGAGCTGGCTGGACAAGAACAGTGCGCGATGTTAGATTGAAAGTGACAGGCACTGACAGACAGACAAACGGACGGACAGACAGACAGACAGACAGACAGACACAGAGACAGACAGACAGACAGACAGAAGGATGGACAGACAGAAGGACGGACAGACAGAGACAGTCGATGTGCATAACAAGTGCAATACTTCCGTTCGTCGTACCTCAGATTTATGGAAAACTTGGTGCTATCCATTCCTAGTGGTTCCAGTACGTACTTTTTGGCCAAAGCACCAAAGTCACCACTAGTAAATCGCTTGGCCAGTACATTACCAAGAAGAGCATAACCAAAATTACTACAAAGAAAGATACAGATCAGTGCTGTTACGTTAGACTGTGTATCATGGAATGCATGGTTGTTCAAGATTTTCAAACCCGAGGTTATCGTACAAGTGTGTCACCCTGAAACTGTCCAGCCTAAAACCTGGACTCTGGATTCATCCAAGCGACGTCCAGCTGATTGAGAGCTCCATCTTGCGGTAAATAATTTCGGCTATAAACATTTACCCACAAGTCTTTGCGAGCCTATGTTTTAGTGTATACCTACCTATACTGCAATATGGTGTTGGGCTCCACAAGTAAACTCAGATTTTGAATTCTTTTGAGCATCGTGTTGTGATCGAAAGGACAAAAATTATTCTTTTTTGTAGTAAAACATGGCGCTTCTCGTTGAATACCTGACGTCATTGACAGCAAATTTCTGAGAAAGACATAGAGAATAAACGAGATTTGATATATGGCAGTCTTTCGAAAAAATAGCTTGAAACCACAGGTAGGTAAATGGTCAGTCATTGACATGTAAAAGTGACATGAAATCACTCAGCTCAGCGATGCCAAAATAGAGCCCCAATAGAGCTTGGGTTACCTGCAAGTGTTTATTTTATATACCAGCTTTACCCTTATCAGTAAATGAGACTAAGTTGTTAACTTAGGTATCAGGGAACCTTCGTGACCGCTCTTCACAGAAATCTCAATATATAGCGCGCCAATGGTCGTTAAAAAGTATTAAAATATACATTTTTTAAAAGCTGAATAAACATAGAATCCTGTTCAGTAAAAAACTTTTTAATTTCTTCAGCCGTTTTTTTATTATTGCGGGAAAATTGACTGCGTCTCACGTCTGAAGTTTCAAGTCCCTCAGGATCAAACCATTCTTTAAACGGAAAGCAACAGCTTAAAGACCACATGTTGTTCTTCAAAACAGTATCTCAGTTTTTTGATTCGTTTCCTAGTTTAAGAGACATAGCCTGGTTTCTGGTTGTTTGTAGTAAAACTAGTGTATCAACTTCGAGGTCAAATATTTTCCGAAGTAAATAAAACAGGAAACTTCAGACGTGAGGTACGGTCAATTTTCGTAAAAATCGCAATAATAAAAAAACGGCTGAAGAAATAAAAAGTTTTTTACTGAACAGGATTCTATGTTTATTCAGCTTTTTAAAAATGTATACTTTTAAATACTTTTTAACGACCATTGGCGCGCTATTGAGGTTTATGTGAAGAGCGATCACGAAGGTCCCCTGATACCTTTAGTATTTATATGTATCTGATTTTCTAGGCTTACCTTAGCGTAATGTTATGATTATTAAAAGGATTCTTGATCTTGAAATCAGGATCATATTTAGTCACAGGCTCGTCTAGTGACGTAATCATATTTTCGTCTAACAATTTATAGGCGATGAGTGCCTGGGATATGAGAACACGGTATTAATCACAGACTTGTTCTGTCTAACGACCTGCTTAACGTTAGCTAGGGAGATAAATTTTGTCAAATCCACATTTTTATTCCGAGGTAGGATGCCAACGCCTCTGAAGAAAATGTCGTAACGCGACTGGTTCACTTTTTTCACTCTAGCTACCTCGTGTGAACACGCTTATGAATTGGCTTTACAACTGATGGAAACAAAAAATGTTTCTGACGCGTATGTTTTAGTCATATCATTAACTACATTGTAATTTTGGTTGACCGTAGATTGCAATTGCCTTATGGACAACCTGTGAACGCGCTTGTGAGAAACAGTTCACTGCTTATAGTAATTGTCGTTTATGGTCTAGGTTGGATCCTCAGTCCTTGACGCTCCAAGCGCGCTTTAACTTTACTATTAATGAAAGTTCAACAGTGAACTGATTCTGCTGACAGAAACCGTAATCTCTGCCGGAACATGACCGATCAATTTTGCCATCTAATTTAAAACATGCGTTTGTATCAGTGTATCCGGATATATTGTCTGTCATTACAACGGTATCTTGAGATGCGAATCAATGATACTGTACCGTAATAACTTTAGAAATACTTGCACAAGGATAGACTGAAGCAGTGCTTGGTTTTCTTGGAGTTATCTCAGATTTGTTCATCACTCCAAAGGTACCGCGCCATATGATTTTGTCACGATACACGAGGTTCGCTGATAATGCGCCAAACTACAAACAGATCACAGCGATTAGTTATCTTATAGATACTTGAGAAATTAGAGAGTTCATTCCATTTATGACTCACTTTCAACTGCTTCCACCCCCTATATCAATAATGACGCTGCAGGGTAATTTTGTTTGCAGCTACACTTTCCCAGAAAAAAAAGTTAATGACCACATTTTGCATTCCACGCAATGCATTGCGTGTTGTACTCTAAGTAACCGTGACAATTTTAATATTTTTTCATAAACTTACGCCTTTATTGACCGCCATATTCTTGACGATAAACTTCTCCATTTCTTGCAGTTTGTCATTTAAACGTTCTGATAACTTGGCCAAAGGAATGGGTTTCGGTAGAGGAATACAACTGCTTGCTGGATCTTCTACTAGATTCTAAGAGAGAATTGTGGAAAAGCATTCTGGTATATCGTACACCGTTTTGTCTACCGAGTTTTTCCCCCCGCAGAAACTCACTGTACATTTTGCGCGTCTTGCAATAGTTGTGCATGCTCGGTCAATCAAGATCTCGATTACTAGTAAATCTGAAAATGAGGCTATTAACAAGACGGTAGCGATACTCGTTATTAGGTCAAGCTGAAAGTGATCAGCAACCATGCACTGACGTTATAAGAGATCAAGCCAAGCTCCGATTGTTCAAAGAGTGAATACCCGTGTGAGAAATCTTTTATGCAGAGGATAAATAGTTGATGCTGTTATCCAATAAATGTATTAAGTATCTGTCAATTCTTTGAACAACCGGGATCAGTGGTATATTTGTATAATATTCGATTGTACCTTTTTTGGCGACGCTGCAGCTTGGCCTTTGGATCTAAGGTGCACTTGCCAAAGGAAAAGAATTGTCATCACAAAAGACAGCAACACGAAGAACAAGAGAAATGACACCACTATACGAAACTGATTGCAAAAGGGTTTCTTCCGCTTAGAGAGAAAGATTCTGTTCTTCGGACTGAGAGTTGCCCCGTCTTTAGGTAGAGGACGCAGTACGGGAGGTAGAGAGTAGAATTTACGCTGTGGGGTGAAGCTAGGGTTGTGATTTGCGTCGTTGGTGTTCATGGGGATGAACTCTTCTTCTTGGCCTTCCCTGCAGCCAGTCACTGGGTGAAGAAAAAAATGTTTATCACTGATGAGCAACACTGCCGATCCCTACGTCATTTAAAGGTGAAATGAATCCTGATGGGCGGATCATTAGCAAAGCGGAAACGGCTAGGTCAGTTTGTACATCAGAAAATCTTATATCACTGTCACACGCTAGATATCATGAGAATCAAATGGACTGATTTGTAGACCATTAGAGTAGCCTAAAATTGACGAATGCTGTGGTTGAGTGGGCATGTTGTATTTATAGCTGTCAATATGAACACTACACTCATCATTACCACAATTCCGCGAAGCAATAAATTACAGTCACGAACTCTCGGTGTTTAGCAGTGTGTTTGGAACCCTTGATACATCCATCACGGCGTGCAAACAAGGAAGTTGCGCATCCATGAAAACGTTAGCTTCGGAGATGTCAAAAAGGCAACATTGCTTGGAAAGCTGCGCAATATTTGTCACATTTTCTTTACTGTCTTTAAATATCAAAGCTATGTTTAGCCTTGCAGTCTTTGATGTTGGTGGTGAAGATTAAATGAATACAATTCAAACAATTGAACATTTTACGAGGAGGTTAAGGTGGGATTAGTTTACTCATAATGAGGGATAGAAAAGCAAGCAGATATTGTTGCCAAGAAAGAAACTAAGTACTGAAATTCATGCTAAAAAAAATGAACGAGAATGTTTGATTCGCTTTTCTATTTTGATATATAATATGTGTCCATATGATAAATAGCGGCGCGTTGACAGCAATTAATATTTACCAAAATAAATTACGGTAGGAAATAACGGATACCGTGACTGCACGGTTGATAGTACCCAGCTACCAGCAGATGATGACACACTGGTTAAACGATTAGTTGTAATACCGACTTCTGTGATGAATTGGTTCCTAAGGAAACCACTTCATTTTCAATAATCTTTTAACCTCGATGAAATCACCTACACAATTTTAACGGTGCTGAATCAATGCGTGGGTTTTAATTATCCAAATAACGACATAAGAACAATTGATAACGGACAAAAATGTACAACACAGTTCGAGGAGTTCAATCCATGCATCCCAGTGTGAAGTCTAGTCCGGCGTACACGCAGTGAAATGTGAGCGCAGTCCTATCACTCGTCCCGGCTATCACCGTTCTTTGTCTGAGTTCTTGTCTGCTTCGAGATGTATAAACAATTTTAAACACACTAACAACTACACAATAATAAACACGACTAGCGTGTTGTACTCACCGTAGAACACAGACATTTTGAGTAACCTTCGACTGCCCTCAGTAAAATTCCTGCTGAAGAATTCGCCACTCATGCAATTTCCAAATCAATGTCAAAACTAGACCTTTTCCTGTGGATCTGGCGCACGTTGCTTGACGCCCTCTCTACGTTTTGCTAGCAACCTTTGATATATCTGACAGTCACCGTTTATTTACCTTTCGATCCAAACGCTTTTCTCGGTTGAAAGACTATGCTCTGATTTGCACATACCAGGTATAATGATTGATCATTCGCTGATGAATTATTAATTAGGAATCGATGGATCGTCAAGTACTTCGATACATCAGCGCCGGTAGAAATTATTCACAACTGTTGGTAGGTACGTTCTCAATATGTACTGTTTGTAAAACTTTCCAAGACTAATTAATTACGAACTCAAGTGGTATTACGTTTGCATAGATGATGCATACAATCATATCACGGTGTCGATTAGCCGTGGGACACGACCATTATTGCAGTGACATCATATACATTTCGAGTCTGTCAAGATGAGCTGAGGGGTGTTTCAAATGGAGGGAAATATATCCCTTTTGGCTGCAGTTTTCGGTAAATAATTAAACTCTGAATGTGGCGCTGAGACAAGCTATGCATCAAGTAAACAAATCAATAGACGTTTATAAGCGAAAAATGAAAAACTAGAAATGTTGTCACTGACTAGACTAGTTTTTCATTTTTCGCTTAACATGCCTGACTACAACTACCACATTTTCAACTTAAGACGTTTATAAGCCTTTTGCCAGTTCACAGGTCTGTAACTCTGTATCCGGTACTCAGAAGGACGGACGGACGGACGGACGGACGGACGGACGGACGGACGGACGGACGGACGGACGGACGGACGGACGGACGGACGGACGGACGGACGGACGGACGGACGGACGGACGGACGGACGGACGGACGGACGGACGGACGGACGGACGGACGGACGGACGGACGGATGGACGGACGGACGGACGAAACCTGATACCTGATGGTCAAGCCGAAATGTGAATGAAAGAAAAAGGAAGGAAGGAGGAATGGAAAATAAACAATCAAATAAATAAATATGTAAGAGAGAAAGAAAGAACTCAAAGAATTTGCATGTAATGAGCTCCTGGGTTGGTATATTACAGTTGAACCTCCACCAACGTACGGCCACCTCTACACAACGACCACCTCTACACAACGACCACCTCTACACAACGACCAGGAAATGTTGTCCCGTCCACCACTGACTAAGCCCATAAATTTACCGTAATAAAAACCTCCCCACAACAGCAACCTCTACACAACGGCCACCTCTACACAACGGCCACCTCTACACAACGGCCACCTCTACACAACGACCACCTCTACACAACGGCCACCTCTACACAACGGCCACCTCTACACAACAGCCACCTCTACACAACAGCCACCTCTACACAACGGCCACCTCTACCCAACGACCACCTCTACACAACGGCCACCTCTACCCAACGGCCACCTCTACCCAACGATCACCTCTACCCAACGGCCACCTCCCCACAACGGCCACCTCTACCCAACGGCCACCTCTACCCAACGGCCACCTCTACCCAACGGCCACCTCTACACAACGGCCATCTCTACCCAACGGCCACCTCTACCCAACGGCCACCTCTACCCAACGGCCACCTCTACACAACGGCCACCTCTACCCAACGGCCACCTCTACCCAACGGCCACCTCCCCACAACGGCCACCTCTACCCAACGGCCACCTCTACCCAACGGCCACCTCCCCACAACGGCCACCTCCCCACAACGGCCACCTCTACCCAACGGCCACCTCTACACAACGGCCACCTCTACACAACGACCAGGAAATGTTGTCCCATCCACCACTGACTAAGCCCATAAATTTACTGTAATGGCCGTTGTGTAGATTGTATAATGAATGAACATAGTTCTAAACATAGTGTACGTATTTGGTGGACAATAAGCCTATGGTGACACGGCATGTAACTTGTTGGAAAAATCGTAGAGAAATGATGGGGCATCTGTCATTTTGCCCAACATTCCAGTGATGTTATCTAGTACTTAGGCTATACAGTATTGTAAGTATAAATATGACCTTGACTACACTAGGCCTAAAGGATCGAAATATTGTGAAGAAAAAACATCATGAGACGATTAAACAGCGACTACCAATTATAAGGAATTCTCATTATCAACTCGTGATGACACAATGGATAGCAATAGCTATCGTCGAGGGCAATCAGTCACAAGGAGGCAACGATGCATCATCAGTAGATTCGACTGTATTGCCTGCCATATAATAACTCGCGAAAAATTCACTTATTCAAATCAAGTTTTCTTTTCTGAGCGTTTTTCATCAGTTCAATTAAAATATCACTCAACTCAGTATTTGTTTGTAATTCTTGGCGAGTCAAGTAATGGTTTCTTCATTTTGCGATGATCCTTCAAATCTCTCATTTGTCTTTTTTCTTCGATAATTTTTCTTCTCAATTTAAATTTCAGTGAAAGTTTAGACCTGAAAATTTTTTTATCAAGCGGCGGAATTCTAGTACAACTTGTGGAACAGTCAGCCAGCGAGTTGAACTAGATCAGATTTTCACACAAAAAAGAAGCTATGTAGAGAGAAAGGAGAATGAAGCAGGGTAGCTCTAATGTCACTGCACGGGATACTTAATATAAACAATATGCCTACCTTTTTCTTTCTAAGATGCCTTTTTGGGGTATTTCCTTTACTCCTGTGAACTAAACCACTGCAAAGTTCTTCACAATCCGTTTAGGAATATCACTCGATAAAATCACGCGATGTCCTGACTACACAACTTCTTATACCACAAGCAAAGACGGAGTAATCTAGAGGTTGATAAGCGATTGATGATGTTATCGGATAGTTTTAACACTGCTTCAAGTGCTTATATCAACGAATGATGGGCCAGTAACTCGAGATGTGAGATATGTGCGCCGATTAAACGCTTATCGAGTTTGGATGCGATAAATATATAAACAGCATGCAAAGAACAGAGTTGATTACAATTTCCAGTGAACTTCATGTCTGCGTCCTATTCCTCGCTTTTTCACATGTACATGTAGTGTAACTCCTTTAAAATCAGATTTACGTTTTTGTAAAACTATTAGCAGAAGTTCAAACAAACTAACACTCTTTCTATAACGAAGAGAGTACAGTATATTGTTGATATTTTTGGATATCTTTAATAATTGTAATAGTTTCGAATCAGTGCCGTGTCAGTGTCAGTTCTTGTTTTTATGAGGGGTGATTACCGCCAAAATTTATATTTTGATTATGCAATTCTAAAATGCCATTATGCTCTTCTCGTTTGATATTGTAAACTGCCATTATGCAATGAAAGAATCCAACTTTTGATTATGCAATTCTAAAATGCCATTATGCTCTTCTCGTTTGATATTGTAAACTGCCATTATGCAATGAAAGAATCCAACTTTTGATTATGCAATTCTAAAATGCCATTATGCTCTTCTCGTTTGATATTGTAAACTGCCATTATGCAATGAAAGAATCCAACTTTTGATTATGCAATTCTAAAATTTATGCTCTTCTCGTTTGATATTGTAAACTGCCATTATGCAATGAAAGAATCCAACTTTTGATTATGCAATTATGGTCTTCCCAATTGATATAATAAAATGCAGTTATGAAGTTATGTACCAAAAAAACAACAAGACTTCAATTATACATTTCTAAAAAGCCGTGTTCATTTTGAATTTGGAGATTGACTTCGTCCAGTAAAACTGAGAATCTATCAATTCTTTGGAAAAAACCCTTATTATGATATGCTTACGTCATATACTGCATGACACTCAGATGTGGAATATGGGTGGGAGAGTGGAGTCTGGATCGACTACTCTCAAAATGTCGGACAACGTGGACATGATGAACAGGGAAGCAACAACTGGCAAATCATCTTTGCAGTTGGTTGTTAAATATTATAAGACGGATAGAAGTAGGCAATAATGATTCGGACACCCTTGATTACGTACACTATCAACTTGATAGTAGAATTACACAGGTGATTATAGAAAATCAAGCGCGCTGATTGGTCGATAACTTCGGACTATTTCTCGATAGTTACCTACAGCATTTTGACAAAATGGCTGCCAGCTTTTGAAATATGAAATAAAAATTTATTTTCTTTAAAATGCTTATTTATTTTTATTTTTTCAAATAATCACCTGTGTAATTCTACTAAAACAATTAGTCACCTCAGGCTCAGTGAATAGCAGTGATAATAACCTCGACTTCGTCTCGGTTATTATTCACCGATATTCACCTCGCCTTTGGTGACTAATTGTTAAATAGTATTTGCAGAAGATGATTTGTTGTTGCTTCCCTGGGTCCGGTTGTTCGAAAGCGGGTTAACGCTAACCTGGGGTTAAATTCGCTAACCTATGGCTAATTCTTAAGATTTTACCCTATGTTAGCCATATTTAACCCTGGGTTAGCGTTAACCCGCTTTCGAACAACTGGGCCCTGTTCATCATGTCCACGTTGTCCGACATTTTGAGAGTAGTCGATCCAGACTCCACTCTCCCACCCATATTCCACATCTGAGTGTCATGCAGTATATGACGTAAGCATATCAATAAGGGGTTTTTCCAAAGAATTGATAGATTCTCAGTTTTACTGGACGAAGTCAATCTCCAAATTCAAAATGAACACAGCTTTTTAGAAATGTATAATTGAAGTCTTGTTTTTTTTTTTGGTACATAACTTCATAACTGCATTTTATTATATCAATTGGGAAGACCATAATTGCATAATCAAAAGTTGGATTCTTTCATTGCATAATGGCAGTTTACAATATCAAACGAGAAGAGCATAATGGCATTTTAGAATTGCATAATCAAAAGTTGGATTCTTTCATTGCATAATGGCAGTTTACAATATCAAACGAGAAGAGCATAATGGCATTTTAGAATTGCATAATCAAAATATAAATTTTGGCGGTAATCACCCCTCATATGTTTTGGCTAGTTGTCGATGGATCAATTTGTCTCGTTCGGCATTGTCCGCAGCAAAAATAAGTAACTGCATGTATTTTTAGTATTCAACGCAGGTGGTCGTTGATTGGCATTTGTAGTGAGTATCGTAACGCATACAGGACACAGTCCTACAGTCTGTAGGTAGGTTAACATTACTAAGGGGCAATTGTTTTGGTTCAATGAGGGTTTATCATGTAATTTCAAAACTCATAGGACAAAAAATGATTATCATAGCTGGAAAGAGCTCGTTGAAATTAGTAAAAATGTGAAGTTTGGAAAAGATCGCTCCACAAATTGCGAAGATATGAATTTTCAAAAAGCGAAATTTTATATCGGAAAACCTTTGGAAATTACGGCTTGGAGGCAACTCTTGCCTCCAACAAAGGTTTTCATACAAAATTTCGATTTTTGAAAATTCATATCTTCGTAATTTGTGGAGCGATCTTTTCCAAACTTCACATTTTTACTAATTTCAACGAGCTCTTTCCAGCTATGATAATCATTTTTTTGTCCTATGAGTTTTGAAATTATGTGATAAACCCTCATTCCTTTTCCCAGGAAGTCTTGTTTGGGTTATGTCTCACCAGTTTTTACTTACAAAAATATTGTAATACCGGTACGACTTGTCAAGGTATAAGTTGAAGAGTCGTAATAAGGTTAGAGTGTCACATCTTGCATGTATTCTCTCACAATACTTATCCAGAGTTGATATTAAAATAATAATAGCACCTTGAATAACTTCACCCTGCACACCCCTCCCTAATTCAACAGTTCACCTGAACAGGTCTAGTCAAATCAATTTATTGTCCTTGTAAAATTCATCCTTACAACTTGTTGAAGGCTGCAATATCAACAGACTGAATATGATCTTCGAATTCAGTGATTTTTTCCGTCAGGTATTCAGAACCACACTTGTCATCTTCTACAACACAACCAATTTGGAGTTTCTTGATGCCATAGGCTAGAGGAACCAGTTTTGATGCTCCCCATACTAGGCCATCGCAGACGACAGTACGAACAAGCTTTTCAACTTCTTTCATGTCTATAAAGCAAAAGGAAAGTTAGATAGCAGATGTTTAAAGTATCACTGAAGAACTGCCTTTCTCAGCTTTGCCACTGAAACAATGTGGAGATTATATCTCTATTGTTAGGTTCAATAGTAACTAATCATTTCAGCTAGTCTCAATGTTTTCTCACTTCAAATATCTTGTGAATAACATTGTTTGTTCAAATTAATGTATCTCTCTATATACACCTATTCCAAATATCGTTGTCCGGGCCGAAAGCAACAAGTAAGAAGCTGACGACCGCAAAGGTCTTTGGGAATCTCCTGAAAGTAATTAATTTAACTACTTAAAAGTAGTTATAGCTATTGTAATGCGCACTTGATCATGAATAGTTGCTTTGATGAATTGACAGACACCTACCTGTTTCATCATCCCAGGGTTTGACGTCGAGAGTTATCATAGATTTTGCAATCACGGCTGGTTCTGCAATCAAACACATATAATGCTATTACCATGGCAACAGACAAGATGGAAAACAACCATTTCAATTTTCTCATTTTGTTAAACTCAAGTCATTTTTATTTTCAATTGCAAACATGTGGAAAAAAACTGTTAATAAATTATAGTTGTGTCATAGTATGACATGAAAGTCAAAATTGAGAGATATTTTTAGATTGAAATTAATTTTGGATTGAGAATTATATTTAGATTAATTTATAATACATGTCTATATATTTATAGATATATTTTCTATTTTAAGGTTTGTTAATTACTATGTTACACTTTCATCCTTTTAGTTTGGATGACACCGGCCTTTGATTACAGCTTTATAATAATAATAATAATAATAATAATAATAATAATAATAATAATAATAATAATAATAATAATAATAATAATGATAATAATAATAACTAGACGCTCTACTAGGGTGAAGTCGGGCTTCTAACTGAAATGTAGCCTATTTGAACTAAATATAGATATCTTAGTGCGATCATTGTGTGACTTGCACTGCATGCGTGTATCAACTCACTTCGATTTGTTCTAAGTTCTGAAGATCTCTAAACCCTTTGCAGTACTAGTAGATGTCTAATGGATTGATAAATCCATATCTCTATGAATTATTGTGGTTATTTTGAAAACAAGACGACATTGATACTAGTAACCTTCCTCCAACTGACAAGGTTTGTGAAGAAACCATGTTGTTAGAGACTTCGGTGATTATGCATGACTCGGTAGAACATGCTTTCTTTGTAAAATCAATTTCACAAACTCAGCGAATCATAGAAATGACAATAGCTAGTTTATTTGGTGCCATAAATATATCCATACCAAATACAAATATAAATAAACTAGACATCGCAGCGTGAACCATGGTGAATCATCATGAACAATATTTCCTGCATTCTGGGCATTCAATCAGTGATTTAACTTAAGTACTTACAACTGAACCGATTTCAAAACTCAGCAAAATAAAGATCTATCAGTGTTATAAGCTTACCACAACACACAATTACAGCGGTGCAAAGTATAGAAGACATTGACTTTGTTTAGATTTCAATCTTGTGTCAGTTGTGCGGTCATTTGAGTGATATTTGAGTTGTTTTGAGCAATATTTGTTTGTGAAGAATGTCTCGTGTTGATCAGCATGCGCTGTAGAACCCACTTGGTGATTTGAGGTCAAAGAATACCGGATCTCATTTTTAGAGTCGGGCCTTCCACAGGAAGCCCGACTAATAATAATAATAAGTCTTTTATGCTGATGGGTTCACTATGGTTAATTTATTTTATTTTATTTTTTAAATCAATATTTATACAGGTAGCATCCAATTTCTGATGCAACATAAATATATAGACAAATAATTTAAAGTTAAAGAAGTATCATCAAGCTTTTATTTGTGTGAAATCCAAGAAATTCGTATTGGTATTGATATTTGATGCAAAAATTAAAAAACAACAACAATCGAACATGTTTGTTTCTTCATGCCAACTGCATAGGCAGCCCAACCATTCTTTTTGAGGCTACTAAATAAATGATATTTGCGTCTTTTTTTGATGGGTTTCCTGTGGTAGAGAGCGACGCGCGCAATACGTATTATGTTGGGTTCCCTGTGCATAAAAATTGATGATGTTGGGATCCCTGTGTGCGTCCCGCGCGTCCCGCAGTACATGTGTATATTTACACAAGATGTGAAACTGATGGCGTATCATGGCCTGATGTGCGCCGCAAGTAGCTGGTGCACTTTTCCGTGAGCCGAAGAGCCGAAGTCGTCGTGCGCTACAGACCCGTGGGGGGTACCCAGGGTTAAGTCGTTATTATGTCGCTAATGGCGGGGCGTGGAAGAGAAGTTCATATCAAGAAAGACTGATTTTTTCGGTGTAAACGTTGGGATTCTTTTCCCTATTCATGGTAAGTTTAGAAGTTCACAATTCATGTCAACTTTAAGTAAATTTAGAAGAAATTTGACGGTTTTAAAGTAGTCCTTTTCATTTTGAATGGTTGAGAAACTTTGGATATGTTTTGCTCGACACGTGAGAAAGTTTTGTTGAAAATAAACTGAACTAAAAGTACTTTTTGTCATGGTTTTTACGTAGTAGTATGCTCTAAATGTTCTCTAATAAAAGGACTTATATATACTAGGGCAGAAGGGCTACTTAATACTCCTCAACAAATCAGTTTTTTCCCATAAATTATGACTGAGCTATTTGACTTGTGTAGTTCAGTGTCGCTGTCGACAGTGTCGCTGTCGAGTGTCGGTGATTGAAATACACTTCAACAAGGAACCTCTTTCAACTGACTAATGGTACTTTATCTGTTTAAACATTACTGAGTGTTTGACGTAATTTTGTACTTTACTTATAGTTCTTCTGACACAAGGGAACACCAACACAGCATCAGTAAACCATCTGAAGCAAAAATATAGACGAACTCAATTCACTCGGACATTGAAGGAGACATGAATGGCGATGGACTCGTGAAGCAGTTGAAGCTGCCGTGAACTTAAATATAAAACAGTTGTTCGTTATTGTCATTGAAATAGCACAACACATTTAGCAAATAAGCTTAAGCTTACTATCAGCTGAGAAACACAGAGTAATTTTAACGGCGTATTTTTCGTAAGAACGTAAGTAAGCTTATCGCTTCCAACTGTGATGTTTGTTATTCATTCACAACTTGTTGATTGTGTATTTATTTCATTGTTATTATTTATCCATATGCTATTACTGATCAATATAGTGAATAAATTGCGAAAGAACGGCAAAACAGTGTGTAAAAAGCTAGTAAACTTTCATTGTTGAAATAAATACGTTTCTTTGTCATTTTGTGTACAAGTACTGATAGCAAATGTGTTGTGCAGTACTAAATATTGAGACTATTCAGCATTTATAAAACACAATGCGTCAATTTTGAAGATTTTAATCCATAAAAATCAAAATACAAAACAAATAATTTACAGAAGTCAAAACAGAAAACAAAGAAAGTGTATTGTAGATGTTTTGACTCATGTTTAGTGAACATATAAATATTAAAACTTGCCAAAAAGAGCACAGTTCAGATCTGCCGAGCGCTTGTCGATGCCTTCTCAAAGGTAAAATCCGACTGCTTCACGGAAAAGTGCACCACTGAACTGCGGCACACATCGGTCCATGAGGCGCAAAATGTCAAAATTAAAGTTTCTCAGCGTACGTTGAAGTTAGACGACTGATACTATTCTTCCCAGTAAACTGCGACACTATCGATTTTGAAACGGCGCTCGTGCCAATTGGAATGTAGTCACGTGATGCACTTTTTTGTACCTCGTGATCACTTGTGGACGTACTTCGGTCCGTCATATCTCCCCTCCCGCCCTGGTCATGATTGTATCTAGAAAAGGACGAAGTTGAAAACAAGAAAAGCTAAATCCCCCACATATATCAAGCAAGCTCTTTAGCCTTAGAAAAACATCTACGGCGACATGCAAGGCACACTGAAAATTGCTTTCTCCCGGGCCCCGGTCCTCATCAAAGATCAAATGATCAGTCATCGTGCCAATATTAATATCGCAAAATATCTTGTCAATTTCAGGCGTGGGAGCCATCCGTTTTGATTGGTTGATGAAGAAAGCAAGCCTAATTAATTAGTAGTGTTACTAACGCGACCTTTCTATAAACTTGAGTTTTTCCACTATAGAAAATACACGTGCAACAAACTGGTGTAGTAATTTTACTGTGGTTATTTAATGAATTCTTGCCCAACGTTTCCGACCAAATCAAACTCTAGCTTGCTTATAAACCTCGTTACAAACGCATCACGTGGTGCCAAAAACTTGTTCACATGGTACAAAATTCACATCACGTGGTTACAAACACAGACGCTACGAACGCGGTAAAAAAATCGACTGTGTCGCAGTTTACTGGGAAGAATAGTACTTACAAAGTATTTCGAGAATACGGTAAAGTTTAGTTATTCGAAGAAAAAATGTATTGTCACGACATTATGACAAAGTTAGGGTCAAAAACGTATTTGTCACGTGACCTAGTTTCATACCTTGTGTAAATATACACATTTGCTGCGGGTGCATCCCGCAAGACGCACACAGGAAGCCCAACATAGGACATTTCTCAACACAGGGAACCCAACATAATACTTATAGCGCGCACGCGCGCTCTCTACCACAGGAAGCCCATCAAAAAAGACGCAAATATCATTTTATTGAATTCAGTTTAGTAGCCTCAAAAGCAATGGTTGGGCTGCCTGTGGCCAACTGGCAGCCATTTTGTTTGCTCCGCCAGTGGCCTGGTAACAAGAAGGTCACATGATGCCAACAAACATGGCAGTTTTGCCACTGGCATACTTCTTTGGCTTTTTGAACTCTTTTATCCTTTTATAAGGTAACTTTTGTTTCGATTTAGTGTAGTTACTTAAAGATTTTGAAAGACAATTTTTGAAAAAGAAATGTGGCTAATATATTTATGGTAGATTCTGCAGTCATGCTTGGTCACATTACTGGATTTCTCTGTTAGACTTTAATTGCTTTGGCATTAAAGGGGGACTAGTACGTAAATCGTTCAAAGTTTGATTTAGCTGAAACTTCACTGAAATATTCTCAAAGACCCATACAATCACTGGTTAATTTTTTTCTCAAAAATTCCAATGGAAAGTAATACATTTTTATGAATATTTAGAAGTGCCAGTGACGTCACTGACTCAACCCAAACAATCATCACGGCTTCGCTCCATACATTTCTTCATGTTTAATGTCTTGAATTATTTTATTTCTATGAAGCTAAACGTTTGTGTGAAGGAGTTTTCTTACCTTGTATGTGCTAAGGATTGATTGTTTGACTAGTTTTCTTCAGTGCAGAGCTGTTATCTGAACAAACCGTTCAGATATTTTGATCACAAAATACAAAGAAATGTATGGAGCTGAGTTTGGGTTGAGTCAGTGATGTCACTGGCACCTCTAAAGATTCATAAAAATGTATTACTTTCCATTGGAATTTTTGAGAAAAAAAATCAACCAGTGATTGTATGGGTCTTTGAGATTATTTCAGTGAAGTTTCAGCTAAATCAAATTTTGAACGATTTACATACTAGTCCCCCTTTAAGGCCCTGGTAAATGGTTTCAATCAACATTGTTTGAATGTATGTTGAAGGATGTTGAAAGCTACAATATTTTATTGTATGGTGGCAAACGTATTTAACATTGTTGAACGGCGTGTCCCACAAGAGACTCTGTGAACAATGGACACTATGATAATATGACGCATATGAGTTTGTTCAACAAATGTTGAAAGGGGTGTGGCAAACAAATTCAACATGGTTCAACATCTGCAAGGTGACCCAGCACAAACGAAATGCTGAATCGACATGGAAACAACAAAGTCAAACTTCAATCAACATCAATTCAACACGTTTCACAGGAATAATTGAATGTTTGATTGATTTGATTGATTGATTTATTAGGTAATTTTCCAGATATTTACAAAAGCAAGGCCAAAGCCAGAGGCTTAAATGGCTTATGTCATCAGAACAAATAATATGGAAATTGAAATGAGTTTGAACTTCTGAGTCCATGTAACATTGAAAATTAAACCACTGTAATTTGCAAAAGTCCTTTGAATAAATTATTGTTGCTCATCCCTGGATAATCTGGGTTCAGCCACTTTATGGTGACTCAATTGGGTTTTTCCATCACGATACCTCTTGCGTTTGAAACACAATTGTGCACTCGTGAACGATCTAATGGTAAATTGAGTATTACAACCTTGTTACAGAAATATCAAAGTTTCTGATGAAGTATGTTTTATGGAGATCGGTGCTACCATGGCAATGCAGAGAGAGAATTCCTCTTTTTACATATTCTCGATTTCTATAGATTCTAGGATTATTTTGGAAAAATGCTCTTGTGATCTTATTGTGGGTATAATTTTCTCTAGTTCTAGTGAATGTAATCAAATTCTGTGAGAGAGTTTTTGAGATATCTTCGATAAAAGTTTTTGAGTATATAAATCAAGCGTAAACAAAGCAATTAAATCCATCTCCTGAAATCCAAGTGAATATAGCATATCAAAACTCAATTTTAGACTTGAATTGTTGCAATGATATTGAACTACTTTACTGGAAAAGCTGAGAGAAATCGCTTGGAATGATATCGATATATTTTGGAAGAGCGTTCGGAAGGTGGAATGCACAAGAGAAGGTGGCAAACTAGAACAAAAGAGCTGTATAATGAATCAACAACTTACAACTACTGAAACTGGTTGAAAAATGTTCTGATTTGAAGCTTGTATTTGGTGGCCTTAAAATGTTTCAATGAGCTTGATTTTACAAGAACATCTCAGCTACAATCTAAATTTGAACATAATCAATTTTAAACAAAATTTATCAACGGCATTTTTAATTATGATTTTTTTTTAGTAAAAATAGAACGAATTGTGGACAACAATAGCAAAGTAAACATCTCATCGTGTATGACTTGAGCTCACATTTCTCAATATCATTCCAAGCAATTTCTCTCAGCTTTTCCAGTAAAGTAGTTCAATACCATTGCAACAATTCAAGTCTAAAATTGAGTTTTGATATGCTATATTTACTTGGATTTCAGGAGATGGATTTAATTGCTTTGTTTACACTTGATTTATATACTCAAAAACTTTAATCGAAGATATCTAAAAAACTCTCTCACAGAATTTGATTACATTCACTAGAACTAGAGACAATTATGCCCACAATAAGATCACAAGAGCATTTTTCCAAAATAATCATAGAATCTATAGAAATCGAGAATATGTAAAAAGAGGAATTCTCTCTCAGCGTTGCCATAGTAGCACCGATCTCCATAAAACATACTTCATCAGAAACTTTGATCTTTCTGTAACAAGTTTGTAATACTCAATTTACCATTACATCGTTCGCGAGTGCACAATTGTGTTTCAAACGCAAGAGGTATCGCGACGGAAAAACCCAATCGAGTCACCTTAAACACAAACCCAGGATAATATACACGTCTTGATTATTTAGTGTGTGGTACATGTATAGTACTTACTTTTAGTTTTTTTGGCTAAATAGGCTTCCAGTCTTTCTTTTTTCAATCTTTCTGCTTCCTCATCTTCTTCCTCCTGTGTCACACAGATTTCTTACTATTTACATTGTAAATACTCTACACATAATACACAGTACATTAATGCAGAGAACATAAAACATGAGATACACATATATATATGTTTAACTGTAATCCTTTCAATTTTCTACTTTGTGTAATGGGATTTAATAACATGACTATTGAAACCTGTGTCATGTGCATAACTTTACCGAGTAATAAACAGAAACACATACACAGTTAACGTACTACTACAACTTACACTTTCGGATCCAAAGAGATCTTCATCATCATCATCATCGGCTGGTTTACTTTCTCCATTTGTAATAGCAGCAGCTACATGATGATCTCTGGCTTGATCTTTGTCACCAGGAAAAGATGTCTTCTCTGCACCATAAGATGCAATATGACTGTACCACCGTAAAGCATGTGGAAGGACGTCTTCTGGGGAACCATTCATGGACTCAAAAACTGCTGTATCAGCTTGTGAGGGTACATAACTACAGCATAACAACAACTTTGTAAGAGACGGTGAAGTCACTCAAAGTAGCCAAACATGGCAGTTGCTTTAGCTATGGCACAAA
This sequence comes from Actinostola sp. cb2023, assembly GCA_033675265.1. Taxonomy (NCBI): domain Eukaryota; kingdom Metazoa; phylum Cnidaria; class Anthozoa; order Actiniaria; family Actinostolidae; genus Actinostola; species Actinostola sp. cb2023. Next base: position 949,704 of record JAUJYZ010000098.1, on the reverse strand, counting down.
GCAGCTAGGAGCATTGCTATTTTATTTTCAAGTTTTAACACATCAAAATTCAAATGTACTGAATAAATACTGATGTCTGTGATGAAGCAGAGAATTTGTACAAATTAAAGCCAGTTTCAACACCAATAATTTTTTTTTATATAAGCTTACTTAAAGTCTTATACATGTATGTATGAAGTTAACTTATAATGAACAATATCTGACTGGTATATTTTGAGTTAACGTTTCTAATAAAAGTAGAGACTTGAATCATATATTTATAATAAAGAAGCCAGAAGATCTACAAATATATTTTCCAGACGATACACGTGTGTCTTCAATATTCGAATATTCCCGTTCCATATATTACGAAACACTCACAAATTTTCTTACCCTTCAATGTAGCTTCTATCTTGAAGGAATGTGTTGAGAGCCTGAAGACCAGTCTGTGTTTTTAGATCGCCAAAACCCATTTTACTGAAGGACTTTTATCTAATTTATCGTCAAGATGGACGAAGATTCAAAGAGAACGAAAAGATCCCAGCATGCACTTTTATACTACTCGATCCCAGGACCACTCCAAGTGGGGATTCGCACTTGCTTAGCCTGAGAAAACAGAAGTAACGGTACCCAAGTACCAAAGTTAGCCTCCTTTGCAGACGTTTTAGTTGGTTCACTTTTTTCCCTTATCTTGTGGTGGGAGAAAAGCGAACCAACTAAAACGTCTGCAAAGGAAGCCCCCCTTTTTGAAGCACGATTTTTATTAAGCCCCCTCCCTCTTTTAAGCCTCCCCCTCCCCTTCTCCCAAAGATACCGTAGTATGTATGGCCTGCGTAGCCAGGCTAGGGGTGGGGGACAGGAAGGGGAAAAGGAGGGGGACCTCTTCTCCAGTCCCCCTTCCCTTTCCACTTCTCCTTTTCCCCCACCCCTCCCACTCCTTTCCCCTAGAGCCTGGCTACGCAGGCTATAACAGTATGTATAAATGTGATGATACAGCTGTATACTCCCATGCCATGACATACAACGGTCCGATACTGAGTGCGGTATGTACATGTACAAGTCAGTTTCTGTATTCACTTACCATGTACAGTATAATTATGGTACTACATCACTGGTCTGGTTCTCCTCGAAATTTAAGAAGCCCCTTACTTTAGCTAGAGGATTTACGGTATGTACATGGAAACTTGTACATGTATTTCTTTTTCGAGATATAAAATCAATAAAGTTTCTAACCCACTATACTGTAGTGCCTCTTGTCTCTATGATGACCGTTTTGTGAATAGTTTGGGCTTCCTGTGGAAATATGCGATGTCCATCACAGGAAACCTCTGCGCTTCTAATAAATGTTACAATTAAATCCACTGCTGGCGCTTCCAATCTATTATTACATAAACGAAGAATTCAGCTTCATCCGCACCATTTTGGACAAATAGGCAATGACCCCTTTATTATTCAAAAAACGTTTTGAAGGTGTCAAAACAACAAAAAAGTCACGCCGAAGTGCTCAAGGTGTGCGTCCAAACTGTTTTCAATTTACGTTGTTTCATCTACATGTAGAACACATACATGACAAAGTAATAATGTTATTATTATTATAGTATGATCCCATTGTCCCAATGTCATTGATATGAAGAATGGCGAAAAACTAACCCCCATCCCATAGGAAACCTTTTGTTATATGATTTTGTTCGTTTTTTTCAACCGTGACCTTGCACAAGTCTTTTGTTTTGTCATTGTTTTGCCTTAATTTGCTATGGTTGAGCAACTGAACCCAAACGTTTCTTTTTGCTGCTTCTTCGATATATTCCAATTCAAAATTAAATTAATCCAATAGAGAACATTTGGGTTCAGTCTTTTAGCCATTTTCTAATGAATTTGAAGAAACATTGTGCACGGTCAGGACCCGTTCAACATCATAATGCCATTAGGACTAGAACAAAGAAATATAACAAAAGGCTTCCCAACCATTCCCTCTACTAACTATGCCCATCCGAGGTCCTGACGACAGGCCTGGGCAGACTGAAGGTCTGGCGGCGGGCCCCAGTTGTCCAAAGAGTAGATAACACACGTGTTGTGGTACATACTAGTATTTTATTGGGGTTCAAGTTTATTCGAAATTATAGCATTGATGGTCAGTGATTAATTAGAAAAATGTATTAACACCATCTTGGTTGATACTGTATGTATACACACTTATACACAAACCACCATGCAAAGTTGTAAAATTTGCCTGGGCAATTGAATGTCCACAGTTAGCTTTAATTCAAATTAACACTCAGCTTTATGCCAGATTTATATTTTTAGCCATTATTGATACAAATGTATATTTTCAAGCTGTCAAGTACATGTAGGTAGGCATTTTAGTTTCAATTTTTGGACTGAAACATTTTCAGAGCATGTTTGATGTTTGGCTTTTCATGCTGATCCAACATGTTTCTTGAGAAGGTCAGTAGTCATGCTCTTAGGTCGCTCAAGGGGAAGTCCCAGGGCACGGTCCCAAACCAATGAAGCAAGGACACCAAGTGCTCTGGATACTCCAAACAAGACAGTGTAGTAATTCATCTCAGTCAGACCATAGTACTGCAAGAAATGGTAAAAAGCAAAATGTGTTGTTGAAATGGTGAAAAAAGTTATACACCTAATTTCAAAAACGTTGTCCAAATAGCCAAATACGAATTCATTCAAAAAGACAAAAGAAACAGTTCAGCTTGAGTGCACTTCTTTTGTCTTTTAATGAAATCCTATTTGGCTTTTTTGATTATTATTGGACAACGTTTTTGAAATTAGGTGTAATAAAATATTTGCATATTTACATCATATTCATCATAATCTGGATGGTAAAAGACAATCCAAGGAATAGGAAGGTGATGACACTTTTGCATCATAATCTGTTTGAGTTGCATTTACTCTGGAACTTACATGTAGTATTAAATGATAGAGATAGAGTAGCAGTGATTACTATTATAAAAATTATGATGATGATTATATTCCCATGTAGTAAATGTGATGATGATGAAAACACCAGTATAACATATGCACCTTTTCGTAGTTTCCCAGAATTCTTCAGGATTCTGCGCATGCAAGCGAGGTCAGGGTACAAAATAAATATTCTTCAGGATTCTGCGCATGCAAGCGAGGTCAGGGTACAAAATAAATAGAAAATATTAAGAGAGAATGAAGAAATTCAGTAGAAAACTTAGACTTTTAAGTTAAAAGTGCATAATAAGAATTACAAAGATAGATGCAAATTCTCAAGCAAAGAAATTAACTTTTTTTTCCTGTTCTTGATTAGTTACAGTAGTTCGGCCTCAATACACTATCAATTCTAAATATTTTTATCCCCTGACCTTGCTTGTGTGCACAGAATTCTGACGAATTCTGGGAAACTATGAAAAGGTGCATTTTTGCTACATAACCCAACCTTTAAGAGTACACCACTATGGGCATCAACATTAGGCCATGGGTTCTTGGCTTTGCCTTGCTCCAATAGAACATCAGGGGCAATCTCATAGACCTGACTCACAAGTTTGAACAGTTTATCATCAGGAAGATGATCCTGGGCAAATTTACGTTGACATGTGTATCTGGGATCTGTTTGTCGAAGCACGGCATGACCATATCCAGGAACAACTTTCTGGAATATAATGAAAAACAAACTGTGTGAAAAAGTGAAAAATACATGCACACATGTAAGAACACTGCTAAAAGTGAATTGATCACAATACAATAAACATCCCGACTGTCTTCAAACAATCACTCACTCCTCCTTGAAGGGAATTCCAGATAAAATCTCTGACTTTCTCATTTGAGGGATCATCTCCAAGTTCCTCACTTAACTTGGTTAACCATACTAGAACTTCCTAAATGCAACCAAATGAAAATCATCACGATATAGTATTTATAAACATTAAATTCAATAAAGAAATACAGTACCTGATTGGCCAATCCATGAAGAGGTCCAGCAAGTCCATTCATCCCACCAGCAAAAGACAGATAAGGATCAGACAGTGCACTGCCAATAAGGTGAGTGGTGTGAGCACTAACGTTACCACCCTCATGGTCAGCGTGAATGGTCAAGTAAAGGCGCATCAGTTCAGTGAACATCTTGTCTTCAAATCCTAACATGGTGGCCAAGTTTGCTGACCAATCCTGGTTGGGATCAACAGGAGCGACTTTGCCATCTTTGTAAAGATTACGATAGATGTAAGCTGCTAGGGTTGGGAGTTTAGCAATCAGTTCCATGGAATCATCAAAGATGTACTGTTGATAATAGTGCAAGATATTGATACTTACATTATGTTCCCCAGTTAAAGGTGCACAGAGCATGCAAATTGTGTGCTAAGAAACACTACTACTATGAACAATTTGGATTAATCTAGTGACAAATAAAACTACAGTATATCACAGTGATTTAAACCATACAAAAAGAAAAGCAAATAGGTACACATCAACATAATGTCATCACAATATGTGCAGTCTGAACATTTTCCATAGTCAAACATGTAAATGATAATACTGTTGTTGCCTAATGACACGAAGAGAACTACCATCAACTCCCTCCCCAGACAAAGACCCTTCCAAGGCAAACATGCCTTTGAGTCTGGTCCTTGCTGCATCTCTCTGGAATGAGTTGAACAGTAAGTGCTCAAGATGTCCAACCTCAAAAGCAAGAGTGTCCATGAATTTTACCTACCTTCCAGTATTCAGCTTTATGTACTCCAGAGTTATAGGCTTGGACAAACTTACTCTCGCTGTTCATGGCAGTAATAGCAGCACTGAATTGACTCATGGGGTGTAGAGTATCGGGAAAATTATTCAGCATCTGCACAACATGTTGTGGAAGAGCTGCTTTGGATGCCCACTCATGTGACAAGTTTACAACCTGAAAGAACAGCAGCCATGAGTTATTACTGTGTAAGGTTTAGCACAAAGAAACAGAGCACTTACAGTCATTTGCAAAAATTCTGGCCGCCACGATATATCAATATATCAATATATCGGGTGCATTATGGGTAATTAAATAATACTATTTTGAGTTTCCTAACTTATTAAATGAAGCAAAATTTACAAACAACAAACGTATGACTAAAATAAACATTATACTAAATATTTCTACCAACTTTGCTGGCGTTAGCCCGCTTTAACCCTTTGACACCCAGAGATTTTTGAGTTTTTTAGCGATTTTCTGGACCTAATCACGCCATAGGAAATTTCGATTCCATATAAGGGGTTTCCATGGAAATCTTGACAGTTCTGAAAGCCCACGGGCTCAGGTTCTGACGTAATCTTTCTCTTTTGGTGAATCTCCTCGAGGAACGGCATCTCGTAGCTACTAGGAGCGGTCAATTTTGCATTTTTAGAGTGTTTATAGCCATTATTCACCACAGAAGCCCCCAGGACAGCATCATTAAGCTTGACTGGTGTGGTAGAGACCGTTCTCCTGGAAGAACTCAGGAGTTTAGATACGAATTCACGAACAGATTTCGACTTTGCCGTTTGGAAATTCAAAATGGCGGACTCAATTGTGAAATCGTCTCTCTGGTCTTTCTGTGGTGGATTCCAGGACCTACAAAGGCATTTTTGGCGACTTTGGACTTGTAAAGAATGCAACCGGTGCAATATTTTGCCTGTAGGACCGAGTGGCTCGACACTCTATATATTCTTAAAAGAGGGATTTTCGGGGGAGATCTATGCCGAAATTCCCGGATGTTTCCCGGCATCCTTTTCGGGCGTGCAGAAGGAAAACACGTGTTAGCGAAAGTGGGCCTAAGGAAATGGCTATTGTTCGGCGAGTTAAGGAAAAGAGAGGGCAAAATTCACGACTATATCAAGAAGAGAGATGGAAGTTTGCTGAGAAAGTGGCGTTTTGTTTTCGCAAGGATGTATTTTGGAAGAAAATCCAAGTCAAATGTCGTTCATTTTCGAGGTGTAAAATTGCGTCAAAAACACGCATTTTTGATTTTTATGGCAAACAAATTGAACTAATGCCCAGAAATCGGACCTGTAAGTCAGTTTACTTGAGGTTAAAATATGAAGAGTTATCTAGTTGTCACTAATAACTGGCCATGAGATCGATGTTACGAAAATTCAGAAAGTTAGAATTTTTTCAAAGCAGTATCGATTTTTACGGGCGGTTTCGGGCGCCGTGGGAGTCAAAGGGTTAAGGGGAATTTGCTATTATTTAATTACCCATAATGCACCCGATATATATTGATATATTGATATTTCGTAGCGGCCAGAATTTGTGCAAATGACTGTATATCCCACACAATACTTATATATATACATGTATATATATGATGTGGGGGGGGGGGGGGGGGGGGGGGGGGGGGATAAAGTAATGCACGTGACATGTTTCCCTGGAGTAGCCAGTGCAGTAGTGCAAGAGAAACACTGATTGCTGGGTTCTACTGTGCATTATTCTAGGTCATTGTTCTGTGTACCTGCTCTTTTGTTGGTATTTCTCCTGTTATCAGCAGCCAAAAAAGTCCTTCAGGTAAAGGTTCTTCTCCGCCATCAGCCTTGGGAAGAAGCTGTAAAACCAGAACAATATTGTACATCATTTTAAATTCCCAATAAGACTAATATGGCATACACAACTTCAACTTACTTCCTGGCACTGAGGAATAGTGTAACCACGGAACTCAATACCCTAAAACAAAGTGATAATATAATAATAATAATACTTTATTCAAATACTATACAATATTGGAAAAGGAGAAACTTTGAGGTTAACCCTATGTGCAAGTCTCCTTTACACTACAAATAAATAGAAATATAGATGAAAATATCTGGATTATTGCACTTTATCTGGAATATAATTTCTTTGTATCAATATAAAAAAACTTAACCTGTGTGCATACCTCATTGGGATCTAGATGTGATGTCTCTGTGACCAAGCCTGTGATACCCCTCATTCCTCCATAGACCTAACATCATCAAACCAGGAGAAATATAAATATATGTGTGCTATTAATTACTAGTCACGAAAAGAGCATACTGCTACAATTGCAAGGAATTAAATTTGACTGAAAAAGATCATGTTAATATTCATTTTTAAGCTTCTTTTGTCCATTGGGTTTATAGATAATATAATGCAAGCACTCTAATTTGTAAGACAGAACTTATTATTTAACCAATATTACCACAAAGCAATGAGTTCTGGTGTGATTAGCCATTTCAGATGTTCGAAACTAATAATTATTGTGGGGCTGTTTTAGGGGACGCCATTATATTACTGAAATGTATTGTTCAAACATAATAACGTTGTGTTGCATAACTAAATATTCAACTTTTCTGCTGATATTAAGCTTACCTAGCTATACGCGTACGGGTTGAAGTCACGCAAAGTGAGGTATGATAAGATAAACAAGCATAGCTAATTCAGTAATTGATCAAATATGTGGTTAAACATTTATGAGTAAAAACGAGCTGTTTTCTCGGGAAGAAAATCGATAAAACCATTGTTGTTGCGATAATAATATTCAAACAAGCCTATTAGCATTATACAGTCACTGGTCTAGGCACCGTACATGCAACACATGTACAAAATTGCACTTACTGTACCTGATCAATGGTATATTCTCCGAGCTTTTCGTTGCCATATTTCTTTCTAAATTCAAGGATTTCTTTCTGCTTCTCCGGGACCACTCTTTCGAGAGTATCTTTAAGACTCTGTGGAAATATTAACGTACATCGTCACCGATAATAAGTAAGCTTAAGTAGTTATCATCAAGTTTATTATTCACATTTGTCACGTAAGTTACTAACTACAAAATGCAGAAGTTGTAGGTGAAACAGATTAGCCTTACCAGCGATGATTGTGTAGATTGTTTCCTTGATAATACAGATGAACTACAGGTTGCTTGCAATAACTAGAGAAAACACAGAGCAAAACCCAGCCAGTTACATAACAGCAACAGTATGGCTAGTGTCAGAGAGTGACATGATTCATATTGATTGAAACGGACATGTTGTAAGCTTACTACAGTAGCTAATAGAAAGTCTACTAAGATTCAACCAGGTCTGACGCCAACGCAAAATATAACTTGCTAAATATGTTGACAGATAATCCTTCTATTACCTGAGTGTGGCTAAGTCGGCATAGTTGCCTCCAGGATTTTAAAGCGTTCATTTTTGCCCACGCTTCTCAGCAATCCCTTTCCACCCTTCTTGCTCAGAAGACGAAGCTTGGTAACCGCACGAGAGTAAGAATGACGTCAACAACCGTGAACGATCAGTCACACAACAGACTGGCACTAGATTACCTGATAGATCACAACTAAAAATCTCAAGTACATATTGCTATGGAATCTAAGCTTGTAATGATGAGATCTTATAGGTTTAAATTTATTTAAATGCAAGACTATTATTTATTCTAAATTCATTAGAATAAATTTTTATTTATTCTAAATTCTTTAGAATGGAGTTCCTGTGGTGTACCGGAACTGGACATTTCGATGATCTCACATCCGGTTTTGCTCTGACTGTGTTGCAATCAGTGAATTTGTAGTTGATTCTGTTTGCTCTGAGATTCATTTCTCGTAGTTTTAGTGTTCTTTATGGACAGTGATTGCTACGAACCCATTCCAGAAAGTTCCGCTGAGAGCTATTCAAAGAGGTATGCCAATTATTTGGTGTTTTGTGTGGACTTTTGTTTGTAAACTATGGTTAATTGTAACGGGATTTCCAACAAATTACGCCTCAGTTGTCTTTGATGCAAGGAAACCCCACCGGATTTCTTGCTTTTGAAACATTCCCCTTGCAGGCTTTCCCAAAATACTTATAAGAATCTCTTTTTTCTTCTTTCGTACATGTTTGTACAATTTTTGTACATACGTTTTTCCTACGACATTGTCCATTACGTCACGAAATATCGATGTATATAAATTGGTTTAATAGCACCTATTACACTTATGAAATTGATATGTAATAGCACACTTCTTTCTCAACATGCAAGTACGTACAACGTTTGTGGCCATTCGATCAACGAGATCGTAGACCAAAATGGTCTACTACAGTTTGACCACCCTGTACGTTCCTCTCAGAATTCACACTTTTAACTAATTTTTTGAGAAACAAAAATATTTCACTGAAAATTATATTCAAGATGTAAATGTGTATTTTTTTTTAACCTCAGTCAATTATATTACAATTCCACATCTGTTTATCAATGTACATTTTATGCAACTTGGGGTACATGCCCAGGGGAGGGGGGGGGGGGGGGGGGGGGGGGACTCCAATCGGAAAATGACGGGGATGCTCGTTGTACCTTTTAGGGGTCAAAATCAGCGATCTGGTACCTTTTAGGGTGGTTTTTTTAGTAAATAAGATACCCGAGATACGAATTACAGCAACAACAACTTTAATCATCTGATTTATCTCATTTCACTTAACACTCATCCGTAAAGTTAAAATTCGTTCAATCAACCTTTAAACACGAAGTTCCAGTATAAAAGGAGCCTGCCCAGGGGTAAGACAATAACGTTGCTAATTAATCTTTGTATCACTACATGAATATGAATATGAATATGAGACTAACAATGGTTGATTAAACAAATGTATTGTTTTATCCCTGGGCAGCGTCCTTTTATACCAGAACTTCGTGTTTAAGGGGTAAAATTCTTTTGTTAATAATAATAATAACACTTTATTTAACGAGGATTTACAGATAAAGCTATGCTTTTTTCCAATCTGGTCCTCCTAAGTAATTAATGTTGCCACGCCCACCAGGATAACACTATATATAGGAGTCCCCCCCCCCCCCCCCCCCCCCTTCCCCGGGGGTACATGTATCAATGAAAATCATCCATGGCCAAAATCTGAATATCGACTACCCCTTCAACTACAGAGCACAACTAAAGTATTAATCAGGCAAGAAAATCATGCAAGTTGTTTCTCAACATCGTTGCATTGCAATTAACTTGCAGAGAACTGTTGCTTGTATTATATACTACTCCATGCGCAATTTCTGGTGCAACAATTAATTTTCTTTGTTGCAATTAAAGGCTCGGACACATGATGCAACTTTTCTTGCAACGTTGAGTACAACAGTTGCAAAAGAAGGATCAAGTTCTACTTCTGCAACTGCTACGTGCAACGTTGCATCGTGTGTCACCCCAAAAATACCTTGTTGCACGCAATGTTGCAAGAAACGTTGCATTGTGCACATGTGTCTGGGCCTTAAGTTGCAAAATTTTGGTTCTTGGCACCTACCAGTTACAGGGGCGCAGGGGCGTAGGCAGGGGGAGGTCACAGGGTGCCTGTGACCCCAGGGGGGGGTACTCAGGGGTATCAGTGACGGGGAGGTGCGAAGGCTTTTTTTGGGTTTGAAATTCGCGGCTTGGGACTTTTTTGGGGTTTTAATTTTTCTGGTGGACTTTTTTTGATATAAAGATTTTGTCAAGGACTTTTTTTGGGGTTGATAAAAATGATATCCTACCATTCTCGATTTTATGCGGAGACAAATTGGACTTTTTTGGGGTTACGATTTTGGGCCGTTGGACTTTTTTTGGGTCTTGTTTTCGCGTAATGGACTTTTTTTGGGTTAAAATGTTTGGCCTCATTCGCACCTCCCCGTCACTGATACCCCTGAGTACCCCCCCTGGGCCTGTGACCCCCCCTCTGGGTCTACATTTTAAATTTATATGTTTGAGGGGGGAGGGATTTGGTGGTGAACGATATGGAGTGTGACTCCCCCCCCCAATGGAAATTCTTGGCTACGCCCCCGAGTCACATTCCACTTCTGAGAGGATAGTATAAATATTACTCTGCATGAAAGACATACTTAGCTGTTAATTGCTATATATAAGTAGATTAAGTAGCACAATTAGCAATGTCTGTCTTTGGACATTTTTAAAAACCCTGATTGTTGACTGCTTTCAGGTCTAATTATACCACCAATGTTGAAGAGAAATCTATCAGAGATAAGATGAGTATCAACGATTCAGATACAAATAATGAAGATAAGGAATTGACAGCAACGGAATCCACACCCATTATTGCTATCGAGGAGAATCATGGCAGACATGGCACTATTCTGTCTTCAATTTTCACTCTGGTTTCCACTATGATTGGTGGAGGAGTTCTTTCAATGCCCTTTGCATTCCAACAAGGTGGATTTATCATGACATCAGTGGTACTGTTTTTTGCAGTTATGGCATCAACCCATGGTGGATTTTTAATCATAAATAGTAAAAAGTATTGCCAAGGAAGAATAAAAAATGTTGAGGATGTTGGAAGAATAGCCTTTGGTTATAAAGGAGAGGTATGTTCTTTTAGCTTTTAACCCGGGGGGGGGGGGGGGGGGGGGGGTATATGTACTCACATAAATTAAGGATGGGGTGCGCCGCTGAGTCTTTGGACCTGTTCCAGACAAAAGAAAGATAATTTTGTGACCCTTTTCCAGACAAAATGGTGTAAATAGGTACCCTGTTCCAGACTAAAAACTTAGCTAAAGTGTCATTTTGCAGTGATAAACTTGATCATGAATAATCGAGGACACTATGGAAAAAATCAGACCTCTTCCAGAGTCAAATATACCCCTGTACAAGACAGAAATAGTGATTTGTGTACCCTAGCTGTTCCAGATCGAGTCAGAGAAGCAAAAACCATACCCTGTTGAGCGGCACATACCCGTATAGTCCATATATGGGAGTACCCCCCCCCCCCCCCCCCCCCCCCCCCCCCCCCCCCCCCCCCCCCCCCCCCCCCCCCCCCCCCCCCCGGATTTATATACATTTATTTGTCAGTGTTGCATTTACTGTGTGAACATGGAGCAATAATATTATCATTTTGTTTATATCTGAACACTGCAGGTTCTTACACAGCTTGTACTTATTGTAACCTTGTTTCTGTGTGCTGTGGCATACTGGATTCTCATTACAGATCAGGTATACATGCATTAACAACATATTCATACATATTTTATATGCAATATACTTTGTACATTTCTTTCTTTCATTTTAATAATATACTGGAACATTAAATATTCATCATGGTTACATAATTGAGTAACTACATGCATCATGCTTATATCCATCGCCTCAGTGTCAAAGACAATGATTATTGCAGTCTTGTACAGTGACTATACCATAAGATATAACTACAGTATGTGACAATTATTGGATAATGTCATTTTGTGTTGTAATCCAGTCTGAAATCATCTTTGATTTTGCTAAATCGGAAATAAAATTTGATGCTTTATTCCAGAGAAACAAAAGTAGGGAGTGCTCACTCCACCCCTCCCCTCCCACTCTGTCAGAAGGGATGCTTACCAAGAAGAATATATGAAACAAGAATTGCCAAGAGAATAAACCTTAACTGTATATTGATTCTGTTTCAGCTTCAGCCTATTTTTATTCTTTTGTGTGGTGAACATTCATTTTGGTCCAAGAAGATAGTTGTTCTTACTATACCTGTTCTGATTATTTTCCCTGTGACGTTGTTTAAAAGTATGAGTGCATTGAAATTTACCTCTTTCTTAAGGTACTGGAATCATCAAAGTTTAATATGTAATGTTAACTTAAATGTTGGATTGTTAATGTAACATGGATGGGGTGCCAGGGGATTTTGAGTTTCGTGCAAGATTTTAAAACACAGCTGAACAAATACGGCCGAATGATATGTGTCATATTCTATCTTAAAATTGGGGAATATGACAGCTTGTGTGCTTTGACATTTCGTGATGTGATCCTTGATGTGATCTGATGTCCCTGTTTGTATAGCTGTTATACTTACAGGACAAATAGAAACGAAATGGAAAAGATTGGATAGTTAATGGGAAAGGATTATTAGAAATAAAGGCAACCTTATTTGAAGGCCTTTCATAGTCTAACTAACAGTGTTTGTTCTTTATTAGTGTTATATGTGTTATGTTCTTGGCTGGTGCTATCGTCCATCAATCTGTTACCGCCGATATTGGAGGCCCTATTGACAAACCACAGAATCCTATTAAATGGTGGCCAACAAATGTAGGAGGTGTCTTGACAGCAATATCCATCACAGCGTTGACCTTTGCCTGTCATTTTAACATCCTTCCCATGCACAGTGAGCTACGCTATCAGACCAGAACCAACAAGAGAATTATTCTATACTCCGCAATGACAGTTACTTATTTGTTGAATGTCTTAGTCAGCTTTTTTGGTTTTATGCAGGTAAGCATTCTGCATTCTCGCATCAATCACGTAATCCCGTGAGGGGACGTGACTCGCATATAAAAGTAGAGCGGAGATGCTCATCGACCAGAATCTCGATGCTATGGGCGTGGCAACAAATACGTTTTACCCCTAAAAGTTACCAATTCTAGCTGAATATCCTGACAGTAGGTCATAATTTTAATTACGGGAAAATGTCCTAATAGGTACCTGGATAACTAAATGTCCAGACACACGACGCAACTTTCTTGCAACGTTGTGCGCGCAACAATAATTTTTGGGGTGTCACACGATGCAACGTTGCGCGCAACAGTTGCAGAAGTAGAACTCGATCCTTTATGTTGCGCGTAACGTTGCAAGAAAAGTTGCACCGTGTGTCCGGGTCTTAACGGTGGTCGTTTTAGTTTTTTTTTAAATACGATAAAACTGAAAGGTACGACGTCACTTTTATATGGGAGCAACCTCCGGGGCTTGTAATAATATAGTTCTTGCTGCACGAACATTTCAAGTTCTTGAGTTGTATACTGGCAATCCCTTACTGTGCAACAGTTAATTCTTTATAAGTGTGCGTGCGCCGCGAAAAATTAAGACAAAATTCGTACGTGGATCGAGCAAATCAAAACTGGTGTTCTAATCACAAAAATAAAGGGGGAAGAGAACGAGAAAAAAAGCCTTCTTCCTCTCTCTTCTCCCCGGCCCTCCCCTTTCCCCTTTACTTTTTGAAGGCCAGATACTCGGGTTCTAATCACATTTGCTGTCGTTGCACACGGTTATGTTCGCTATGTTAAGAGTTATTGTTCTTCCTGTTTACAGTTTCGCAACTTCGTGGATCAAGATATCACCAAGAACTACGCACATGATAATATAGTCATCACTGTTGGTCGATGTGCATTGTCGTTGACACTGCTACTCAGCTTTCCTCTTCTTATATTTCCTTGCAGAGATGTCATGAACAGAGTAAGAAAAAAGATATAGTTTTTCCCTAAAATTCAAAACTTACGTTAAAAATATTGCATTGGCCATTTTGGAAAATCCTCACCCCCCCCCCCCCCCCCCCCCCCCCCCCCCCAGTACCCCTCACCCCAAAGCTGCTATCCAGCTAAAGACGTTGCAGTACCCCTCCCCCCAAAGCTGCTATCCAGCTAAAGACGTTGCAGTACCCCTCCCCCAAAGCTGCTATCCAGCTAAAGATGATGCAGTACCCCTCCCCCCAAAGCTGCTATCCAGCTAAAGACGTTGCAGTACCCATCCCCCCAAAGCTGCTATCCAGCTAAAGACGATGCAGTACCCCTCCCCCCCAAGCTGCTATCCAGCTAAAGACGTTGCAGTACCCCTCCCCCCAAAGCTGCTATCCAGCTAAAGACGATGCAGTACCCCTCCCCCCAAAGCTGCTATCCAGCTAAAGACGTTGCAGTACCCATCCCCCCAAAGCTGCTATCCAGCTAAAGACGTTGCAGTACCCCTCCCCCAAAGCTGCTATCCAGCTAAAGACGTTGCAGTACCCCTCCCCCCAAAGCTGCTATCCAGCTAAAGATAGTGCAGTACCCATCCTCCCCAAACTGCTATCCAGCTAAAGACGTTGCAGTACCCCTCCCCCCAAAGCTGCTATCCAGCTAAAGATAGTGCAGTACCCATCCCCCCAAAGCTGCTATCCAGCTAAAGACGTTGCAGTTAGATATGTCTAGTGGACGATACTCCGACTTTAGCCTGATTATCAGACGCGCGGCACCTCTCCTCAAGTGGTCAGCGGTCGACTCCGTGCCATCCGATAATCAGGCTACTCTGACTTGCGCAGAAACCGCGTAAAACGCAGCAATTGCGGAGGTCACAGTCCTTTAATTTACGTGCGTTATACGTTTGTGTATTGATATGTGAGCAAACGAGCCGGGAACAATAAAGAAACAAAGTTGACATGTTATCAATCTGCTCACTGTTGACAATGTTTTCTTTGAATTTTAGTTAATCTGGAAAGAACACACACCATTGATTGCTTCCATTTCTGTTTCTCGTACGATGAATTACATATCAAACACCACGCTAACTGCACCGTCGCGTCTCGTCTGGTTTATAGAAACTGTTTTCTTGGTATTTGTCAGCTACGCTTTAGCTTATTACATCCCTCAGGTGAGTCTAGCTCTAGGTTCTGGTTTTTATTTTATACTAATGATTTTGCTACTTACAGTAGTGCGTAGCGCGCATTGATTAGGACTGAATACTGCTGGGCAAAGTATGCCAGGCTGCCAGTTCTATAGCAAGGATAAAAGAAATCTTCTACTGGTAAACTGTCGACGGAAAGTTTAATATTGAGCCAAAGTGTAGCCTCGGAGAACCAGACAAGATGATGCCTGCGCCGGTTCGTGTTCATTAATTAACGCTAATGTTGTTTCTTGTTATTTTCAGGTTGCGATGGTGTGGGGGTTCGTAGGTTCAATCGGTACTACGTTAACCATCTTTATTTTACCACCAGCCTTCTACCTTCGCGTCAGGCTCCACCCTGCACGACCTGACCTCAAACAGATAGCGGCCTGGTGCCTAATGATTGTAGGGATTCTCATTTTAATAGTTTGTACTTACCAGTCCATTATGAATGTCGTTGAACCTATCCCAAAGGTTGTACCTCCCATTTCATATCGCAACACAACACGTAGCGTTTTAACGTTTAATCGAACGAAAATTTCGTTTTAACAATTTTGAATATCGCTTTTAAAATAGTCATCTTATGAAACTAAAGATACCCTAAGCTGGGTTTCAGAGACGTCAATGTTCAGTGAGCGAAGTCAGTGAACATCAAAACTTTGATACCCCAGACTATATAATAGCGCAGATATAACAATTGAACTATTTTAAATTGATTTAATATATTGCATGTGGGATAATTGGTAGACGTTTTCAAACTATTTCTTATAATGATTGTTATTGGCTCTAACCTTGTCAGAAAGTACAATTAATATTGTTACTGTTTTAATAGTGGATCATGGTAGACCCGCGATCTATCCAATTCCTTTTTGACATGCCTCGTGTGGACACGGAAGCAATTAGCTCGCGGGAGATGACTCTTCGCTATCAGAAAACGAGAAAGCTGGCAGCTGCGAGAGAAAGAACTAAATATGACCCGATTATGAAAACTCCATCGATCAAGATAGGATTTGCTGGAGCCATTTATTTCAAAAAGCAAAGTCATTTATTTATATAAAGATCATATCGTATACGAGAAACGTGTAGTTTGTGTTGTTGTTCAATTGGTAGTAAGACCCGGGGGGCGGGTAGTAAGACCCGGGGGCGGGTATTAAGACTAGTCATAGTTGACACTACAGCTGCCCCCGTTCTTTAAAAACTGAGAACTATAAATTAATCTGAAAAGTAAACTAGATTACATTTGGTTGTAAATACGTGTTCATCACTGAAGGTCAGGTTTTTCATCAATATTCTAATTCAATCTCTTATATGAAAATCATTGATTGATTACAAACGAGTACAACAAATTAAACTCCTTATATTTTAGCTAAATAATTACATTAGGGAACTATTTCAGAAAATAGTGCAAAACCCTTGGGATCGCAGCGTGACTAAAACATTGTTTGGTCATGCACTCGTTGCGTGACTCGGCAGAGCATGCATGCGTAATTAGATTCACTTCGATATTCACTTCGATATTCATGTATCAAGTAGATTTTCTCTTCTATATTTACGATACTCGAGTATGCAAGTGTAAATATAGCCAATAAATAAAGTACAATTGTTGATGTACATCTGCGATGCATTTAAATTTCACTACGAAAACAATTTCGTGTATTCTTGGGCTTTTTGAAAATAACATACAAGAACACATGTGACGACATTTAATAAATGTATTAAGACATAGACCCACGCTCGACGTTTAACAAGCATGCCGTTCAAAAATGCTACATATTCTGCTAATAGGATAAAGACAAAGGACGAAAAGAGCCATAAAATGCACCTTAAATGATGTACAAATTTTCGTATAGTCCGTGTACTGTGACCCATTTTGAAAATTAGGTGACTTTTCGCCTCAGAGTGGTTCCAACATGCCAGTGCCGGCGTCAAATTCTTCTTCATACGGAATGTTTCCTTCAGCTTCCGAGTTCTGCACATCAGTAATTTGGTATTCAGCTCACGAGTAGTAGTTTTCAGTGCGTCTATATTGTGGATCTGAACACGTATCATTCTTTTTTCCGTGATGTATCGGTACTGTTATATACCTTTGAGACTCCTGCTCCTTCGTTCTTCAAAAGCATTGCTTGCTTCTGACGATATTGTTGGCAATCTGCCCGTCTTACCTTGCCATCTAAAGCAAGAGAGCCAATCACCGTGCAGCATGTCCAGAAATAACTATTTTTTCCCGTGGGAACATTTCTGAATTTGTCATCTAAAGCAAGAGAGCCAATCACCGTGCAGCATGCCCATTTTTTCCCGTGGGAACATTTCTGAATTTGTCATCTAAAGCAAGCTAGAGAGCCAATCATCGTGCAGTATGTGAGCCTGCGTTTATTTGAGCCAGTCACAATCCCAGCGGTCCTTAGCGGTCGTAAAGTTGAAAAATCGAGATTTGCCCTACACTGATATACTATATATTTACATACTAGTAGTTTCTAATAGAAAGTAAAGTGCTGCGAATACAGTATAATTATAAAGTTGTATATCATATTAGAAAGAGTATTGAAGAACACTGTAAATAAGGTTTATTTTGCTTTTCATAATAATTACATCTTGAAGTGTAACAATGATAATGTTGATAACATATGGTTCATAACTCAATGTTCATAACGTATGGTTCACAATGCATGGTTCATAACTCAATGTTCATAAGGTATGGTTCATAACGCATGGTTCATAACTCAATGTTCATAAGGTATGGTTCATGATTTGTTTGCCTCAACGCCAACGGGCGATTGACTTTGAGTAATTGCGAGGATTGGCGAAGACCAACGACCTCGATCTGGTAGATAGGTGAGCGATATCGTCTCTGTATCTGGGATACTTTGTCTTTCAAAAGCATTCAAGTACATGCTGTTGCTGTCTCCTTCGGTCAAGATCTGATCGACTGTACATGTATTCCATTGACGAACTGGATACGACTGAGCACATAACTGAGCACATAACAGGGCTGAAAAACTCATAAAACTACATTGTCTTCCCCTAGAAATGTCACTAAATCGTTCGTGACCTTGATGAATGCTTCCAGCAACGAATAAATCTGAGTTTGACATGATTAATTGGTAGAAAATGAATATTTACCTTGGCTTGAACGAAGACAGCAGAAGATCGACAAACGAACCAGATAAAAAGAACGTCTTCAGCGCGCGCACAATATTGAAGACGGCCGCTGCTGGTCATATACCTAATAACGAGTGGGCTCTGTTGAAAATCATCGCCCACGATATATACAGATCGAGTTGAAGAACGGTTTAATAAGTGTCCAAGCCCCACACGGTCATATACAACACAGGAACTCCGTCAAGATTAGTGTCGCTGCTCGCCGGTGCTCGCAGCAATTACGCGGGGACTACAATATATGCCTCCTCGGGTTTCGGCCTCTGGGCCGAAACCCTGCGGGGGCAATAACATCCCTCGACCTCACCAGGGCTTACCAATGGAATTTCATTCGCTTTATCTACCACGATATGACGTCTCTCCTGTGTACTATAAACCTGTATAAATGTCCTCTCTGTGTACTATAAACCTGTATAAATGTCCTCTCTGTGTACTATAAACCTGTATAAATGTCCTCTCTGTGTACTATAAACCTGTATAAATGTCCTCTCTGTGTACTATAAACCTGTATAAATGTCCTCTCTGTGTACTATAAACCTGTATAAATGTCCTCTCTGTGTACTATAAACCTGTATAAATGTCCTCTGTGTACTATAAACCTGTATAAATGTCCTCTCTGTGTACTATAAACCTGTATAAATGTCCTCTCTGTGAGGCTCTATACTTTCTTTTCTCTGTTCACGAGACTGGGAATGAATTAGTACGTACACTAAAACGGCTGTTTTCTAGATGGTCGGCTGTGTGGTACTACTTGACAACTTTGTCAATAGGATTCAGACTTCGGCGACCTTTTTGACAGTTCTTTTTAATTCTCTGTTATTCAGTAACAATGAAAGTAGGGTATAAAATGTATTTCAAATTCTCTTCTTCGTGCTTTGTTGACATATCTTTCACGCACCAAATCTTACATAAAGCGGGGACTATTAACATTCTATGCAAATTCTTTTCGATTTTCTTCGTTTGTCAATGACCGCCTACCGGGAAAGAACACTGGAACTCATACTAGAAACGTTTTAGTTTTATTTAAATTTTTTTCAATTGGTTTTTGTTATGACTAAGCAAGTGACATTATAGTGCACTATTTGTCAACATCTAGATGGTAAACTACACAAACGATCGTACTGAACAACTGCAATACAAGTATTTGTGTGCGCAGTCGATCGGTGTTCGTATCGTTTTGCAACGTCAAGCAAAATCATGATTGACAAAATTGTCTTTTTTTAAACGAATAGCGTATTACTTCGAGTTAGGATGGCGCCTTTTAAGACATGTAAGACGGTAAATCTGCTATTTGTTTGCTTTTGTGCCTTCATGGTACAGTTGACTGATTATGATCATATGGTTTATTATTTGAAACAACTTTAATTCAACTTGGTAATAGAATAAACCCAACCACTGCATCTAGACCCAAATCATCCCTCGATTGACGTTATTCTAAGGCCAGTGGTGGTGCGAACATGTAGCTCCAGACAGCATAGCACAACCAGTAGGCATGAAAACAAACATTCCTAAAGTCTTGTACATTGACTTTGGAATGACGAGTTGAAGGGATCTAAAGGACCCATTAGCGGTTATAGGTCTCTTGGGATTATCAGGCACAAAACAAAACACAGCACTCATTTAGTATACATTAAATTAACTATTGCTATAGCTAATACTTTACAAAATTACAGGTTTGCAAACTGTACAAGGAAACGTTGCAATGCGATGTGGATCAATCCACTGTCTGTGACAGTCTTGTTGTGCTGTAGAGGGTCGCGTTTGAACACAGATGGAGTTAAGAACTTACAGCACAGTTATCGATACAGAATCTTACATAGCTGCTAGACGACGTACAGATAACCCTTAATTATAGGGCATAGCAAGTATAGCATTACTACAACTATAAGAGCTTTGTTAAGTTCTATACTCTGTAAAAACTATTTGAACTACATGTTAATTTGATTTTTGTTCAAAATGAATTACTTTCATTTCGATATTAAGTGCCGGTTTCATGACACGAAATTTCCACCTGTCCGTTCATTCATTAAAGCGCTCGTTGCGTCCCGACTCAATTTTCTTCATTCACAAGCTCTTGTGGTGGTACAATCCCCTTCACGGTCGCCAACACTAAACTGGCTCTTGCCTTACGAAGTGAATGACCGAGGTTCCAACTGTGACGACGACTGCGTTTGATTGAGAAAGTCGTATCGCGGCAACGAACACAGTCTAAAAGACCCGACAAAATCTCCACGTACCCTTCTCTGAATTTATCGTTTCTGATTACGAAGATAATGGGGTTTATTGCGGAATTGAAAAACCCGCACCAGTACGCTGCTACTCCTAAGCCCCGAGGGAGTTGCAGCACATCTGTCTTGGAGTTCGCTAGGGCTATGAGGAGCACAAATGGCAACCAACAGATTAAAAACACTATCAAAACTAATAAAAGAGTAAATGTTATACGTCGTTGTAGTCGAATGACTTCTAAACCTCCGGCCTTTGTGTATTTGGCTATCCTCTTGGCATGTGTCCGTACGGCAATAAATATTTTGATATAAGCATACCCCATAATCAACATGGGAGTTACAAAGGCGATTATTACTATTAGTAGTAAATACAGACGATCGGAGAGTCGTCTTGGAAAGCCAACTCCACAGGCGAGGGTGCTCGAGTTGTAGGAAAAGAATCCCCATCCAAAGACCGGTTGTATTGATACAAGGATACTGATAATCCACACGAGTGCAATCATCCACCATGCACGATGGATGGTGATAGCTCGTGATAGCGGTTTGACTAGTGCATAGTACTGTTCGATACTCATTATAGTCAGGGTGAATATTGATCCACAGAAGAACAATGATCCCAGGAAACCATGAAGCTGGCAAAAAGCTGATCCAAAGACCCATTTTCTGGCAATACTAGTCACTAGACAGAACGGCATCGATAGCAGAGTGACCCTAAATCACCACAGGCTAAGTTAATAATGAACATATACCTTGGGGTCTGCATAGAGTAGTTTAAACCCACCACTGCAATGTTGAGTATATTTGTTAAGACGGCTACTGCCATGATGATGACAAGGGTTATAGCTTGGATGATGGATTCGTCTTTACTGTAGATGACGACTAAAACATGGCTTAGTGTTGCATTCACGGTGATATCAGTCGTCATGATGACCAAGGCAGGAAGTAACCAATTCTTTGTTGGGGGACGATCGCCGGATTATCACCCAATACCGTAGGTTCACCTACTTCTCTGTGGAGTGTCTATGCTCGTAGCAGTGTCCTCAGTACGCGGTCTTTATGTATACAGCCGAGCAAGTTCCGAGTAGTGATGTCATATGTTTTAAAATACATCCAATAGGCGGTGATATCAAAAGCTCGTCAAAGATAACTATCGGATGAAATGATACGACTGGTTCTGATCGACGTTCGGTGTTCAGCTACTAAGTTGTCCTTACAATTTGTTTTAATTGGCACAGGCCAGCGCAGTGAGGTCAAAAAACCAAGCACCTTGGAAAGCAATAAAGATGATCCAATTTAAAACTAACCAGTGAACAGCCCTTCCAGCCGCAAACTTTAAAAAAGAGGTGTTATAATGTTCTTGCCAGAAAGCACATTCAAATAATGTAGAGCAACGAGAATTGTAGAAAAACAGTCTTCAGTGCCGAGTTGCCCAGATACCATACGAATCGGCGAGCTCGCCCACAAGTTTTAATTTCGTAGTCACTCAGAGAATATATTTTTGATGGCTGAATACGTCGCTACGTTTGAGTACGTTGACTTAAGTATCGATTGATGTAGTTGGGGCTCAAACTTGAGCTATTTCAAGCGTATTTGAATGGTGAAAAGCGAGCAGGTGAAATGCATAATTCATAACCTTTTATTTGACAGATGCGGACTTTAACGCAGCTTCTATTTGTACAGTTCGATGAATTCTGCCTTCGAGTGGCTAAAATGGGACATATTTACCCACATCGCTGTATATTTAGGGGTTTTGATTAAACAAAGTCGTGGCGTTGGGTGTTGTTGAAAACCTCTTAAATTCTAATTCTTGAAACTTAGAGAAATGAAACGAATACCAAACTTTAAATATGAAATCATATCAAAGTAATTAGCGACAAGCGAATAATCCAGTTCTGCTGAAATAGTAGTATTGAGAATTAGTCGATTTGCGAACAAGGCCAATCTTCCTTTGCATGTAAATATACAAGTGCTGCAGGGCAATCGGTTGTGTGTGATATCAGCTAGTATCCGTTGCTCTCCGACGACTTGAACCGCTACATAATAAGCACTTAAAACACAACTAAGATACCCACATCATATATTTTATTTCACCTATCAAAGCAGATTTACATTGTACCGTAATCTCCTTAGATTATCCTGATAACAAAAATAAACTATTAGAATCTGAAACGTTTAACTGGAATAAAATTGCCAATAAATCATCCTGATGTGTAGTTAATACATCATCTGACTGCATCATTTACAATACAACAATTAGTGCTGTTTGGATCGAATGAACTACTTTAAAACCACAGACTGCGTGTATGACAACAGGGTTTGGCGACATTCACAATTTGACACTAAAACGGTTCAGTTTTCGAAAAAGGAAATGAATGAATCACAGAAATAAAAGATCCCGACTTTCGTCCACAATTTAATACACTACTCGCCTACTCATTGAATACCCTGCTAATCCCTCCCACTCAAAACACCTTACATTGTTTTGTCTATACTGCTTAGATTGTATATAAATTACTATATATTGTTATTTATAGATCCTAGAATCTAGAATGAACTAAAATGTATTATTAAAAGGTTGAATTATAAATCACAACCAATCAGAAAACGCGTACGTATTGGCCAATCATGGAACAGCTTGAAGAAAACAAACAAGGAAGGAAAATAAAACACGTTTTGCGCCGTAAGAGAGGATTTCCGGGAAATAAGAATAAAAGACAAGTAAAAAAGGAACAAAACCGCCAACAAAGATACGTCAATAATTCATTAAAAAGCCGCCAACAATAAACCAATAAAAGAGATTTCGTTTTGTGTGAAAAGAACGAAAGATTTACTTAATTCTTTAAGAATTAAATACTATAACGCCTCAGCTTGTTGAGAATTAATCAAGTAGATATAACTTGTCAGCTACTGTTTCGTAGATAATTAAAAACTAAACATCGATCATATAATAATACTAATGTTTGGTACGTGTTCGATGCATGTAAGGAATATTTGATGTCAAACTGATGTCTACTGATATGATTGTGAGGCAGTAGTCAACCAATGCATTGGAGTAGAGTTATTAAACTATGAGTGATTAGATAGTGTTGTATGCGTTTCTACTATTCCCTGGGACATCTGATTACCACTCCTTTAATTACAACGCGTTGGTCATCCAAAAGATCGTAGAATCGAGCCATGAACCCTATTCAGTTTGACATTCTTTGTTTGTCCTTCATTACTCTGATAATTTAGAATGTCTGAACTCGGTGGTGGTACTAGATCATATTGAATTGGAGTGAAAATCTGAGGTTGCAGTCACTTAGCGATTAGTAGTTTTCGATAGAGTCGTTTTCGTATGAGTGGGAGACCTACTATACGGCACGGAGTTACGGTCACGGTACGGAATCGAAGACATTCTATTCAACCAATCACATCGCGCAAAATCATTGCTCAACCAATCAGAATGGTCGCCGTACGGCACGAACTGCGTAACGTAACTATTTCCCACTCATACGAAAACGACTCTAGACTTTCACGTAAGCAAATCAGTGATGCTATATGACACAGGGAGCCCAACTTTGCCAACAAATTGTGTAGAGAGCCACACCCACTATCAAGCAAAGTGACGGGCTTTTGATGTTGGAGTACCATCAGGATTGGTTACCCATTGAACAAACTTATCTTATTTCTCACTCCGTTAGATCGACGTAACGGTAAAACTAGTCTCTCCGTATTGGGTGCATTATCTCTACCATTAAGTGTACCAACCTTGGTAGTAGTAAACTTATCATCTCTAGTGAGAGCAGGTTTCCTAATTTTTAACTTAGCTTCGATGTCCTCGTTGTCTCGAGATTTTTGAAGGCAGTCCATGAATCCTGAATCACGATCAACGAACACATCATCATCATCGTGGTCATCAACGTTGATACCGTCATTAAAGTGATGTTGATCTTTGTAGTCTTTGCTACTTGTCCTTACTGACTCTTTATAGGGATCTGACGCACTGCGTTCATTTATCCCATATTTTTTTTTTTTCTTTATGCATTTTTCATTTATTCCTCTCTTCCCAGGTGTCTCTTTGCTGTCGTTGTTTTGTTGTCCATTCGAAGCCATGGGAGATTTGCAATTACTACTTTTTCTCTGCGTATTACGAGGTGTGCCCGCACCATCGTTCACCAAATCGTCATCTTCGTCGATGATAGCAAGTTTACATCGGGAAAGACTAACGTCTCCATTAGAAGAAGTCTTTATTACATCAGTTGTACGTCTGTCTTTGCCAATTGGATAAGTCCGTGCTCTTTGTGCGGGTTCTGCTAAGTTCGGCATACTGGAAGCCAACGCCCGCGCGCAACTATTCAACAGCGGAGCACCAGACGTGAGTATTACTTGTTGGTATCCTAGTCTCATGCATTCCTGTAGCTCTTCGTGTTCACTCCCGTACGACGTTAATGACACAACGCTTTCCTCTATGTATTGGCTTATACGACGGAGATAGAGGTCCGTGCCTGCACGGGGTCGTCTTTCGGGGTTGGGTTTGACTGAATTGAAAGGAAGACACTTTTCAGTGATTATCCTCTAAATAACACATTAGTGTCCAAGAGTACTTTATGATGGCAGAAAATACAAGATTACACTGACACAGGAAGACCATGGGTACAATATTTGATAACGATTATCCGTGGTAATCTGGACCAACCTGATAATGGTTATCTGAATCAACCCCCTTCGATCCCTACCCAATCCCTACGATCCCTACGATCCCTACCCAACCCCCTTCGATCCCTACCCAACCCCCTTCGATCCCTACCCAACCCCCTTCGATCACTACCCAACCCCCTTCGATCCCTACCCAACCCCCTTCGATCCCTACCCAACCCCCTTCGATCCCTACCCAACCCCCTTCAATCCCTACCCAACCTCCTTCGATCCCTACCCAATCCCCTTCGATCCCTACCCAACCCCCTTCAATCCCTACCCAACCCCCTTCAATCCCTACCCAATCCCCTTCGATCCCTACCCAACCCCCTTCAATCCCTACCCAACCCCCTTCAATCCCTACCCAACCTCCTTCGATCACTACCCAACCCCCTTCAATCCCTACCCAACCTCCTTCAATCCCTACCCAATCCCCTTCGATCCCTACCCAACCCCCTACAATCCCTACCAAACCCCCTTCAATCCCTACCCAATCCCTACGATCCCTACCCAACCCCATTCAATCCCTACCCAACCCCCTTCAATCCCTACCCAATCCCCTTCGATCCCTACCCAACCCCCTTCAATCCCTACCCAACCCCCTTCAATCCCTACCCAACCCCCTTCGATCCCTACCCAACCCCCTTCAAATCCCTACCCAACCCCCTTCGATCCCTACCCAACCCCTTCGAACCCTACCCAACCCCCTTCGAACCCTACCCAACCCCCTTCGATCCCTACCCAACCCCCTTCGATCCCTACCCAACCCCCTTCGATCACTACCCAACCCCCTTCGATCCCTACCCAACCCCCTTCGATCCCTACCCAACCCCCTTCGATCCCTCCCCCCTACCCATCCCTACCCCCCCTCAATCCCTACCCAACCTCCTTCGATCCCTACCCAATCCCCTTCGATCCCTACCCAACCCCCTTCAATCCCTACCCAACCCCCTTCAATCCCTACCCAATCCCCTTCGATCCCTACCCAACCCCCTTCAATCCCTACCCAACCCCCTTCAATCCCTACCCAACCTCCTTCGATCACTACCCAACCCCCTTCAATCCCTACCCAACCTCCTTCAATCCCTACCCAATCCCCTTCGATCCCTACCCAACCCCCTTCAATCCCTACCAAACCCCCTTCAATCCCTACCCAATCCCTACGATCCCTACCCAACCCCATTCAATCCCTACCCAACCCCCTTCAATCCCTACCCAATCCCCTTCGATCCCTACCCAACCCCCTTCAATCCCTACCCAACCCCCTTCAATCCCTACCCAACCCCCTTCGATCCCTACCCAACCCCCTTCAATCCCTACCCAACCCCCTTCGATCCCTACCCAACCCCCTTCGAACCCTACCCAACCCCCTTCGATCCCTACCCAACCCCCTTCGATCCCTACCCAACCCCCTTCGATCCCTACCCAACTCCCTTCGATCCCTACCCAACCTCCTTCGATCCCTACCCTACCCCCTCCGATCACTACCCAACCCCCTTCGATCCCTACCCAACCCCCTTCAATCCCTACCCAACCCCCTTCAATCCCTACCCAACCCCCTTCGATCCCTACCCAACCCCCTTCAATCCCTACCCAACCCCCTTCGATCCCTACCCAACCCCCTTCGAACCCTACCCAACCCCCTTCGATCCCTACCCAACCCCCTTCGATCCCTACCCAACCCCCTTCGATCCCTACCCAACTCCCTTCGATCCCTACCCAACCTCCTTCGATCCCTACCCTACCCCCTCCGATCACTACCCAACCCCCTTCGACCCCTACCCAATCCCCTTCGATCCCTACCCAACCCCCTTCGAACCCTACCCAATCCCCTTCGAACCCTACCCAATCCCCTTCGAACCCTACCCCCTTCGATCCCTACCCAACCCCCTTCGAACCCTACCCAACCCCCTTCGATCCCTACTCAACCCCCTCCGATCTCTACCCTACCCTTTGGGCCATGCAAGTGGTGGTAATCATATTACATTCGAAGACACAATTGATAGAATGACTTACAGTGCTGTGCTAAACCTCTACCAAAGTTAGAAAACACCTTGCATGCCACGCCGAGTATAGCCAACAGTAGCAGCAGGTTTAGAGTACCTAGAACGACATAAATACCATACAATTATTCATTTATCAACAACAGTAACTGAGATAACTGGTCGCTTAATAGTGGGGTGCACTCAATAGGGGTAATATTCATGAAGAAATATCACACACTCGTTCAAATTATCCTCAATTAAACTCGAAACCATGTGATTACCTACAATGTGACACTTTGCCTCCCTTCCCCCACCCCCTAAGGCAGCTTGGACTCAGCACTACATCATTGAAAATATAGGGGGGACGGGGTAGGGGGGGGGGGGGGGGGGGGGGGGGGGTCGTTTGTCAACTTACCAAGATAAACAAAATGAATAAGAGCTTCGTCATGAATGTCTTTCCCTGTCTCGTGAAATTCTTGACAACCAGTGCATGAATCAGTTAAGAAACTGTAATAAATAATACATTTTAAGTAACTTTGGAGAGGGGAGGGGTTTTTAACTTATGAATCTATCGTGGGTAAATAAAAGTGATGTATGTATGTCTCCACGTTCCTTCCCTGTTACATACCCTACCAGTACACAACAACCAGTAGAACACACAGTAACTTTGGAGAGGGGAGGAGCCACAGGGGTTTCTATTTCGTGCCCCCTTCCTTCCCTGTTACTTACCCTACCAGTACACAACAACCAGTAGAACACACAGTAACTTTGGAGAGGGGAGGAGCCACAGGGGTTTCTATTTCGTCCCCCCTTCCTTCCCTGTTACATACCCTACCAGTACACAACAACCAGTAGAACACACAGTAACTTTGGAGAGGGGAGGAGCCACAGGGGTTTCTATTTCGTCCCCCCTTCCTTCCCTGTTACATACCCTACCAGTACACAACAACCAGTAGAACACACAGTTACTTTGGAGAGGGGAGGAGCCACAGGGGTTTCTATTTCGTCCCCCCTTCCTTCCCTGTTACATACCCTACCAGTACACAACAACCAGTAGAACACACAGTAACTTTGGAGAGGGGAGGAGCCACAGGGGTTTCTATTTCGTCCTCCCTTCCTTCCCTGTTACTTACCCTACCAGTACACCACACTCAGTAGACCATGCCCCTAGCTGGGACCACACACAGTAACTTTGGAGAGGTGAGGAGAGGAAGAAAGGAAGAAAAGAGTAGGGGAGTAGGGGAGTAGGGGAGTAGGGGAGTAGGGGAGGAGGGGAGGAGGAGAGGAGGAGAGGAGGAGAGGAGGAGAGGAGGAGAGGAGAGAGAGGAGGAGAGGAGGAGAGGAGGAGAGGAGGAGAGGAGGAGAGGAGGAGAGGAGGAGAGGAGGAGAGGAGGAGAGGAGGAGAGGAGGAGAGGAGGAGAGGAGGAGAGGAGGAGAGGAGGAGAGGAGGAGGGAGGAGAGAGGAGAGGAGGAGAGGAGGAGAGGAGGAGAGGAGGAGAGGAGGAGGAGAGGAGGAGAGGAGGAGAGGAGGAGGAGAGGAGGAGAGGAGGAGAGGAGGAGCCAGATGGGTCTCCATTTCTTCTCCCCTTCCTTACCTGTTTTCTACCCTACCAGTACACTACACCCTGAAGCATTGGAAAGAAAGTATATAATATTTATCATACTTACCCATATAATTTATAGATAAAGTATCCTATTAAACCCACAGTCCACAAGATAAAGAATGTCATCAATGTTTTAATTTCTCTTTGAGTCTATAAATAAAGCAGACAGACAAACTAACTAACAATAAAATATGTAGACAGACAGACACACATTCAGACAGACAGACAGATAAGCAGACAGACAGACAGATAGACAGTTAGGTAAACACAGAGACAGACAGATAAACTAACTAACAATACAATATCTACAGGTAGACAGGTAGACAGACAGATACACATTCAGATAGACAGATAGACAGTTAGGCAGACACACAAACACACAGATAGACAATACACATTTAAACAGACAGATAGACAGATACATGTAGGTAGGCACAACAAACATTTTAACAGTGGTAATAATATTCATGAAAAAAATATTGATTCTGATTAGCTAAGAGCAGCTAGTGCAGTTGAAAATGAAAATTATTATTATTTTTCATGAAAATTATTATTTGGTAATCACATGATTTCTCATTCAATTTAAAATAATTTGCAACCATGTTTTTTCAAAGGTGCAATTTTGATACTCTTTGAAAACACACTTATGCAAATTATATCCAAATTGAACTACATACATTGTAGAAACTGTATAATTACCTCTACTAAGAATGGTATTATTTATTGTATATACTTACAGCAATGTAACCTAAGCACGCATATAAAATAGAAGTAGGAATAAAACAGACAGACAGACAGGCTTATTTATTGTATATACTTACAGCAATGTAACCTAAGCAGGCATATAAAATAGAAGTAGGAATAAAACAGACAGACAGACAGGCTTATTTATTGTATATACTTACAGCAATGTAACCTAAGCACGCATATAAAATAGAAGTAGGAATAAAACAGACAGACAGACAGGCTTATTTATTGTATATACTTACAGCAATGTAACCTAAGCAGGCATATAAAATAGAAGTAGGAATAAAACAGACAGACAGACAGGCTTATTTATTGTATATACTTACAGCAATGCAACCTAAGCAGGCATATAAAATAGAAGTAGGAATAAAACAGACAGACAGACAGGCTTATTTATTGCATATACTTACAGCAATGTAACCTAAGCAGGCATATAAAATAGAAGTAGGAATAAAACAGACAGACAGACAGGCTTATTTATTGTATATACTTACAGCAATGTAACCTAAGCAGGCATATAAAATAGAAGTAGGAATAAAACAGACAGACAGACAGGCTTATTTATTGTATATACTTACAGCAATGTAACCTAAGCAGGCATATAAAATAGAAGTAGGAATAAAACAGACAGACAGACAGGCTTATTTTATTGTATATACTTACAGCAATGCAACCTAAGCAGGCATATAAAATAGAAGTAGGAATAAAACAGACAGACAGACAGGCTTATTTATTGCATATACTTACAGCAATGTAACCTAAGCAGGCATATAAAATAGAAGTAGGAATAAAACAGACAGACAGACAGGCTTATTTATTGTATATACTTACAGCAATGTAACCTAAGCAGGCATATAAAATAGAAGTAGGAATAAAACCCAGGTTTATATAATACATAGCGAACTGATGATCACGCAGGAGTACAAAACTGTTACAAATGGCATACATCCACTGAAAATAAGACGAGAGATGAAATATTATTGTTCTCCTGTGTAGGGAATAAAGACATGTTTGCTATTTATTAGTGGAGACAACGACAAACTAAGAAACACTCCTCCTGCTTTGGCACAGAGTTAGATGTAGTCTCACTCACAGGCATTTTTATGAGAACATTGTGTGACAACCCAGCAAATGACTGTAAAGGAGACCAGCATAAAGTGGGATGTCTTACCCAGTACATGATTGCCATCTTAAGTAGACATGACAGTAGTTGGTAAAAATGATAAATTGCTGCAAAATAGAACAATATTACCAGAACTTTATCTCAATTTACAGTAAACAAAAATTACCTCAACTACAGTAGAACATGTGTGAATGAGAAAGAAAACAAAACTTACATCTTAGCGACAGGTTAAACCGCACTCTTTTATATATCTTCCATCCAAACTCTATGTATAACTTCCAGGATAGAAAGATAAATACTCCATTTAAAAGAAACAAAGCGAGAGACTGTTGACAAAACAAATACAAGAAATATTAAACATCAAAATTATTTGCAACAACATAATATCCTACATCTACATGACTGTATAACTCACATTTGATAAGGCAATAATATCCTCATCTACATGTATAACTCACATTTGATAAGGCAATAATATCCTACATCTACATGTATAACTCACATTTGATAAGGCAATAATATCCTACATCTACATGTATAACTCTACATGTATAACTCACATTTGATAAGGCAATAATATCCTACATCTACATGTATAACTCTACATGTATAACTCACATTTGATAAGGCAATAATATCCTACATCTACATGTATAACTCACATTTGATAAGGCAATAATATCCTACATATCTACATGTATAACTCACATTTGATAAGGCAATAATATCCTACATCTACATGTATAACTCACATTTGATAAGGCAAAAATATCCTACATCTACATGTATAACTCACATTTGATAAGGCAAAAATATCCTACATCTACATGTATAACTCACATTTGATAAGGCAATAATATCCTACATCTACATGTATAACTCACATTTGATAAGGCAATAATATCCTACATACATGTATCTACATGTATAACTCACATTTGATAAGGCAATAATATCCTACATATCTACATGTATAACTCACATTTGATAAGGCAATAATATCCTACATCTACATGTATAACTCACATTTGATAAGGCAATAATATCCTACATCTACATGTATAACTCACATTTGATAAGGCAAAAATATCCTACATCTACATGTATAACTCACATTTGATAAGGCAATAATATCCTACATCTACATGTATAACTCACATTTGATAAGGCAATAATATCCTACATCTACATGTATAACTCACATTTGATAAGGCAATATTACGTAAAAGGGGGCTGTGTTGTATAGTGATGTTACTCCCTCTTTCTGGGTGTTCTTTATAACCAACATGATAAACTGTAAGAGAAAATATCACAAAAGAAAACAGAATATTTGAATACTGTATTCTAAAAAGTTTGTAAAATGCTGGTAGATAGAACAAGAGGAAGGATGGAAGGAAAAAGGGAAAGAAGGAGGTACATATAGAGAACATGTGTTGGTATCACGTAGTGTAATGAGTGTGTGTAAACCATTGGTGTAGGCAATGTACTCAGTGGTGATGGTGTACAGAGTGTGCGTAGTGTCGAATAGTGTGTGTTGGTATCACCTATTCTAATAAGTGTGTGTAAACCATTGGTGTAGACAATGTACTCAGTGGTGATGGTGTACAGAGTGTGTGTAGTGTTGAATAGTGTGTGTTGGTATCACCTATTCTAATAAGTGTGTGTAAACCATTGGTGTAGACAATGTACTCAGTGGTGATGGTGTACAGAGTGTGCGTAGTGTTGAATAGTGTGTGTTGGTATCACCTATTCTAATGAGTGTGTGTAAACCATTGGTGTAGGCAATGTACTCAGTGGTGATGGTGTACAGGGTGTGCGTAGTGTTCAATAGTGTGTGTTGGTATCACCTATTCTAATGAGTGTGTAAACCATTGGTAGGCAATGTACTCAGTGGTGATGGTGTACAGAGTGTACAGAGTGTGCGTAGTGTTGAATAGTGTGTGTTGGTATCACCTATTCTAATGAGTGTGTAAACCATTGGTAGGCAATGTACTCAGTGGTGATGGTGTACAGAGTGTACAGAGTGTGCGTAGTGTTCAATAGTGTGTGTTGGTATCACCTATTCTAATGAGTGTGTAAACCATTGGTAGGCAATGTACTCAGTGGTGATGGTGTACAGAGTGTGCGTAGTGTGCGTAGTGTTCAATAGTGTGTGTTGGTATCACCTATTCTAATGAGTGTGTGTAAACCATGGATGTAGGCAATGTACTCAGTGGTGATGGTGTACAGAGTGTACAGAGTGTGCGTAGTGTTGAATAGTGTGTGTTGGTATCACCTAATGAGTGTGCATAAACCATGGATGTAGGCAATGTACTCAGTGGTGATGGGTGTACAGAGTGTGCGTAGTGTTGAATAGTGTGTGTTGGTATCACCTATTCTAATGAGTGTGTGTAAACCATTGGTGTAGGCAATGTACTCAGTGGTGATGGTGTACAGAGTGTACAGAGTGTGCGTAGTGTTCAATAGTGTGTGTTGGTATCACCTATTCTAATGAGTGTGTGTAAACCATTGGTAGGCAATGTACTCAGTGGTGATGGTGTACAGAGTGTGCGTAGTGTTGAATAGTGTTCAATAGTGTGTGTTGGTATCACCTATTCTAATGAGTGTGTGTAAACCATGGATGTAGGCAATGTACTCAGTGGTGATGGTGTACAGAGTGTACAGAGTGTGCGTAGTGTTCAATAGTGTGTGTTGGTATCACCTATTCTAATGAGTGTGCATAAACCATGGATGTAGGCAATGTACTCAGTGGTGATGGGTGTACAGAGTGTGCGTAGTGTTGAATAGTGTGTGTTGGTATCACCTATTCTAATGAGTGTGTGTAAACCATTGGTGTAGGCAATGTACTCAGTGGTGATGGTGTACAGAGTGTACAGAGTGTGCGTAGTGTTCAATAGTGTGTGTTGGTATCACCTATTCTAATGAGTGTGTGTAAACCATGGATGTAGGCAATGTACTCAGTGGTGATGGTGTACAGAGTGTACAGAGTGTGCGTAGTGTTGAATAGTGTGTGTTGGTATCACCTATTCTAATGAGTGTGTAAACCATTGGTGTAGGCAATGTACTCAGTGGTGATGGTGTACAGAGTGTACAGAGTGTGCGTAGTGTTGAATAGTGTGTGTTGGTATCACCTATTCTAATGAGTGTGTAAACCATTGGTAGGCAATGTACTCAGTGGTGATGGTGTACAGAGTGTACAGAGTGTGCGTAGTGTTCAATAGTGTGTGTTGGTATCACCTATTCTAATGAGTGTGTAAACCATTGGTAGGCAATGTACTCAGTGGTGATGGTGTACAGAGTGTGCGTAGTGTGTGTAGTGTTCAATAGTGTGTGTTGGTATCACCTATTCTAATGAGTGTGTGTAAACCATGGATGTAGGCAATGTACTCAGTGGTGATGGTGTACAGAGTGTACAGAGTGTGCGTAGTGTTCAATAGTGTGTGTTGGTATCACCTATTCTAATGAGTGTGTGTAAACCATGGATGTAGGCAATGTACTCAGTGGTGATGGTGTACAGAGTGTACAGAGTGTGCGTAGTGTTCAATAGTGTGTGTTGGTATCACCTATTCTAATGAGTGTGTGTAAACCATTGGTGTAGGCAATGTACTCAGTGGTGATGGTGTACAGAGTGTACAGAGTGTGCGTAGTGTTCAATAGTGTGTGTTGGTATCACCTATTCTAATGAGTGTGTAAACCATTGGTGTAGGCAATGTACTCAGTGGTGATGGTGTACAGAGTGTACAGAGTGTGCGTAGTGTTCAATAGTGTGTGTTGGTATCACCTATTCTAATGAGTGTGTAAACCATTGTTAGGCAATGTACTCAGTGGTGATGGTGTACAGAGTGTGCGTAGTGTGCGTAGTGTTCAATAGTGTGTGTTGGTATCACCTATTCTAATGAGTGTGTGTAAACCATGGATGTAGGCAATGTACTCAGTGGTGATGGTGTACAGAGTGTACAGAGTGTGCGTAGTGTTCAATAGTGTGTGTTGGTATCACCTATTCTAATGAGTGTGTGTAAACCATGGATGTAGGCAATGTACTCAGTGGTGATGGTGTACAGAGTGTACAGAGTGTGCGTAGTGTTCAATAGTGTGTGTTGGTATCACCTATTCTAATGAGTGTGCATAAACCATGGATGTAGGCAATGTACTCAGTGGTGATGGGTGTACAGAGTGTGCGTAGTGTTGAATAGTGTGTGTTGGTATCACCTATTCTAATGAGTGTGTGTAAACCATTGGTGTAGGCAATGTACTCAGTGGTGATGGTGTACAGAGTGTACAGAGTGTGCGTAGTGTTCAATAGTGTGTGTTGGTATCACCTATTCTAATGAGTGTGTGTAAACCATTGGTAGGCAATGTACTCAGTGGTGATGGTGTACAGAGTGTGCGTAGTGTTGAATAGTGTGTGTTTGTATCACCTATTCTAATGAGTGTGTGTAAACCATTGGTGTAGAATGTGCTATGGAAAGAGAGGCAAGTTAGAACTCAGAAGTAAACATGGAAGATGACAGCACTTACCTTGAATTAACCCATAGGTGACAAAACCAAAGTTCTGAAGCAAAAAAGCTAAAATTTCCACGAAATTCTGTTGTTTTACCTTGAAATCAAGAAACAGATAACAATACTTATTATTGTAATAACAACACATATATATGATCCGCTAACTATGGGATTTGGCTGTGTATTTGTTGTCCGTTCAAGTATTACTGTCCAAAGGGGGATTCCCATGTTTGTACAATTTAATTGTTTGATGGTGAATATCAATCTTGGAAAAGTTTAATAATAATAATAATGATAATCAACTCTATTTAATGATGGTAGCATATGACAGTTGACACTCAGAAACCTGTGGCCCTCTTAACACTCGGTACCTTGGCATCTCCAAAAACAGTACTGGATTCTGGGACTTGTTCAAATTAATATTGCCTCAAAAATCTCTATTTCAAGTCCTGGGCTCACACAAGGGTCTTAGTGTCTTGGTACATGTATGTCTCAGATTTTACTATCCTTCATACTGCTTGGCAATATTTTGTATTTTTTCTAACACCTACTCAATGCAGTGACGATCCAAACACTGATGTTTACACTGCTATGTACAGCATTTATAACCAAAAACATTAAAAAAACAATTTGAATAACAAGATACATTATTAGCCTACTCTACAGGCTACTCCAGTAGATGGACTGTGAATGGGTATCCTGTGGTAGTGGAAGGGAAGAGGAAGGACTGGGATGAGGAGCCTGCGGAGAAGGCTAATTAATGCATTATCTATTTAACATTCCTTACAGCAAAGAGACACAGAAAACATGTGTAAACAATTACACCCATATAGACACACATGTATATCCTACGGCCAGGTCCCATTCCAGGATTCTAAGGAAAGATGAACTCAAAATGTTAGTCAAACTACATTGTACATGTCTGCTGATATCTCATTTATTGGTAGCCTCCTCAAGAGAAAAGCGAATCAACTAAAACGTCTGCAAAGGAGGCTAATTTATTGGGTACTGATTAATACAGGGTTAATACCAGTAATGTTGTTAATGTCATTTATTGGGTACTGATTAACACAGGGTTAATACCAGAAATGTTGTTAATGTCATATGGAGTAATTTCACAATGCGACTATTTAGTTCTATCTACATATGTATGTCTGCACATGGACTTCTGTTGCTGTAGGCTATTTATCATGTGTGATAACTACAATGTATCACTCAATCTGGTATGCAAATATTACTGCAAAAAGTGCCTTCAACAGCACCTGCTGCAGTCAATAAAACACCAAGTTCAAAACCTTTTTTGTAGTAATAAGTATTTTTACCTCAAGACTGTTGTATGCATTGAAGTTTCCACACGCTATCATAATACTCTGGAAAACCACCACTATTACAACTGAAAAATAAAAATATTCACACGAGTGTCCAGGCCTAGGGGGCTTTATTATGTGAGGGTTTTTATGGGGGCACTAATTAGAGAGGTGCTTAATACAGGAGTGCTTATTAGAGAGGTGTTAATACAGGGGTGCTAAATACATGGGTGTTTATTAGAGGGGTGGGTGTTAATACAGGGGTACTTATTAGAGGGGTGCTAAATACATGGGTGCTTAATACAGGGGTGCTTATTAGAGGGGTGCTAAATACAGGGGTGCTTATTAGAGGGGTGGGTATGTGGGGAGGGTTGATTACATTATAATAGAGTTCAGAGGTGCTTATAAACACCTTGAAAACAGTGCTCGGATATTCATTTCTCAATGATTGGCTAAGAGCACGCAGTCAGTGCAATAAATGTTAATTTGCAATGCAGTGCAAATTTGTTCAAGGATATTTTTTTTAATGTGGTTAAATGAAATTTAGGCAAAGTTAGAATCGAGCTAAGTAGCACTACATCATTGCTAAATGTACTATTGCCACGCAAGTTCACTGCTCATGACCTGCATTGTCGCAAGCGTCACTTGGTGACCCACGCTAAGAGTTGTTACGCGATCACACGCTAATTTTGTGATCACGCTAGCTTGACCTTTGGTCAACGACTCTACCCGCGCACATGGTTCGCAGACCAGAGTATTACGATTCTTGCTATTGCCAGCTTCTCGCTAGCATTCTCGCTATCGCTATTGGTCCACGCTAAGGGTATCACGATCACACGCTAATCTTGTGATCACGCTAGCTGCTCATGGTTCGCAGACCAGAGTAATACGATTCTTGCTATTGCCAGCTTATCGCTAGCATTCTCGCTATCGCTATTGGTCCACGCTAAAGGTAATTCGATCACACGCTATTTTTGTGATGACGCAAACCTGGCATGTGGCCAACAACTGCCTGGCAAGGTTCGCACACCAGAGCAACACGATACTCACGATCGTGGCTTCGCTAGCACATTGCCATTGCTACGTGAATTCCCCTCCCTCCCGTCCCTGTGGTAAGTATAGGTAAGTATATGGTCCACTGATTGGTCAGTGTGACAGGTGCTCGGTTGGTTGTGACAGGGTTGCCATGGTTACTGCAGAAGCTCCGAGCCAGGCACCCCCCACTGATCAAGCACCTAATGCCAAGCTCATCTACTAGTGATGAGTTTAAATGGTAATCATATGGCTTCTCATGTACTATTGAGTTTTGAATTTGTATGTTTTTTCAAAAACTTCTCATGCAATTTTAGACTTTTTGAAAAAATACAATCAATCATTCCAATTATTATTAATAATAATAATTAATCCCAAATTGCACTAAAAACCATATGATTACTTAATAAACTTAGTCTAGCAGTGCTTTGGTCACTTTTCAAACCACAAGGATGTCAACAGCTGTATACGCGATGGATCATGAATGTTAATTAAACCATGGTAGTTGCATATGCTCATATGTTTTTTTAACACCTGGCACTTGATGAAATAACATACATGTATGTATAAATTTCTAGAATTAGAAAAAAAGTTGATACCATCACCTTACCTATTAGACATTAAAAGTTAAGCTTGTAATAATATGTAATAAACTTAATGCCAGCATGTCATAGTGTACTGTATGTCTGCCGTTTGAAGCATATGACCGTTGTTTTATGTTGACCTCATATTATAAATCAACTAGTATTAGGTTTTCTGTCTCTCTTTTCACTGTAGTGTGATTTACATACTTTATACATGTATATATACACCTATTTCAAAAAAGGTTGTCGAGGACATCAGTCCATAGGCAATAGGTTATAGATCATTCCAAGACCGAACTGCATTATGGTAATTAACAGCTAGAATAGCCACAAATGGCACTTTCTGTATGAAAATTCCAAGACAAATTTTGAATCGAATTTGATGAAATATTTCTGGCATACATGCCATTCAAGCTGTTGTCATAATGCAGTTCGGTCTTGGAATGATCTATAACCTATCGCCTATGGACTGATGTCCTTGCATGACAACCAACATATGTGTTGCCTACATATGTACTTGGAATTTAAGCTGACATGTACATTAATATTTTCACTTAATCTATTTTATCTCAAATCAGTGGTCAGTACATGTATGTATCTCACTGCGCAACCTTGTCAATCTCATCTTTTATCTACTTTCACACACTTTGGTTTTTAATTCTTAATTTCATTTGTTTTATTTATCTAAGTCGCCAAAAAGGCCTCGCTTTATATACATTAATCTTTTTTGTGGGTACAGTATATATATGTACATGTACATGGCTTTTGAATTTGCTAGATATAAATTATCCAAAAGATTCATCATTAAGAACATGCATGTACAACATATTGGGCATGACCAACTTATAAAACCATTAACTAATAGGGTTTTCCTGTGGAAAAAAGATTATGAATTGTTTAAGCAGCTCTAATGGATTATTGGAAAACTACTTCCAACTACTAAGCACATCTGTCACTAATATCAACAGACAACCTTGTTTGCTAGACCTCTATTATGAATTCCATGGATTAATCTACAACATTTTTAACATGTAAGTTTCAAATTTTGCTTCGTATTCATTACAACTTTCTAATATCTGTTGATTACAATAACAATAGAATTACGAGAATCAAAATTTGTGGCTTTTGTGGGAAACTTTCTCAAAGCTGATTACTTTACCCGTAAGTGGTATCCTCGGTTAGAATAAAAAAATGAATCACGATTCAAATAGAATACCATCTAAATTCTAATACCCAAAGGCTTCTATAGTGTTATACATATACAGTACCATACTTATTTATAGTCATACAGCTATTATATAACATGTAATGTACGACATCATGTATTCTATACATAAACAATAATTATTTATCTCTACATATCTACACAACCAATTTAATTAAGCCTATATTTTTAAAATCCTTTATACGTGTTCTGTTGGTCAACCAAACTTTTTACTTTCAATTTTTTCTGATGTCAAAGTGAAATAATAATGTTGGGTGATAAAAACCACAAATGATGAATTTCTACTGAACACCGTTGCTGCTGTGACAAAGAGAGCTGATAAATTAGAGGGTGAACAGGAGACACAGAATGTTAAAATAAAATTTTGTCAAAATCTTTTTTGTTTAAAAAAAAATATTTAATCTGTCAGGAGGGGATTTAAGA
Organism: Actinostola sp. cb2023; assembly: GCA_033675265.1. Lineage (NCBI taxonomy): Eukaryota > Metazoa > Cnidaria > Anthozoa > Actiniaria > Actinostolidae > Actinostola > Actinostola sp. cb2023. The sequence continues at coordinate 909,847 of JAUJYZ010000098.1, read as the reverse complement.
ATTGATTAGTTATTAATTATTATATTGTATCTGCAAAACAAATGGACAAAAATATAAATATTTATAAATACAACATAGTTAAATTTAATACAATAAAAGAAATAACAATCTCGTTGAATCTTGAGCAAAAGAAAAGAAGCCTTATTATTTAATATAGCCTTGGGCAAAAACAGTTTAGGCTTATTTATAATTTGGAGACAGTTTGCTATCTATTTCTCAATTTTTTTATATCAACATATTTCACTGAAAATGCTCCATTTATACTGCCATGGTAATCAGCTTGTGATGGTTTCTAAACAATAGTAAAGTCACTGGACCAGTGAAGGTACAATTCTACAACAAAAAGTCTTGATTGAACATTAGATAAACAATGGACAAAATTGGCTAATAATTATACAATGCATTTCTCTATTCTCAAATACCGACAAACTCTCAGTAACAAACTCTTCAACACTCGCATGATGGACACCCTAAATGCCCTCACAGCTCAAGAACATTTATAATATGTCCTCTAACAAGCGTATCATTGCAAAGTTCAAGCATTTCAGAACTATTTTCAAGTGACTTTACTAAGTAAGCGTGTCGTCAAACATGAGGGTTTTTTTACCTTGAAAGATGTCCACACTAAAGAATACCTTGGACACAGTTGAAAGTCCGTGATGGTTCTGAGGTACTGGCCTTCGTATCTCTAGCTGCTTTTCCATGATAGAAAAAGGTTGTGTTTTAACGAGAATCACTGAAAGTCAAGTGACAAAGTCTGACATATCGTCTCAGAAAGGAACCCCACTGGACTGTCGTCTCTAATCTGTACAGGCAGTTGATCTATACCATTTTTGGTCCATTTTGAGATGAGTTGGATATCTTATAGACTATTATTAGCTTGGCAAAAATAGTGTTTACTGAAAAAATAAGATGTTTGCTTCCCTGGAGCTTTGCAAATATGTAAAGAAAATTCCTGCAAGGCACTGATTTATCTGCGGGAATCCCGCGTGTCGCTTATTGATTATTCCAGGGGGAGGTACTCAGGTTGATTGGATAAGTTTGGATTGTGCGAACACTTCTACCCTCCCCTCCCTCATAGAAATGGCATGCCGCACTTTTCTTGTCAGCTGATTTCGTAACAACACGGTACCAAGGAACTTCTGACCGGTAACTTTATCCAGAGATTGGGGCTTTATTGCATGGAACAAAGACGAAAATAAAGGTTTCAAGGTATTTTTGTTTATTTGAATTCGTAGCCGGCGCGTTTCCGGTGCTCGACATGTCAAGGCAATGGCCGAAACTTTGTAGTAGTAGTTGTTACTGAGAGTGTGCAAGAATGGGTCACTAACCACCCGAGAGGACACCAGTAACTCTGACGTATGAAAATGTCATGAAAAGGACAAGTTGGTGTTTCATGAATCTTTAATGTACGCTGGACCAATGGGATGATCAAGAAAAGCTAATAAACCGTCTAGCTGCTGCCAACACATAACTAAAGAATCAAATTTACATGAATGAACATTTACTGTTTGTTCAGACTGAATCAAAAATGTTAGATAATGGATTCTAGCTATGGAAGCCTTTCATCGCAAAGCTTTTCATATCGAAGGGTTTTCTAGTTCCTCAACTCTGCCGACTTCGACTTTCCCGATTGATGACACTGCACGCGCCGGACATCGTAGAAAGATGAAATCGGTCCGATCTTGGATACGATTTCGCCCTGTAATTCCAGCTTTTATAGGAGTTAGTCTTGGATTTGCCTTATCGATGTTGTATATCCCAATCGTGGAACAGCAGTGTCTCTATGATCTCGAGGAATCTCAGGTTTATATTATGAACCAACGTAACTTGAAACCACATCACAACTCCATGGGGGAAAACCACCAGAACACTGACTTTGTGTCAAAGTCGCCGGATAAAAACGAACATGCTACGGTTGCTCCTAAACCCAGCCATTTTAACGACGGTCTACGGCCGTTCTATATCGCTAGTGAACTCGGGAAAAGAGACAAGCTTCTAGTTGGAGTTTTGACATCAGAAGATCATCTTGACTCTCTTGTTCTGGCGATCAACAATACTTGGGCCCCTGATCTCCCTAGAGTCATATTTTTCATTCCTTACTCAAGAGATGCAGAGTTTCACGATAAATACACTAAAGTACTAGGAATCCCTGTTGTTCAACTTGACGTCGACTCTGAAGAAGACACGGCTCCTAAACTCAAATTATCATTTAAAATGTTGAAATACATGTATGAGCATTTTAGTAACAACTATGAATGGTTTGTACGCACTGAAGACACAACATACATGAAGACCGACAAGCTGTTAGAGTTTGTCAACTCTGTAAACAGCTCGAAACATGCATACATTGGCCGACCGGCTGCGGCATCATTTAGTTCATCAGAAAGATTTCACAGCTCCTCTGAGAGTAATCTCTATAACCAAGAGAGGTACTGCTCAGGCAATACTGGGGTCATTCTATCTAGAACAGCCCTACTTGGTCTTGCCCCAAATCTGGATGGTTGCTTAGAGGACGCACTAACTGAAAGCGATGATAAAGAGCTTGGAAGATGTTTGCATAAAACGCTGGGTATACAGTGTACTTGGGGATATGAGGTAAGTACCAGTGAGATACAGCAGGGGGTCAGATGTTTATATTCTTTATTACTTATCACTCATCTCTTTGTAAATCTATACTGATATCAATGCTATGAGGCAGTCCCCTCGCAGCCAATTTTAGTGTCGTCAACCGGCTGAACTAATTCATGAACGACCGCGGGGGAGGCGAACTAAAACTGCATGACAAATAAAGGAATTCGTCGCTAAAAAGCCAAATTACGATCAATGCCTGCAGCTTTGGTGATGCCTTGAGTCAATTATAGTAAATATTCCTTTTCGTCTATTATTTTTCCAAAGTTGCCACTTAAAATATTTTAAATCACTCGCGCTATGGCTGATGAAATAAAAAAATTTTTGTCTTATTATTTCTTCTTCTTCTTCTTCTTCTTCTTCTTCTTCTTCTTCTTCTTCTTCTTCTTCTTCTTATTATTATTATTATTATTATTATTATTATTATTATTATTATTATTATTATTATTATTATTATTATTATTATTATTATTATTTTCCATTATTATTATTATTATTATTATTATATAATTATAATATAATTATTATTATTATTATTATTATTATTATTATTATTATTATTATTATTATTATTATTATTATTATTATATATATAATATAATTATAATATAATATAATAATTATTATTATTATTATTATTATTATTATCGTCGTCGTCGTCGTCGTCGTCGTCGTCGTCGTCGTCGTCGTCGTCGTCTTGTTATTATTTCTCTTTGTTAATTATTGAAGGTAGCTGAAATGTTCTATCAAATCCCCGAGGACAAGAGATCAGATATTCTTAGTTTGATCAAAGAAAGGCGCATCCACCGCGCCATTACCTTGTCTCCATTGCAAGACTCCCTGGTTTTCTACCAAGTACACCGACACTACACCGAACTAGAACTGAACAGAACATTTATAGAAACACGCATGCTGCAGACTGCTATTAAAGATATGCTACCAATGCTACCAGAAGGTATGGTCATTCCATACTAGTTTAAATGGTATTTTGAATGATTGTCATGCGCGCTGTAAATCACTGTTCAAATCCGTGGAAGAACGATGCGACAAGACGCATTATTTGCTTTAGTGCGTCCTGAACGACGAACTGTTGGGAATAGTTCGTCTGGACGTGTAATACGTCTTCAGCTTGTCTTTATACGGGACGAACTAATAGAGACGCGCTAAAAATAGTTGCCCAATTAACTTCGTCCGAACACATGAAGTTTGCAGGAGTTTTGCCCGGAGGGAGGCACTTGCAAGAGAAATGTGTATGTTTGATACCAAAGTTTTGTTGTTTTTCTCTAAATGAATTCTTTCGTAGGGGTCCGCGAGAAGCATCCGTCATGGCCAATAGGCTTTCCACAACCATTCAGACCAACATCTCGTTTTGAGGTCATCCAGTGGGAGTACTTCAACCAAAATGTATCGTATGGCTTTACCGAAGTCAACCCACAGGTTGAGCTCAAAGGAGCCTTCAAGCGAGATGCTATCGAGGTCATTCAAACTGCCGCCAGGATGTTGACTCATGAAGACCCCGAGAAAACAGCGCACCTTGTCAATGGGTACCGTAGGGTGGACCCCTGTCGTGGTGCAGAGTATATCTTAGACATGCAGCTAACGTCTCACGATGGACAGGCGGAGAGACGTCGCGTTCATATGCTTAGACCCTTTACCAAGGTCGAGAATATCAAGATGACAGCGACTACAGAGCAGCGAGGTGTACATTTAGTTTTACCAGTTCTTAAAAGAGAAGTCAATAAACTCGACATGTTTCTCAAGATGTACCAAAGAATTTGTCTACAAACTGGTGAGAATGTCGTACTTTTGACAGTGTTTGTGAACGTAAGGGACGATGCAGACGACGGACAAGTACAAGATAAGTTTGCTGATGGGAAGGCAATAATTGCAAGGTAAACAGTATGATCACTTTTATTCCCTTTTCGGCTACTTTTGCTTTGCGTTTCGCTCTAGTTTCAGCATTTAGATTCATTTTATCTGGCAGAATTTTGTCTTTCCTCTGATCGAAATGTCATCCTGATAACCAAGCAATTGCCTGGAACTTGCCAACTGAAACATAATCTAAAACGCGGTTTAAACCGTCGTGACAATTTGGTTTTCATCCTGAAAACGAACTTCTGCCGCAGACGAAGCCTGTAATGACAGCTGGGGGATTTGGGGAGTGTCCCGGCACAAGTTTCGAGTTCAGTCAAGAACTGGGCGGGGGGTTGATCCCAATACCGGGGGTTTTCTGTTAACGTGACCAAGGGGACTGATTTGACTTGTAAGATAACCCCATCCCTGAGCAAAATCGTCAAGATTGCTCCACCCCTTTTACAATCTCCCTGGTCAGCCCAGGATCGCCCCCTAGTGGAAACCGCAGATAGGTGCTTAAAACTTCATCGCTCTTGTCTGATCTCTTTTTTCAGATTCAAACAGAAATATACCTGGGCCCAGTTTCCATGGATCCAAATTGGTGTACAGTATAATTCTTTGACTCTACTGATGGATATAGTCACCATGAAACTACCGTCAAATGCTCTTATCTTCCTGACCTCCCTCGACGTTGAATTTACTATTGGTTTTCTGAATCGATGTCGAGTCAATGCACTGAATGGTCAGCAGGTATGTGAACTACACTAGCGCCCAGGGCTTAATGGACGGGCAAGGGAACCAGCACTCCAGCGTAGGAGATCCTTTATAATGTATAGCCTGTCAGTAGAAGACTTTTAGGGGTTCTTCTCTCCCCAAACCCCTGTCCCAAACCCCTAAAAAACATCCCAAACCCCTAAAAACCTTGCCAAACCCATGAAGAACGCGACCAAAAGTCTCAGTGCATGGTCGGTCCAGTTTTACGTTCAGTCACCTCTCTCTATTCCGGACACCCTGCAGCAGGGACTTGACAAGGTGTCCATCTTCAGCGAAGCGAGGTGTCCGACTTAGACGGGTGTTCGCCTCCCGGGGGGCCGGGGGGACTCCCATATAAAGTGGTTGGGATATATGCTCGTCGGAATTTTGAAAATGACCCGGCCCTAAAAGGTACCTGAGTCTTGTCCAGGTGGGCGTGGCAACATATAATTTTTACCCCTAAAAGGTACCAACTATAAAGTGACAAAAGCTACAACTGTCATTCCGGCTGTCATTATCTTATCTCGGGTATCTTATTTACTGACAAACACCCTAAATGGTACCGGCTTAGTCTCTTGTGGTCCTTTTAGATTTGTGACACCCAGAGGTCCCGGGGGGGGGGGGGGGGGGGGGGGGGGGGTAGGAGTAGTGACGGGGAGGTGCGAAGACCTTTTTTGGTTTTGAAATTTGCGGCTTGGGACTTTTTTGGGGTTAGCAATTTTCTGGTGGACTTTTTTTGATATAAAGATTTTGGTAAGGCCTTTTTTGGTTTTAAAATTCCTGCGGCTTGGGACTTTTTTTTGGGTTACGCAATTTTCTGGTGAATGGACTTTTTTTCCCCGTCACTGATATGAGTAAGATTTCTGGACCCCTAAAAGGTACGACGAGGCCTTTGTTCCCCCCATGGGAGTCCCCCCCCCCCCCAATGAGATGGAGAGATGGTTGACTGTACTCGTATACAAGTCTGTGACCTAATAAACTAATTAATCAAAGCTATCACATCACCTTAAAAATTGAAACCGTTGACAACTTGTGTAGTATAAACATGATTATTGTGCCCGGCTATCACATGATGATGAAGCCTTATGGTGATCGTTAACCTTGATACGTTAATAGATTAATAAGTGATGAGTAACAGAACAAATCTTGGTTAAATAATTACCCCCTTTAACTGATAGCATCTCTTCTACGAGACTTCCCTTGCGAGTACAAATGAACAGATAGGATTGCGTTTCTAGTTTTGTTCAGACGCAAACGATTGAATTACTTTAGTCGTCTATGTCTGGCCATTGTCGTATTTTGAGCCGCGGTGTTTATGTAATGTTTAAAGGCCGACAATGAAGACTGGACGGGGTTTCGAGGACTTGAAACCTCGTCCAGTCCGAATTGGAGGCCTTTGAACTACTTCTAAAACGAATTAATTATTCGGGAGGAATTTGTTTATTGAAATGGCACTCCCATGTGAAAGGGCGGGGATGATCGTCAGCCACGCCCAGATTGGTCTCCCCCCCCCCCCCCCCCCCCCCCCCCCCCCCCCCCGGCTCAATTCATGCGTCATCTAAGCGTCAGTGCAGTATCGCGCGCTATGTTGCAAATCCGATGAATTACAGCACGGTAACGTCTCTCTCTCACTCTCTCTCTCTCTTAGGTGTTCTTTCCCATGCCATTTTCACACTACGATCCAGAGATTGTGTACCGCAATATGAAAGTCCCTGATGAAATCCATCTCCACAGAGACTCAGGTCACTGGGACACCGACACCTTCACCTTAGTGTGCTTTAACAACAAAGACTACAAAGATAACCGAATTAACAGCGACGACTTTTTAAAAGAAACACAATATCACCCAAAGGACTTCATGAAAGTATTTATTAATAGCAAGTTACATATCTTCCGAGCAGTGGACGTGGATTTGCAGAAGAAATACGACGAAAAATCGTGCGAGAAAAGCCAACACAACCAAACCGAGTGCCTGGAAAGCAAAGCTGAAGCAATGGCTTCTCGTTCACAGCTGGCTTTGTTGCTATTTGATAAAGAACTTGAGCAAGAAAAACGAAAAAACTGAGTCAACAAATAATTGTACGCAGACAGTTATTCATTGCCGTATCTTTTTATATAATTCAATATATATTATACAGACGGAGTATTTATGTCTGATGATTAGAAAAAATATAATATTTACATACACGTCACAGAGTTCTCAAAACAGATCTAGCCTCCTTTGCAGCCGTTCTTTGTTTCGGGATCCCTGTGCTCGGCTCCCGAAACAAAGAACGGCTGAAAGGAGGCTAGTTGGCTTCCTGAGTGAGGCAAAACCCATCTTTTTAAATAATTAAATTATGGAAATCTTAGTTGTTCGGCCGCAGTCAGACTACCGCTGTAATACTTGCCGACGGGCGCGCATCCGCGAAAACGCTGATCAGCTGTAACACTATGAATCCTCTTATACACCTATTTCAAAAAACGTTGGCATCTGAAATCTGAATCTGTGACCTAAAAACACTCGTAGCCACACTATTCGCCAACGCAGGTCTTCGCCTAAAGGTCGTGTAGGCATATTCCTGTAATTACAAGATAGATCACAACTTATACCCACAATAATAATAAGATTTCAGATTCAGATTGCAGATGCCAACGTTTTTTGAAATAGGTGTATACCGTATGAATGAGAAGTTGCGATACTACCATTCATAACGGACACGATGAATACCGCAACATGTACGGTGCTTATGCACATGTTGTCAAAATATTTCAAGCATTTATTTATATACCTTACTGTAACGATAAATGGTTTTTGTAGTAATTTAATTGTTGTGCAGCTGTACACAACAAAGGTAGAAAACAATAAAATAGTCTGTTGGGACTTTGCCAGTCTCTTTGTATCTCGCGAATCAGTCCGTGGGAACTCTACAAACTCTGCAAGTAGTGGTACATTAATAGACCATTTTACCGATACGGCAGCCATTTTGGATTCTATTGTTTTGGCTAAAACATTATGGGATGCTCAAGGTGCAAATGACCCAAAATCTCCCAAAAACTGTACAAGTGGAGTCGCGTCAATATATTATTTTTCTATTTCACTCTAACCATAGTGTTGACATGTGTTGTGTATTGTTGTATAATTTTGTACAAATTCATTGCTTTAAATTAGGTTTTCGTAGTTTTTCATGGCCAAATGGTTACTAGCTTGCACCCTGGGCATCCCATAATTCAAGATGGCCGCCGTATCGGTAAAAAGGTATATTCCCTCTCTACCTCATGCAGCCATTGCCGGGTTTCATATCGTGAGAGACTGGGTACGAATCCCTAAATATTGTGATAATCAGCACAAAACCCACATAGCCAGAAAGAGCACATCGAGTTAAGCAAAAACCCAAAGTTTGGTGTTAATCGGGTCAATATTGAACGACTTACGGCCATTCAAAAATGATAGAATTTACAAAGAAATGTATGGAGCAGCGGGCTGAGCAGCGGACAACTGTCTGCTTCTGTCCGCTGCTCCATACATTTATTTGTACCGGGCTATCATTTTTGACAGGCCGTAATTCATTCAATATTGACTCGATTAATAGTACCAAAATTTTTGTTTTTTTGCTTAACTCGATGTGCTCTTTGGCTCGCGTGGGTCTTGTGTTGATTATCACAATATTTAGGGATTCGTACCCAGTCTCTCACGATATGGAACCCGGCAATATATCTATGACAGGGAGCCCAACATTATACATTATACCTGAACTAGTCTAATGAAGTTGTCCTTCAGCAAAATGGTCTAGTAGTATATATTCTGGTCGATTTACATTAACAATCAGTATATGCACAGGGTACCCAACATTACGTATTTTGACGCTCCAACAGACTTCGTTCCCAGGGGTATTTCTCTGGAAACGAGTAACGAGCGACAGAATATACCCCTGGGTGCCTGAGGATCTCTACACTCTGATACAGCTAATTCAGAAAACGTTGTCGGCGATCGACTTCAAGCCTACGCGACTAGACCGAAAAGGAGTATGGGTAAAAATCAATGAGTCTATAAATACACTATCAAAAAGGAACGTCTCTCACAGAATATGAATCATATCTGCTTCTGTTTCCTTGTTTTAAAACGCGTAGGCATACATTTACAGATCATCACCTGCCATTGTCATCAAATACGAAAAGCATGCAAGCGAATTATCATATCTACCCATACTCCCTTTCGGTCTAGTCGCGTAGGCTTGAAGTCGATCGCCGACAACGTTTTCTAAATTAGCTGTATCTTCATTATCCAATTCTTGCAACTACTTCCAAACTGCTTGCAGCGAACACCAAACAAGACCAGGTGTTAAAATCCATACTGTTTATTTTCAGCAATGTTATTACAATCACTTCAGTAAAAATCCCTTAGAAAACGATTATCGGTGTTTCTATACAATTGACTCTTTAAAGGCGTATTCGAGGTTGGTTTAAATAGTTTCTCCAAACGAGCACAGGCAATATTTACAAGGGTACTTCTCAAAAACTAAAACGAGATGACTATATTTCACACGACAGTATTAAATTTAGAAAGGTAATTTATGAATTATTCTTACAAATCACGACTGACACTCTATTGACAAACTGCACTTATAAAACTAGAACACTTGCATTTTTTTAAAAATTGTATAATTTATTTACCACAGCGGCAGAATTTGGTGGCACTATTTAATTAATGACCTAATTTAGAAAATCATTACACTATTTAAGTTTCTTCCCGTATTGACGTCTCCCACCCACCCCTCCCTTATTGAATCTTAAGGTTTTCGTGAGACGAGATGAAGATACATGTATTCGAAGAGATGAATCTGGAGAAAAAAGAGAAAAGATTTCAGTTATAGAAAGTGAGAGTTATAAAGTAACTTGATACAAGAGGAGCTGGTACTTTAGCGTCTATTGTGCACTTCAGCGGCTCCCCCTCATTGAAATCAGCTTCATGTTGTTTGGGCTAACGTATTATTTTATGATTAAATAAAGTATTTAATACCACCTCGCACAGTGTTAGATCCCATGATGCCTTGCGCTAATGTGTTTGATTTGTTTTCAATTTTTTTCATGAAATCTGTTAAATATGACACAGACTTCAGAGAGCACTTAGTCTTGTTTTTGGTCAAGGGTGGTTCAAACTGACGACAAATCGTTTAGATTTTCTTGTGATCTGAAATCTTCTTATATAATATAGACTACAGTATTGTGTTTTGGTCAAGGGTGGTTCAAACTGACGACAAATCGTTTAGATTTTCTTGTGATCTGAAATCTTCTTATATAATATAGACTACAGTATTGTGTTTTGGTCAAGGGTGGTTCAAACTGACGACAAATCGTTTAGATTTTTTTCTTGTGGTCTGAAATCTCTTTCAAATTGTCTATTTTCGTTGGCCTAAGAAATACTTTCTGCGCGTATAACATGAAGGGCTCGGAAACAAGGTCCTTTCGCAGTAAAATAACTTACCTAGTGACTACATCTAGCTTTCCTGCGATGTCAACTCTTTCCATCGATTTGTAAAGAATACAGATATTCGTTTCCCTGCTTGTCCAACCTACAAACACAAAACATACATTCATTCCTGCTCATGCCAAAACGTGTTGGGTGCGATGCGTAAACATACCTCAGAATCATCTTCGTTAAACTCGTTACAATTCCTAAACACAAGTCGACTGTCATCGACGAACGCTTGGCGAGATACGTATCTGAATTAGAGTAGTAATGAATATTAGTTTGGCAGCAAATATGGAAAATATACAAAGAAACCGATAGAGTCTGATGTAGGTCAGCTGTAGGTGAAAATAAGCGATACAATATGTACGCCCAGGACACTGACAGTCCACCCCTCCCATGAGGGGAAATCCCTAAGGGGTAAACTTAAGATATACACAACCCATCTTTGACGCCATTACTTACTGATAATCACGTAATTTGATTTTCATGGTGTGGAAATCCATCGGTTTTCGAATGATCTTGTAATACTCTGGGAACTGATAATCAAATGCATAGAATCAGCACTTAATAATACTAACTTAGCCATGTGGGACTGGCTTGGCGTATTTCTACGTGCGCATGCTCCGTAAGTAAAGTATGTCCAACATGACCCAATCTCGTCCCCAGAGCCTGCGTTACTTTCGACCAGCGGCGAGAACGTAGGCTCTGGCATAATCCATTTTTTGGGAACAGGATTTCTTGTTCTTCCGGTTTTAGAGCGCACGCGCAAGTTAGCTGGGCAGTTGGTTGTTGTCGATTCAAATTGTCGATTCAGGTTTCAGTGGAATCCTTCGAAAGGTTTCATTAGGGAATAGAGTACGCTTTAAAAGGTTGGTACTTTATGTATCATAAATATATTGTATTTAACATATGTCTTTATGGTATCTATATATTCTTATTGTTTCCCCTGTGTTCCCCAGTATTCCTATGTATTCCTATGTATTCCCCTGTATTCCTATGTATTCCTATGTATTCCTATGTATTCCCCTGTATTCCCCTGTATTCCCCTGTATTCCCCCGTATTCCCCCGTATTCCCCTGTATTCCCCTGTATTCCCCTGTATTCCTATGTATTCCCCCGTATTCCCGTATTCCCCTGTATTCCCCTGTATTCCCCTGTATTCCCCTGTATTCCCCTGTATTCCCCTGTATTCCCCTGTATTCCCCTGTATCCCCTGTATTCCTATGTATTCCCCTGTATTCCCCTGTATTTCCTGTATTCCCTTGTATTCCCCTGTATTCCCCTGTATTCCCCTGTATTCCTATGTATTCCCCTGTATTCCCATGTATTCCCGTATTCCCCTGTATTCCCCTGTATTCCTATATTCTAACATCCATTTCTCCACTTGTCACTCTAGCTTTTCTACATACATTCTACTCCTTTCCTCTTTCTCTCATTTTTTTAACATCGGATTTCTGGATTTTTCACGCCACATTTCTACATACATCCCACTTTGTTCTTCTTTCTCTCCTTATTTCTGTCATCTATCTCTCCACTTGTCACTCTAGTTTTTTTCTATGGACATTCTACTTCCCTCTTCTTTCTTTCCAGCTTATTTCTATCATCTATTTCTGTACTTGTCACTGTATTTTTTCTACATGCATTCTACTTCCCTCGTCTTTCTGTCCTTATTTCTATCATCTCTTTCTCTACTTGTCACTAGTTTTTCTACATATATTCTACTTTCCTCTTCTTTCTCTCTAGCTTATTTCTATCATCTCTTTCTCTTCTTCTCAGTCTAGTTTTTCTACATACATTCTACTTCCTTTTTCTGACTCTTTCTTGGTGTTGCAAGGCACCAAACCTGAACCTGCTTGATCTACATTCACATAACTGGCACCAAACCTGTTCTTGCTATCTACATCCACACCGGCTTGTATGGCACCAAGCATATATCCTCTTTTTAAAGAGCTATATTCACATAGATGACATAGATGACATCTTTTTTATTGTAAGTTTTTGAGGACACACTATATAGTTCTCTCAGTATCTTGACTCTCAATCTGTTATACTAAGTGGGACACCAGGTCACTGCATGGGACACCTTCACTACTGTCCTGGGCCGACCCGGGACACCTCTATATACATTGCACTTAGCACACTACATGTATATCTCAGTCTGTTATACCAAGTGGGACACCGGGTCACTGGGACACCTAACATACTGTCCCGGGTTGGCCCGGGACAGTGGGACAGTATGTTAGGTGTCCCAGTGACCCGGTATAACAGACTGAGATATACATGTAAGTGTGCTAAATAAGTACAATGGACAATGTATGTAGAGGTGTCCTGGGTCGGCCCGGGACAGTAGTGAAGGTGTCCCAGTGACCTGGTGTCCCACTTAGTATAACAGATTGAGAGTCAAGATACTGAGAGAAGTATATAGTATGTCCTCAAAAACTTACAATAACAAAAGAGTGTCATCTATGTGAATATAGGTCTTTAAAAAGAGGATATGTTTGGTGCCATACAAGCCGGTGTGGATGTAGATAGCAAGAACAGGTTTGGTGCCAGTTATGTGAATGTAGATCAAGCAGGCTCAGGTTTGGTGCCTTGCAACACCAAGTTAAGAGCCCTTTTTCTTTCTCCTATTCATCTCGCCCTCTTTAATCCTCTTCCTTTTAATTCATTCATCCCGTGTTGTGTTTCACATTTCCTTCACTTTGCTTTCGTTCCTTTTGCTTCCTCCAGCTCCAACCCTCACATTCACTCTACCTACTTTCTCTCCCCTAAACGTGGAACTCACGCCCTATTTATCTCTCCCCCATCCTCTCCCCCTAGCGCCCGCCCATAAATCCATGCCCTCATCCATTCGCTTTTCTCCCGTATCCCAGCTCTCCCCCTCCTATAAATTTACAATCTCATCCATTTCCCATTTTTCCATGAACCTCTGCCCTCCTTCTGTGGGCGTCGCCCTTGTCTTTATTGTCCCTCTTTCCTTATTGTCTCTAGCCCCATTCTAACATCATCCCCAGCAGTTTAAAACTTTCCTTCTCCCACCGCCTCTGTCCCTGGCCCCCTTTCACCTTTCCCTCACCTCATCCCCAGTACCTCCTCACACACTCTGAATGTACACTGCCAACGCAATCCCTCTGGATTAACCAGTCGATTATCAAAAATAATTTCTCTTACTCTCTACCATTCTATACTAACACTGCACTGCACTACCACATTCATTCCCCTGTTTTGAAAATCGACTAGTGGCTATACCAGAACGATAGAGTTAGCGAGGTATTCAGGACAACGTGGGCGAGGGGTGAAGTAATTTTAAATTGTGGTGTGGAAATAGAAGAAAAGACGAATGTGAAAAATGAATAAAGCCAAATGAGTGTGGAAGTGCAGTGCAGTACTGTTAGTATAGAATGGTAGAGAGAGAGATAAATTATTTTTGATAATCGACTGGTTAATCCAGAGGGATTGCGTTGGCAGTGTACAGTCAGAGTTTGTGTGAGGAGGTACTGGGGATGAGGTGAGGGATAGGTGAAAAGGGGCCAGGGACAGAGGCGACGGGAGAAGGAAAGTTTTAAACTGCTGGGGATGATGTTAGAAAGGGGCTAGAGACAGTAAGGAAAGAGGGACAATAAAGACAAGGGCGACGCCCACAGAGGGAGGGCGGAGGTTCATGGAAAAATGGGAAATGGATGAGATTGTAAATTTATAGGAGTGCGAGTGCTGGGAAATGGGAGAAAAGCGAATGGGTGAGGGCGTGGATTTATGGGCAAGCGCTTGGGGAAAAGGACGAGGGAGAGAATGTCGAGGAGGGCATGAGTTCCACACTTATGGGGAGAGGAAGCTGGAATAGAAGGTTGGGACATAGGACAAAGGGAGAAACAAGGGGCGAAGGGTGGTAGGTAGAGTGAATGTGAGGGTTGGAGCTGGAGGGAGCGAAAGGAACGAAAGCAAAGTGAAGGAAAGGTGGAACACAACACGGGATGAATTAATTAAAAGGAAGAGGATTAAAGAGGGTGAGATGAATAGGAGAAAGAAGAGGGAAGTAGAATGTATGTAGAAAAACTGACTGACAAGTAGAGAAAGAGATGATAGAAATATTAAAGCTAGAGAGAAAGAAGAGGGAAGTAGAATGTATGTAGAAAAACTGACTGACAAGTAGAGAAAGAGATGATAGAAATATTAAAGCTAGAGAGAAAGAAGAGGGAAGTAGAATGTATGTAGAAAAACTGACTGACAAGTAGAGAAAGAGATGATAGAAATATTAAAGCTAGAGAGAAAGAAGAGGGAAGTAGAATGTATGTAGAAAAACTGACTGACAAGTAGAGAAAGAGATGATAGAAATATTAAAGCTAGAGAGAAAGAAGAGGGAAGTAGAATGTATGTAGAAAAACTAGAATGACAAGTAGAGAAAGAGATGATAGAAATAGAGAAAGAAGAACAAAGTGGGATGTATGTAGAAATGTGGCGTGACAAATCGAAAATGGATGTTAAAAGAATGAGAGAAAGAGGAAAGGAGTAGAATGTATGTAGAAAAGCTAGAGTGACAAGTGGAGAAACGGATGTTAGAAGGAATACAAGGGAGTACAGGGGAATATAGGGGAATACAGGGGAATACAGAGGAATACAGGGGAATACAGGGGAATACAGAGGAATACAGGGGAATACAGGGGAATACATAGGAATACAGGGGAATACATAGGAATACAGGGGAATACAGGGGAATACATAGGAATACAGGGGAATACATAGGAATACAGGGGAATACAGGGGAATACAGGGAAATACAGGGGAATACATGGGAATACAGGGGAATACAGGGGAATACATGGGAATACAGGGGAATACAGGGGAATACAGGGGAATACATAGGGAATACAGGGGAATACAGGGGAATACAGGGAATACAGGGGAATACAGGGGAATACAGGGGAATGCATAGGAATACAGGGGAATACAGGGGAATACATAGGAATACAGGGGAATACATAGGAATACAGGGGAATACATAGGAATACATGGGAATACAGGGGAATACAGGGGAATACATAGGAATACAGGGGAATACAGGGGAATACAGGGGAATACAGGGGAATACAGGGGAATACATAGGAATACAGGGGAATACAGGGGAATACAGGGGAATACAGGGGAATACATAGGAATACATAGGAATACTGGGGAACACAGGGGAAACAATAAGAATATATAGATACCATAAAGACATATGTTAAATACAATATATTTATGATACATAAAGTACCAACCCTTTAAAAGCACTCGCCGCTGGTCGAAAGTAACGCAGGCTCTGGGGAAGAGATTGAACATGACCAACCTGTTTAGCGTTGACAGGTACAAGGAATGGCCAAGCATCGTCGTGTTTTTCCATCTCTGCTAAGATTGTTCTACACGGTGCCATATCTTTTGATGTTTGTTTACGGTTGACATGGTGACGGGTTTCCTGTGTGTCAAGGTCGTCCTGTTCCTCCTCCTCCTCTTCGTACAGCTCCATCTGTAGTTCAGCTTCCGCTCGAGCTTCTGCTTCTGCTTCTCGTTCTTTCTTCTTGACTCTCTTTCTCGCTGGTGGACGAGTCTTTCCCTTCCTCTGTTGAGACAAATAGACATCAGCAATCAAATCATGAAAAGTTTACTGTGATAACGATTGAATCATCTGTGAGGAGGCAGAACTACAACTACACGCAGTGTAACGGTAGATTGAATAATAATAATAATAATAATAATAATTGCTTATATTGAAAATAGATTATAAAGATTGAATACAGGACTAAACTTACTCGTTTACAGTTAGGACAAGTCCACGACGACCGCGGAAGCCTGAAACAAGGAAAACAACTCGTTTATGTCATTGAAATTGTACACAGAAACAATCGTCAACACTTTCGAAATGACATCTTGTAAATTTTGTAAATTATTATTGTATACACGCCCCTCTTGGAAACCAAATAAAGTTGATCCATCCATCCACATCCACATAATAGTTGATAGGAATTCGTTTTTGTATGAATGGGAAAGTTACGGTACCGTTCTTAACCTCCCCCTCCCCCTAATTGTCCCCATGTAAGAGCCTGAAAGCAGGCTATACCGTTCTGTGCCGTATTAAAAGAGTTTGATTGGATGAGATGTATCTGCACGCTTTATGATTGGTTCAGAAAGGAAGCCATACGGTACCACAGGGTTCCCACTCTTTTATTACATACTTCACTAATGGTGGCTCCAGACACTGAAGGTGAAAATTCCTTGGACAATTATCACATTTAGCCATCTTGCCAGTAGCACCACCACAGACGCAACAGTTGTCTCCACCCGACGCCTGTCAATCAAATGACGTCATTGGTAAGTACAAGGACACAGGTTTTCAAGCCGGGAAATAGCATGAAATCAAACTCAAAGAAGGCTTTCTTAGTTTTTGTTATTGTGTGAGGGTGCTGACATATACATGATTGACTTACCAGTACGATGCAGTCCATGCAATACCAGTCACCTTCAGGAATACAAGCCAACTTGGGCTGAAACGTTAAAACAATCTCGTGAAATGACTGCGTATCACTACCCCTACAGGGAAGGTTTTGTCACGTACCGTGCAGCAGTAAGTATGGTAACCACGGTCACATGCGTCGCATAGCAACAACAACTCTTCGTTGTCTCCTTTACGACACATCTGACAAAACTGAAAATGTGAAAAAGAGAAAAATGAAAACAAGCACCACTTTTTGGACTTAAGACCAGAACTACAAGATGAGATTATTATTTGTAGCATTTCAACACAATACAATAGATAAAGGATTACATAGATTATATAAACAGTAACTCAAGAGAGTGACAGTGATGTTTAGAACACTTACCACTTTCATAATAGATTTTTCCCATGCGATACAATTCAGCAACAAAGTCAGACACATTGATAACTGTGACGCGTTGGTTACTCCAGCTAGAGCATTACGCCATGTCCTAAGAGCTGATGTGATGCTGAAGAAAGACGAACAAGAAAGTTGAGTACATGCATCTCTTATCACTTGTCACAAGCTGTTGCACTACAACTGAGTCTCTTGTCACTTGTCACAAGCTGTTACAAGCTGTTGCGTTACAACTGAGTCTCTTGTCACTTGTCACAACAAGTTGTTGCGTTACAACTGAGTCTCTTGTCACTTATCACAACTGAGTCTCTTGTCACAAGTTGTTGCGTTACAACTGAGTCTCTTATCACTTGTCACAAGCTGTTGCGCTACAACTGAGTCTCTTGTCACAAGTTGTTGCGCTACAACTGAGTCTCTTATCACTTGTCACAAGCTGTTGCGCTACAACTGAGTCTCTTGTCACAAGTTGTTGCACTACAACTGAGTCTCTTGTCACAAGTTGTTGCGCTACAACTGAGTCTCTTATCACAAGCTGTTGCGCTACAACTGAGTCTCTTGTCACAAGTTGTTGCGTTACAACTGAGTCTCTTGTCACAAGTTGTTGCACTACAACTGAGTCTCTTGTCACAAGTTGTTGCACTACAACTGAGTCTCTTGTCACAAGTTGTTGCGCTACAACTGAGTCTCTTGTCACAAGTTGTTGCGATACAACTGAGTCTCTTGTCACAAGTTGTTGCATTACAACTGAGTCTCTTGTCACAAGTTGTTGTGCTACAACTTAGTCTCTTGTCACAAGCTGTTGCGTTACAACTGAGTCTCTTGTCACTTGTCACAAGTTGTTGCGTTACAACTGAGTCTCTTGTCACTTATCACAACAAGTTGTGGCATTACAACTGAATACTGAATAAATAAACAAACTCACTTGGATTTGACGGGTGGTGCTTTGGAAGGATTGTCTTCTTCGTTTGTTGAATTCGTTTCTGAGAAAGAGAACAACATTTCTTTGGCATGATGAGATGTCCTATGAGCGAGTTATATACAGTTTTCAGTTTGTTTTCGTGGAAAGTTTGTAAAAATAATTACAAACTTTCCACAAAAACAAACTGAAAACTGTATATAACTCGCTCATAGGATATCTTCAAGGAGTTTTAACAGCTGGTTGAAAGCAAGCAATTGCGCATTGCACATTTCGTTTTGTATATGATGGCACTGATTCTTCATATTGCAAATGTTAAATCAAGCAACATTTGTCCTGTTTGCATGCTTTCTCAAAAAACTGATATGTTCATGTGTTAGATGACCTGATTTTGAAGATTCCATGAGGGAGTAAAAGTGTGCCATTATTACCTGTGGGTACCTCACCAGGCGCGAGGGCTGTACCGATGTTGGAAGGAATCTGTAGTTTACTGGAGAAAGATTTACAAACATGTCAATACATTGGATTCATTGAATAATTTCCATGTTTTTGTTATTTTGATACTTTATTCATAATACATGTTAATATGTCAGCCATCTTGAAAGGTAACCTCACCTTTGTATGATAGGGAGGTTACAAATGCACATTTTCACACTTGCATAATATATAGCTAATTGCATAAGCGGTCAGGTTGAAAATCATAAATCATAGAAGCTGAGACCGCAAGGATGGATGGGAAATCAGTTCATGACCGGCATTACATACAGATATATTCAATGTTCTCGTAGTTTTTAACTATTTAACTAAGATCCTACAAGTCTGGATAAAAAGGTCGATCATTTGACGGTGTTATTTGAGAGTTTTATTTTCCCAGAATGCCTTTTGGTCATAGCTTTCATGATTTTCAACCCGACAACGATTATGCAATTAGCTATATATTAAAATATCAATATTAAACAGTATTATTAAGATGATGATGATGATGATTATCGTTGTTGTTATTATTGTTGTTGTTATTATTATGGCAGATGCTTTGCAGGTTTGTACACTTACTCATCTCTGAATGGATGTTTCAAGTATCTTCTTTCTATTCCCAGTTCTAACGCAGCCAGTCGAGTGGCAGCAATCGACAACGGGCTGTTATCACCGTTTTGTTTCACATCTGTAAACACGAAATACAGTGTAAATCAGGAATGTACCGCAGTGAAGACAACCATCAACAACAAGGGATGAAATAATGCATCTGGAGGACAAATGATGGTTTATCAAATGCTTAGTTTTGCATATATAGATAGATGCCTTTATTTATTGAAGTCAGACATTTAAGACATATAAAGGACGTACCATTGATAGTATTGAAAGAGAGGGTTTTGGATATCTTTGAAGGCAGTTTCCAACCCTAAAAACGACAGATATGATGAAGACTTTATTTCAAGAGGGTAAACACATAAAAAATATCATGTTGAAATCAGTATTCATAAAAACTGATATCGTTTAACCAACGACTGATATAAGTAACTCCTTGTACTTCAACATACGATATGCATTACATCGACATAATCAGGACCAATTATTTTTCACACCGATTCTGCACTTATCTTACCTTAACTTGTAGACTTGCTGCAAACACTTTCTCTTCAAGTTCTTCAACTTCTTTCAAGATGGATTTATTGACAGCAAATTCCTGTGCAGGATACCAATCATTCTCCTCTGGCCGTGACTTCTCTGTCTTAGTGTCTCCTTCATCCTCAGAATCCGAGTCAGAATCGCCTACAAAAATAATAGTTATACAAACTTTTTGAGTTGGGTACTGTACTGAGCTTTGACCGAGTGATTGAATACAATGTTCTGTGTTCTCTGGTTGATTTATGGAAAGCCTCAAGGATAACTTGGAATACCTCTTCCCTACAACATTCTTTCCAAACATGACTCGTAAGCTGTGGCAACTGAATTTTAATCTCACACGACTAAACCCAGAGAGATAATGGGGGAGAAAATGGGGCCTGTTTGCAGTCAAACGCCATCACTGTAATACTCAACGAGGAATTCTTACCATCATCTAGAGTCTTTTTAGTAGAGGTACCGATATAGTCCGAGTACTTCTGGAAGTTCTTCTGTAGTATTTTCTCACGTATACCCCTGTAAAGAACAAGACATTATACAGTGATTGATTAGAGTGAGGACACAACAATGGAAGACACAACAAGGGTGCACATCCATCCTTCATCGTGAAACTAGTCTTGCAAGGTTATTATTACCTGCAATGCAAGGTCTTGCTGATCTCTTTAATCTGTGTTTGTTCCACTAAACGCCACCATCCATGCTGAAGTTCTACAAAACAACAACAAAACCATCAGTAAAACAACAATCCAACAAAACCTCATTTTCTCACGCGTCGCCTCCATTTAGTATCAATACATAGGATGCCATGCTTTGACTATGTGACTTACCTGGAGGTATGGGTGCTGGCTCACGCCTGAGCGACTCAAGGACGCTCTTCTTCAATTCTTCAAATGACAATGACATAGTAGACACATGAGGAGTGCTACTGGCACTGGTACATGGTGTCATCACACATTGTACAGGTGTATCCATGGGTGATGCACTCAGTGGAGAATTCATCTCTTGGCTACCCTCGCCCAACCCCGTGACCATAGTCTGGTACACCGTGGTAGAATTCTTAGGTGGTCGACCAGGGGGTCGCTTAATTGGGATTGGCGAATCAACGGGTGTTGCTTCTGCTTTCTTACTGTAAGTGGGCACAAAGCCACCACTGAATGGAGTATGTGAAAGAGTCAGCGATGACTCGTCACAGGGCATGCGCGGTATTAAACCAAACCATACACTATGTGATCCCATGATTTCAGTCCTGATCATCGAAGGTGAAGCTGTTCCACTGTTGGCTTCGATTTTCAAGAACTGAGGAGTTGAACAAGATGATGTAGATGGTGTGTCAGAGATGTCCATGGATGAACCATTTTGCCTTTCACTTTGTGAAGTATTTGCGCCAGATTTATTCAAAGAGTTTCGCTTTTTATTTCGAGCTCCTTCTTTGATGGCTGCGTTTATGTCCATTTTCTCTACTCGTTCACGGTCCCCCTGTACCTCTTCACCTTCCTTGACAATATCTGTCTGTCCTTCTATCTCAGCACTTCCCTGTCCTTCTATAAACACACCACCCGTGCGTGGTAACACCCAGTAACGACGCTTAAAGCGATCTTGACCGAGACTTAGAGCTCGCAGAGAGTGAGAATGGTTGAACAACTTGGAGCGAAACTGTGCATGTTTCTGAAAAATGTACACAACAGTTTAGTTCGTGCTGCACACTAGCGACATTTGACACGTTTAAAAGAAAGCACGACTTTTCGTCACACCAAAAATAACTGAAGATGAAACTTCTCGACTTTCTTGAATTGTTCTCCAAAATGCATTACTTTCATAGGGAGAAACTAACATTACCTTCTCAAGTTTCTTTAATCTTCTTTCCAAGTCCTCTTGGGTCTGTGGTTCTGTATCATCCTGGCCAAATAATACATTAGAAGAAGTCAATCTCTAAAAATCTAATTACTCTACACTAAGCTAATAACAATGTATTTTACTTACATCCTCTTCCTCCGACTCATCACTGCCTTCGCCTCCATTCTCACCCCCTTCTCCACCTTCTTCTTCATCATCCTCATCATCCTCTTCTTCTTCGTCCTCCTCCTCTTCTTCTTCGTCCTCCTCGTCGTTCCCTTGGTTACTCTCGCCAGCCACTGATGTTGTGTCTTTACTGTTTTCATTCATCTCTGGTGTTGTGGTATCAGCTCTTGGTCGTCCAGGGGGTTTCTTGATCTTTACCACAGGATACTTCTCTGCTTGGATAGCTTTGAGTCTATGGAAGAATGGTTTACATGACAGTTAGATGAAATCACTGTAGGGGTCGGGTGGGGTGGAATTTGCACACATTTTTTAGTCCACCCCTTTCACTGTTAGTATTTCTGAAAACAGATCTCCTTACTTCCTTATCTTGCCTTCGATGACCCACTTGTCTTTCCTTAGATTCGACATGTTTTCAATACTATTCTCAATCTCACTGTAAACAAACAAACAAACAAGAGTCATTCACATTGTGCAACAGAAATTACAATTAGTCCAGATACTGATAGCCTACAGTGTATGAGCCAGGTTTGAAGGGGGTGGGGGGAGAACAATTAGTCCAGATACTGATAGCCTACAGTGTATGAGCCAGGTTTGAAGGGGGTGGGGGGAAAGGGAGAACAATTAGTCCAGATACTGATAGCCTACAGTGTATGAGCCAGGTTTGAAGGGGGGAAAGGGAGACCAATTAGTCCAGATACTGATAGCCTACAGTGTATGAGCCAGGTTTGAAGGGGGTGGGGGGAGAACAATTAGTCCAGATACTGATAGCCTACAGTGTATGAGCCAGGTTTGAAGGGGGTGGGGGGAAAGGGAGAACAATTAGTCCAGATACTGATAGCCTACAGTGTATGAGCCAGGTTTGAAGGGGGGAAAGGGAGACCAATTAGTCCAGATACTGATAGCCTACAGTGTATGAGCCAGGTTTGAAGGGGGTGGGGGGAAAGGGAGACCAATTAGTCCAGATACTGATAGCCTACAGTGTATGAGCCAGGTTTGAAGGGGGGGAAAGGGAGAACAATTAGTCCAGATACTGATAGCCTACAGTGTATGAGCCAGGTTTGAAGGGGGTGGGGGGAAAGGGAGAACAATTAGTCCAGATACTGATAGCCTACAGTGTATGAGCCAGGTTTGAAGGGGGGGGAAAGGGAGAACAATTAGTCCAGATACTGATAGCCTACAGTGTATGAGCCAGGTTTGAAGGGGGTGGGGGGAAAGAGAGAACAATTAGTCCAGATACTGATAGCCTACAGTGTATGAGCCAGGTTTGAAGGGGATGGGGGGAAAGGAGAACAATTAGTCCAGATACTGATAGCCTACAGTGTATGAGCCAGGTTTGAAGGGGATGGGGGGGAAAGGGAGAACAAATTAGTCCAGATACTGATAGCCTACAGTGTATGAGCCAGGTTTGAAGGGGATGGGGGGAAAGGGAGAACAATTAGTCCAGATACTGATAGCCTACAGTGTATGAGCCAGGTTTGAAGGGGGTGGGGGGGAAAGAGAGAACAATTAGTCCAGATACTGATAGCCTACAGTGTATGAGCCAGGTTTGAAGGGATGGGGGGAAAGGGAGAACAATTAGTCCAGATACTGATAGCCTACAGTGTATGAGCCAGGTTTGAAGGGGGTGGGGGGAAAAGGGAGAACAATTAGTCCAGATACTGATAGCCTACAGTGTATGAGCCAGGTTTGAAGGGGGTGGGGGGAAAGGGAAAACAATTAGTCCAGATACTGATAGCCTACAGTGTATGAGCCAGGTTTGAAGGGGATGGGGGGGAAAGGGAGAACAATTAGTCCAGATACTGATAGCCTAAAGTGTATGAGCCAGGTTTGAAGGGGGTGGGGGGAAAGGGAGAACAATTAGTCCAGATACTGATAGCCTACAGTGTATGAGCCAGGTTTGAAGGGGGTGGGGGGGAAAGGGAGAACAATTAGTCCAGATACTGATAGCCTACAGTGTATGAGCCAGGTTTGAAGGGGGTGGGGGAAAAGGGAGAACAATTAGTCCAGATACTGATAGCTTACAGTGTATGAGCCAGGTTTGAAGGGGGTGGGGGAAGAACAATTAGTCCAGATACTGATAGCCTACAGTGTATGAGCCAGGTTTGAAGGGGGGAAAGGGAGAACAATTAGTCCAGATACTGATAGCCTACAGTGTATGAGCCAGGTTTGAAGGGGGTGGGGGGAAAGGGAGAACAATTAGTCCAGATACTGATAGCCTACAGTGTATGAGCCAGGTTTGAAGGGGGTGGGGGGAAAGGGAGAATTGCACCTCAGAAGTTGGCATAAAGCAGTCAGTGAAGAATACATGGAAATTGAAGTTACTCTAGATCAAAACCTACCATGGTATAACTAAGACCTCTATAAACAAATAGAAAGTAAACAAGTCTGTGTACATACCCGCATATCGTCCTACTACACAGCAGTTCATTACACAAGAATGCTAATGCACCAATCTTCTGTAATGAAGACAGTGACTGGAAAGGCTGGTTCATTAGTGAATCTGCCAACTAAAACATGAAAAACGTTCAGACATTTCAGTTATGGGTAACTATTTTAAAGTATGACTGGTCTGTTTAGTCAGTGTTCACATCCATTTTATACAATAAATCTTCTGATAAAAATTGGATGGCAGTTAGGCCTAACCATTCACTTTAACCCTGGATTAAGACTAGTTGGGCCCGTATGTTTGTACATGTATGCACTGACATGAAACTAAGTCTTGGTAGAGAAATACTCACTTCGTGGACCCCTGCACTTCTGCTCAGGATAAAGAGTCGTAGGATCTCGGATACATTGTTGTCATTTAGTTCCACTTTGTGCAAATGTTGACCAAGTGATGTGACAGACTGTAAAAGAAATGACAGACAGAGTTCAAGAGATATCAGCTATCGGTGGTAGGCAGATGGATAGACAGACAGAGTTCAAGAGATATCAGCTATCGGTGGTAGGCAGATGGACAGACAGACAGACAGACAGAGTTCAAGAGATATCAGCTATCGGTGGTAGGCAGATGGACAGACAGACAGACAGACAGAGTTCAAGAGATATCAGCTATCAGTGGTAGGCAGATGGACAGACAGACAGACAGACAGATAGACAGAGTTCAAGAGATATCAGCTATCAGTGGTAGGCAGATGGACAGACTAACAGACAGACAGACAGACAGACAGAGTTCAAGAGATATCAGCTATCGGTGGTAGGCAGATGGACAGACAGACAGACAAAGTTCAAGAGATATCAGCTATCGGTGGTAGGCAGATGGATAGACAGACAGACAGACAGAGTTCAAGAGATAACAGCTATCAGTGGTAGGCAGATGGACAGACAGACAGACAGACAGGCAGACAGAGTTCAAGAGATATCAGCTATCGGTGGTAGGCAGATGGACAGACAGACAGACAGAGTTCAAGAGATATCAGCTATCGGTGGTAGGCAGATAGACAGACAGACAGACAGACAGACAGAGTTCAAGAGATAACAGCTATCAGTGGTAGGCAGACAGACAGACAGACAGACAGACAGGCAGACAGATGGACAGACAGACAGACTTCTCATATGGAAATACAATACAGATCCACTCATAGATAACAGGAGGGAATTTTGTGTGCGCATGCGTCGCTACAGTCAGATGAATACAAGATGTACTCGAGACCACAGTTGTTTGGTTCCAATGTTTACAGTTTTTGCGGACGTATTACGAGAATTGTATGTACTGAACACGCAGAAATGAATTCTTAATGCTATCTTTGTGCCATAAAGTTATTTCATTGATCGAAATATTAGAGTATTATGCCTTTATTTGATATCAAATTCCTGTTCTTTTGCTGTGCTAAATACTCTATTTTGGACAACATGGCGGCCAGCTGACATGGAGTAAACAGTTTGTCTACGTTGCAAGCAGTCGCGAAGATGATGTAAGGGAAAGTAAATACATTTAGTCAATTCTTATACATATGGAATGTATATTATTATATTTTAGCTTTCATCAACACCAAATCAACTTCAAATCAACGAAGTTAAACTTGGGTATGATGTCTGGAATACTCAATTATCCCAATCTTTAAAGTTAGTTATCTCGAAATTGAGCCGAAATCTCCACAATTTCCACAACATGATTCATTAAAGTAATGTTTCCTGTTTTGAAAAATTCCAGTAACTTCTCTGGGAAAAATCGCTCGGTCGAAGATTTTCGACAATTTCTTCATCATAATTTCTAGAACATGAATTAAATCGTCAACACATTTATTATGGTATTCATTTTATGGTAGGGCCTCTTCTGTCAGTGTTCCAAAGTTCTTGTAATGTTCCCATCCAAGGTCATATTTTTAGATATTATGCTGAGATCGGTCAAAGTGTAAACATTTTATTGAAGTGTAAAGTTTGCATAAATTTCAAACTCAAAAATATACATTTTTTGCATATTGCTTGAAATCCAGCCCAAATCTCCACAAAAATTTTACCATTTCATAGAACTATGTACCATATGCTTTCAGTATATGTTATTGAGATTGTTGGAAAAATTTGCCAGAAGAGATAAAATTACAGTTTTTTATGATAACAACAAAAATATTTTCATGGAAAGATCGGGGAAGACATCTAAATTGTTTTCAAATTCGACAAAACTTTGTACAGGTATAGTAAATAAATACCACAAGACACCAGGATGACTGTTGTTACAGTATTTATAGAAAAAAAATTTAAGATATAATCCACAAAATCCCAGCTTGGGCTTCCTGTGCCATTCAATATCAAACAAAATACGAATTTTGTGAATAGCCAGTGTGCAGTGAAAAGCCAGAATTAAATTAACATTTGACTATATTAAGCCTTTTTGTTGAACTCTGATGATCAAAATAGCAACAGAATAAAATATAGCATTATTGTTACTATAATCAGTTTTTGTGCTTCCGAAATTACGCTTTTATGGTCCAGCGGTTAAGCGCATGCTCATACAAATTTCCCTCCTGTTCTCATAGATAGTAAAATTTGCTGGACAAATGTGTTTATTAAGAGGCTGTGCACGTAAGAACCGACCAGTTGCTTCCAGGGCGAAAAATAGTTTCGGCTGATTTTTACAGCATAGAAAAGGGTTACCTAACCTAGTTCAAAAATGCATTCCTTTTGGTTCAGTTTTGTATTTTCAAAGAAATATCGCCCGTCAAATATTGGTTGTCCGCTGAGGCCGGAAAACGACAATAAAATATGTCAATGACAAATCGGCTCAAAATCCTTTCTAGCGAAAGGAAATAGTCCAAAATGCTTTCCATTACTAAAAGGAGAGCTTTATCTTTCAAGTCCGGGTTGTAGTTTTGTAAAATGTTCGTAAGTAAATTTTTTAATGGATTTTGGACTACAACACACTAAATATGCAAATTAGCAGGTCAGGTACAAAAAGCAATATTTTGCAAAAGTGGCACCAGATCCAAACTACTCATACCCCTCATTCGAACACAATAGGGGTATACTTACAGTTTGTACCAAAACATTTTGTGGACCAAGCTAAATGATGTTGCGAGAAACTCGACAAAGTACCGTTCGTCATCAGGTAAAATCACTTCCGGTTCATCGGTTGGCGGCCGGTTTTCGGAATTGCAACTCTTCAAATATCGGACAATTAAACCTAATCGAAGAATAAGAGTCCTACAAGATATAAAAAGCAGAAGGAAGCGGTCGAGAGGTAAAAAGTGTTTGATTTTCAATGTTAACGTGACGAAATTTAGCGCTGAACTCGACATTTATTCTGTGACGTTTCACATCACAAGTGAACGAGGAAACTTGAAAAACCTCGAACAAATAATTAAATAACATCAACCACAACTTAAGCAGATGAAGTTATTAACTGTAGTGTAGAATCCCTGATTTACTAAACCAGATCTAAACGAAATTAGCGGCTTGTATCACAATCACGTACATATCATGTACATTTCATGTAAATTATCTTTGCCATAAATATACATTTGTTTGAGCAACCGCTGCTTTTACTAAGACATCCAAGCCATACTACAAAATGTCAGATGTTTGTTCTTTGTTCAAAACTACTTCTTCGTCCTGTGGAGCGTTTTTGTTTTCGTACGAATGTCGTGACGACAATAAGGGTCATGCACTTGCGTGAAGCATGAAATGCCATTTATCACGCTCATACTGCAAAGGGCCGGACTCGATCACATTTCACTCGATGAAGTAAAAACGCATGTCTGTCCTCGTTACAGTCTTGGTAAATATTACAGGCCTTCGATATCATGCCAGTAACCTAACCACGGTATACATCATCATCAAAAGACAAAGGGCGCGATGTTATTGTCCTAATGGGCAATGGCAAAAGAAATACACCTGTTGCTTGGGCTCACGTAAAATCGACCAACCTTTTTTCCTATCTTCTTTACACTTTCATTTCATTTGAAATATACAAATGTACATTATTTTCTTACTAGCCACGTGCTCTAATTGTCGTAAAAAGCATGAAGCTGAGATGCTTCCAAGAGCTGATCGTCATGAACTAAAAACTCCTAAAGCATGCGAAAGAAACTCCAGAGGAAAAAACAAGCTATGCGTTATATATAGTTCAATTCCTACTGTAACCATCTCCTCCTCCCCGGTCAGTCCCCGGGACAAACTTGGCTCTTTTGGGATTTTTTTCAAAACGTCTTTTCCCAGGGGTAGGTAGTGGGGATAGTAAAAATATCTACCAGCGCAAAGACCGATGGGAGTGTAAAAACGGGTGTCAAACTATGTGGATATCTCTCCATGATACTCCGACAGCTCTAATCTTTATTTATTAGTCACCTATTTATTGGTTATTCCATGGTTTTCTATGGAATACGGGTGGATATTTCACGAAAAAAATATATTATTTGGTATACAACGAGCCTTTAGGCGAGTTGTATACTTAAAATAATATAATTTTTGAGTGAAATTTCCGCCCGTATTCCATTGAAAACCATGGAATAACCATATTATCCTATACATATTACATCAACAATTAAAATTTACAACGTTTTGATTGGCTAATACAAACTATGAAATACCGCTCTGTATTTCATAGAAAAAACTATGAAATACCGCTCTGTATTTCATATAAATGGTGAGCTCTGATTGGCCGAGATGTAATATGTACTGAGGATAATGCAGATTATTCTCCCGTAAGTTTCTGTTTATTTGAAAGCAAAACTGTACAGTCTGTACAGGAAAAACATAAAAAGCGCAGAACTTCTTCATTCCAGT
The DNA here is from genome assembly GCA_033675265.1 of Actinostola sp. cb2023. NCBI lineage: Eukaryota > Metazoa > Cnidaria > Anthozoa > Actiniaria > Actinostolidae > Actinostola > Actinostola sp. cb2023. The sequence goes on along the minus strand of JAUJYZ010000098.1, from coordinate 880,515 downwards.
GTTTCAAGCAGTTCAAGTATTTGCGGTTTTCTTCCTGGCGTGTATTTCCTTTAACTGCTCTCTGCGCTTCCCTTTTACGTTTTATGGTACTCGGCCATCTTTGGGGTAGGGATGTGCCGCTATGCGATCTCAAAATCCTTACCCTATCCCAGACCTAAATACGGAAATTTTCCGTACCCTATCCCAGACCTAAGCTTGAAATCTATACCCTATCTCAGACAACCCAAGCTTGAAAATCAATACCCTATCACAGACTAAAATTGAAAGTTTGTGAACAATTTGAAGCTAAGAATTTTTATTTTGCCGCTACGATCATTTATAAACATTAGAGATCTTCAAATGATCGTAATAATGCAAAAAGAATGAAAAATAATTGGTTTGCTGTAAAATAAAAACATGCCCTATCCCAGACATAAGTTTGAAAATCTATACCCTATCCCAGAGCTGAGAAGCTCGAACACCATACCCTATCGGGCGGCACATACGTACCCGTATAGCTTATAATATAGGGGAGTACCCCCCGAACCCCCCCCCCCCCCCCCCCCCCCCCCAATCCCCCCCCCCCCCCCCCCCCCCCTCTTCGGGGGTTTCGGTACGTCCACGAGATGCTCCACAGGACATAGAAGTAGTTTTGAACAAAGAACAAACATCTGACATTTTGTAGTATGGCTTGGATGTCTTAGTAAAAGCAGCGGTTGCTCAAACAAATGTATATTTATGGCAAAGATAATTTACATGAAATGTACATGATATGTACGTGATTGTGATACAAGCCGCTAATTTCGTTTAGATCTGGTTTAGTAAATCAGGGATTCTACACTACAGTTAATAACTTCATCTGCTTAAGTTGTGGTTGATGTTATTTAATTATTTGTTCGAGGTTTTTCAAGTTTCCTCGTTCACTTGTGATGTGAAACGTCACAGAATAAATGTCGAGTTCAGCGCTAAATTTCGTCACGTTAACATTGAAAATCAAACACTTTTTACCTCTCGACCGCTTCCTTCTGCTTTTTATATCTTGTAGGACTCTTATTCTTCGATTAGGTTTAATTGTCCGATACTGTATTTGAAGAGTTGCAATTCCGAAAACCGGCCGCCAACCGATGAACCGGAAGTGATTTTACCTGATGACGAACGGTACTTTGTCGTCGAGTTTCTCGCAACATCATTTAGCTTGGTCCACAAAATGTTTTGGTACAAACTGTAAGTATACCCCTATTGTGTTCAAATGAGGGGTATGAGTAGTTTGGATCTGGTGCCACTTTTGCGAAAATATTGCTTTTTGTACCTGACCTGCTAATTTGCATATTTAGTGTGTTGTAGTCCAAAATCCATTAAAAAATTTACTTACGAACATTTTACAAAACTACAACCCGGACTTGAAAGATAAAGCTCTCCTTTTAGTAACGGAAAGCATTTTGGACTATTTCCTTTCGCTAGAAAGGATTTTGAGCCGATTTGTCATTGACATATTTTATTGTCGTTTTCCGGCCTCAGCGGACAACCAATATTTGACGGGCGATATTTCTTTGAAAATACAAAACTGAACCAAAAGGAATGCATTTTTGAACTAGGTTAGGTAACCCTTTTCTATGCTGTAAAAATCAGCCGAATCTATTTTTCGCCCTGGAAGCGACTGGTCGGTTCTTACGTGCACAGCCTCTTAAATGCTAGACTACCAGCCTGTGTAACTGCCCAAAGGGAATTGGTGAGAGAGGAGAGGAAGATGAGGGGATAGGAAAGGGAAGGGAAGGGAAGGGAAGGGAAGGGAAGGGAAGGGAAGGGAAGGGAAGGGAAGGGAAGGGAAGGGAAGGGAAGGGAAGGGAAGGGAAGGGAAGGGAAGGGAAGGGAAGGGAAGGGAAGGGAAGGGAAGGGAAGGGAAGGGAAGGGAAGGGAAGGGAAGGGAAGGGAAGGGAAGGGAAGGGAAGGGAAGGGAAGGGAAGGGAAGGGAAGGGAAGGGAAGGGAAGAGTGTGCAATGATGAATGAGGCTTCATGTACATACATATGGTCCATCACATCCAGGGTCATCTAAGGCTTGTGTGAGCAATGACTGACAAATTGGTAACAACACATCCTCTCCTTCATTCAGAAGACAAAGCTGCATGTCCTTGATACTTGGTAATTCTGTTGAAGGATCTGAAATAGCAAAGTATCACATTACTTGACATATTGACCATAGGAACCTTCAGTCCTCCAGAAACTTCACTGAGAATAATAACCTATTTAAGCCTGGACTTGATAGCAATATAGGGAAAATGCCATAAATCACCATTAAAAAATCCTTCATCAAAGAACATTTACACAAATGGTATGTGGCCACTTTATGTAAATATTCTTTGTAGCAATTTTCCATCCTTATTACCAATGGCTTGCATCTAAGTCTGGATTGGTTCAAATGGAGGTTGTGTGTTGGAAACCCATCAGTCAGAGATTGTTATGGTTGTTTATGGGTCAACATTCCCATTATTTCTTTTCCTTGTTTGTTTGTGCAAACCTCGACTTGTTTCCTCTCCTTCACAATCGTTTTTTGTTTATTTATTATTGTTTATTTTAGCTTTGTCATGCACCATTCTTGATGACACTAAGAGATTAGGATTTGTCTTCATTACCTATATCAATTATTACAATTATTATTATTATTGTTGTTATTACCTATATCAATTGCTTCTCCAAAGTTCTCTACAAACTCCTTAACCATGAGAAGATCAGCAAAAGTTTTTCCTGACACAATGCATTCATTCAGTCTTGGAAGGGAAGGCAATTCCTGTTGATAATAACCAAAAATATCAGTACACAAATCATTAACTACAGTCGAAACTTTTTGTGGCCGTTGTGTAGAGGTGGAGTTATGGGGAGGTTTGAAAAATGAATAAATGTATGGGCTGGCGGCTGTTGTTTGGAACAGAAAACCCTGGCCATTATAGAGAGGTGGCCATTGGGTAGAGGTGGCTGTTGTGGGGAGGTGGCCATTGGGTAGAGGTGGCTGTTGTGGGGAGGTGGCCATTGGGTAGAGGTGGCTGTTGTGGGGAGGTGGCCATTGGGTAGAGGTGGCTGTTGTGGGGAGGTGGCCATTGGGTAGAGGTGGCTGTTGTGGGGAGGTGGCCATTGGGTAGAGGTGGCTGTTGTGGGGAGGTGGCCATTGGGTAGAGGTGGCTGTTGTGGGGAGGTGGCCATTGGGTAGAGGTGGCTGTTGTGGGGAGGTGGCCATTGGGTAGAGGTGGCTGTTGTGGGGAGGTGGCCATTGGGTAGAGGTGGCTGTTGTGGGGAGGTGGCCATTGGGTAGAGGTGGCTGTTGTGGGGAGGTGGCCATTAATAGAGGTTCAACTGTAGGATGAGGTTTCAATGACGTAACTATGACAGTAAAATTGACATTGAAGCAGACCTTGGCATCTCTAAGAACCATGTCTTCCACTGGCTTCTTGAGCTCACGAGCAAGAATCATTTCTCGTCTTTTCTGCTCTAGCTTTCTCTCCTTTATAAGCTTTTTCTCCATTCGTTTCTCTTCCTTCTGTCTTTCTCGTTCCTCTGTTTTTCTTTGGATCTCCAATGCCCTAATCATCATCTGCTGCTGACGTTTCTGCTCTTTGTCCTATTGAGTAATATAATACTGTAGTTATGTACCAAGTTCATAAAACTTTTTTGGTCTGTTAGGCCTGGAACAGACGTCAAACTTTTCATGTGCCAAATGCATTCAAAACAATGGATAATAGGTGGTCTTGTATATATGTATGTATATGTACATGATAAATTTAGTAGCTTTAATTTGTCACTAGGATTTGGAGTAAAAAATAGGCATCTCAACTAGCATCAAAACAGCAAAACATTGAATGTATATTCTGTCTATATTGGAATAGCTGGCTTAGTGTTCCAAGTAGCCAATCATATGTGCCTTTTACCAACTTGTTTTACCAACCCAGGATTAGATTATGATGTGAAATTGTCTACCTATACAATCACATGTCATGTAGATGTGAGCCTTACTTGTTGTTTGAGAAGTAAACCTTGTTGACGCTTAAGTTCTCTGTCCTAGAATACACGATGGGATTAAATGATTTTGAAAAAATAAAAGAATCAGAAAAATACTCAGATTGAAAATACCTTTGCTTTCTTGATGGCTTCTTCATACTTAGCACTGGCAACATCTCTCTTCTTAGAACGACGAGCCTGCAACAAAGAGCCATAGTCATCAGTCACAGTGACTGTTTTACGACGCTAAGAAGACACACACAAAATCAAACCTTTCAGTCTGAGAATTGACATATTTTCTGATACAAAATCTTTTCATTGTTTTGTCCCTCAGACTGGAAATGTTTTGTCATCGATGACGGTGTTCACTTCAAAAGGATTAACATCAATGGCCGCCGCAGCCATGTTATATTGAATGTGGAGCAAGGCAAGACTAGTTTGTCTATATTGTTTAAAGTGCTACTTGGACGAAAATCGATCGTAGTTCAATTTAGCTGAAACTTCACTGAAATAATCTTAAAGAGCCATACAATTACTGGTTAATGTGTTTTCTCAAAATTCCTATGGGAAGTATTACATTTTTATGAATCTTTAGAAGTGTCAGTGAGGTCATCTACTCAACCGTAACAATCAACACGGCTTCGCTCCATACATTTCTTTGTGTTTAGTTTCTTGAATTATTTTATTTCTATGAAGCTAAAAGTTTGGGTGAAGGAGTTTTCTTACATTATTTGTGCTTAGGATTGATTGTCTGACCAGTTGTCTTCAATGCAGAGCTGTTATCTGAACAAAACATTGAGATATTTTGACTCACAAACTACAAAGAAATGTATGGAGCTGAATGTTGGGTTGAGTAGATGACGTCACTGACACCTCTAAAGATTCATAAAAATATAGTACTTCCCTCTGGAATATCGAAAAAAGATTTTAACTAGTTATTATTAGACCCTTGAAGAATTATTCAATGAAGTTTCAGCTAAATTAAATTTCGATCGATTTTCGTCCAAGTAGCACTTTAAGCCAATTACACTTTCAGCTAATGCAACCTCCTCTGCAAAATGCGAAGTCAGGAAGGCAGCTTAGAATGCACGTCTTTCCTGCATATGCTTCCAGTAGTGACTCACCCTCTGGTGTGCAAGATTTGTATGCCAAAATTTCAAAGTGGGGCTCAAAAGAGTATTTGCATCCAAAACTATTGCTGAGCTATGAACTTTTGAGTTTACTTTAATCTTTGGAAAAAAATCAAAAATCTGACCAGATTTCCGTAAACCGGCAAAAAACTGACAACGCCATGTGCATAACAAAAATGGTCAACTAACACACAGTCTACGTTTCGTGTAGATTGTTATTAGTACCTCTTGTACTTTGTGAGCCTTCAAGTCTTTCTCTAGTTTGATCTGCTCTTGTTTTCGAAGCTTTTCCTGTTGAAACAAATTTATGACTTCGACTCAGAAAAAGAGAGAGACAAGACACTTTCAAAAGATTTTGTTTCTTTTGTAAGCTGGATCCTAGAAACATACTTACCATGTGACGTTGTTGTTTTAAGTTTTCCTTGTCCAGTTTCTTTTGCTCTCGATGCATGAGCACTACACGAATATAGAGCATTTGTATTTTTATGTTTCACACTCGCAAAATCCCAAGAAAAGAGGAATCGTTGGAATAGAACTAAGAGCACAAATTGTCAAACTGTCTATAGGCTATGTTGCTGACATTTGGCCATATGCACTAACATGTCATGTGACCCCAACCCCCTTAAATCAAACAGCAGTGTGAAAACGAACTCTAGATATGAAAAGAGCAGCTCGAAATTAGTAAGAAGGTGAAATTTCAGCTCATAATATTTGGCACAGGAGAAATAACATGAAATATTTCTAAGCATTTGTATGGAACATGCATTGGATGCCATCCAGCACATTTTTCCATACAAATCTTCTGCTGTGTTAAATAAATACTAGACGCTCTTCTAGCGTGAAGTCAGGCTTCTAAATGAAATGTAACCTATTTGAACTAAATATAGATATCCTATAGTGCGATTAAAAGAGTTTTTGGTTGCTCGTCGTTACGTGACTCGAGCTCGATAGAACATGCTTTCCTTGCAATTTCACAAACTCAGCGAATCATGAACGACAATGACATAGTTTATTTGTTACCATAAATATATCCATACAAATACAAATACTGTATACATAAACTAGACATCGCAGAGTGATTAAACAATGTTTGGATGAAGTGTAAATATGGGTTACCTCGACGGTTATCGCTCGGCTGAAAACCTTACAACTGTTCTCTTCACCGCCGGCTGCGTGTATCAACTCACTTCGTTCTAAGTTCTGAAGATCTCTAAACCCTTCGACTAATGAGCTGAAATTTCGACGTTTCACTAGTATTTGCTGCTCTTTTCATTTCTGGAGTTCATTTTGCTGCTTGATTTGAGAGGGTTGTGTCACATGATTAGTTATAGTGCATATGGCCTATTGATGTGGTGTATACTGAATGTAACTCTCCTTTCTTTTCATACATGTAAATGTGGTCTACATACATTGATCTCTCTTGGTTTGTCTTGCTTGCTGAATTGCTTGTATGCGTTCAAGTTTCTTCATTTTCCTTACTTCCACTGGAAATACAAAAGGAATCATATTGAAATATCAATGGAAGAATGTTCATCAACATGAAATGCTGACTGCGATGTCCATCATGAACAAATTGTGTACAACAACTGACATTATTCTTGTTGAATAAAGGGCCGGACACACGGTGCAACATTGCGTGCAACATTGCTGGCAATTTTGTTGCAGCGTGTGTCCACCTCTGCAACATGTTGCGCGCAATTGACTAGCGTGCGCTAATATGACGTGATTTGTTGCTCGTAATGTTGCAGAAGACATTGCACGCAACATGTTGCAGAGGTGGACACACGCTGCAACAATACGTGTTGCATGCAATGTTGCACCGTGTGTCCGGCCCTTAAGACACAATTCAATTAACATCAAGAGGAAAAGAGCATCAAACTGAAACATGTGTATATCAATATATTATTGTGTTCTTCATGTAATTCATTGTCATGACAGTACTTCCTATTGAAAGACACATTCTGATGACTCAAATCATACCAAGAATTATTCATCAAATATTTTCATATAATATAACGTACTAGTCAATGACTTAACATACTTACTGGTAATTAGTAATAATTAACCCCCATTGGCACTCATGCCATGTGTTGTGTAATGTGCATCATATTCCAATGTTAAAATGCGCAATATATAGAGGTAATTAGTCGGTTAAGCATCTAATCTAATAATAATAATAATAATAATATGGCTGTATATTTTTTAACGAGTCATTTGGTATTAGATGCTTAGCCGACTAATAAGTTGTTTATTATATATTTTGTCAAAGAAACTAGCTATTTTGGTGAAAGAAAAACAACAAATTACAGTGAAAACTTGGAAATCTCTGTACAATGCTGATTGGTTAATTTTCACCACACGATTCTGCATTATTGATTAGAAAGCCAGTTTGAAGTAACTACCCAAAATACAGTCCCATATTTTTTGCGCGTTCTTGTGCATATTTCATGTGTTCTTTGACAAAAAATATAATAGAAGCAATAATAATAATTATTATTATTACTCCATGTATGTACACTGCACAGGATGCCATATACTCTCTCTTAGTAATAATTCACATTTGAAATGAAGATCCATCATATTTAACCCACATTTCCATTACCCTTTATTTATATATTTGTATTAAACTTTCCCATGACTATTGATCAATACTGCTACATTTAAAACTTGCCCCCTCCCCCCACCCCCCCCCCCCCCCCCAAAAAAATCCTACAGTCCACATAACGTAACCCCCAAAAAGTCCATTAAACATTTTCCTTTGCAAAAAAAGTCCTCCAAAAAATTCAAACCCCCAAAACAGTCCAAATGTTTAAATTTCAAACCCCCAAATGGGCTTGGTACAAGCCTGACACCCTAAGTTACATTGTATGTCTGATACCCCCTTCCCCTGGGCATTTGTTTTGGCTTGATTATTAGACTGTCGCAAGCTGTTTCCCTTACTTTGAGACCTGGCCCCGGTTGCACGAAAGGTGATTAGCGCTATCCACTGGATAATTCTTATCCAACGGATAAAAATGATGCAGTTATCCAAGAAATGTTATTCATTGGATAGGACTTACCCGGTGGATAGCGCTAACCACCTTTCGTGCAACCGGGGCCTGGTGCTAAATAGAGCAATAATTTATAGCATGTATGTACAAGCAATACCCATAATAATTGCTAACAACGACACCCTTACTTACTGTACTTGTGAAAAATCTACTCTTAAGTAATTAAGGAATAATAAATTATTGTAAGAATTATAGAAAACTAACTTCTTTCTCTTTTGCTTGCCTTCACCACCTGTACGACCATTTGTTTTTCAAGCTTCATTCTCATTTTATTTCCCTGTGCAGCCTTTGCTAATGCTTTAAAACAAGAAACAAATAGGGCAGAAAGAAATGTAAGTCAAATCATCCTAAATGGCCTAATTAGACCTGGATTCTAAAAAATCTAATAGACACTGTAGGTTGAACACTTTGGAGTCAAATCACTTGGATCTTATAGATAGACATGATGCACATCAAATAGGGATTTTAGGAAAGATTTTCAAAATGAAAAATGATTTCTGTTGAAACCTACACACAGTAACCTTAACAAAAGACCACACAAGCTTTGATGACTATTAAATTATGGTTATACTTTATATGCTACTGGAGTCATTTTCGTAGGAGTGGGAAAGTTACCGCACCGTCACCGCACCACGCCTTGCCATATTGAAAGAGTTTGATTGGATGAGATGCATCTGCATGCGTTTTGATTGGTTCAGAAAGGAACTAGTGATTTCAGTGGTACCGTAGGTTTCCCACTCATACAAAAATAACTCTAAAATAAGGACCCAAGTGTAATACAGGTGTATGTGATCTATCAAAACCTAAATTCTCCTTGAATCTCTTTGAATTTCAAAGGAGAATTTGGATTTCAATCACAAGTCACTTGCATTGCTCTTGCCTCTTATACAGGGGCTTGTTGCAGGTTTATTTACCTATAAAGGGCAATTGGTTTACTCCTCCTTCCCCTCTTACACTCCCTTCACCCTCACCCTTCCTTGACCACACCCTTCCTCGATTTTTCAAATCAAGGCCACATAAGAGGCGGCTGACCTGCTGCACTCTTGTTCATAATACATGTATATGTATGCATTGCCATAAAACACAAGAAACTTAGAGATCAATCATTTTAAAATTATAACAAAAAATCAGCAGGTCAGTGCATGCAAGACATGTAATAGATACAATATGAGTGGCCGATCTGTATGGGATTTACAAACTTGAGCCGTAGGCGAGAGTTTGTAAATCCCATACAGATCAGACGCGAATATTGTATCTGACTTATCGAATCCCTATAATTTGGATGATAGGAAACAGTTTGGCCGAGAAAATCCAAGTTAAAGCTGAATGCAAATGAGGACGATTCTGTATCCGATTTACAGATGTCTTCTACGCTTATGATTGCTATTGTATTCCCTCGTTAATGATTATTCATGAATTCGATAAATATAAATATTGTATAATGGAATTGCATGGTGATACTTACATTGGGTAGTGACTATAACTTGGAACCACCCGAAACCACCCAAAAACCATCCAAAACCACCCACAACCAGCTCTTATAAACGATTCTGAATTGCGTGACATAAGTGCAATGGCAAAGATCCGTGCCGTAAAGGCCTTAATGGGGTGATGCTGGATTATCATGTTTCGCGCCCAATTTGGTGTACAGGTATGTTCTCCTATTTCTAGTATATTTTCAGGTAGTGAAAAGAAGTATTATTTTGTCATGTTATGATACAATTTTAATCATTTCATTTTGCTTCAAAATATGAAAAGACAAATATAATGGCTTGTATGTCGTGTTTGCACGCATTTCACGTCGAATCATGTTTCGTAGTGAATCATTCTGTGTTCTCATAGAAGTCCCTTTTATCGTATTTTGATCACACTAACATGAGCATGGTGTAGTTGAGAAATGAAACATTGCTTCATATCGTGAGAACACTCAAATGTGATTGGCTACCGGTAATGTCTTTGAACTTTTCACCAGAAACCAAATTCCTAGATTTCTGAAACTTCACTATTGCCTTGGAAGAAAAAACTCAAATATAGAGTACCTTAAGGTTACGCACATAGTTTGAAAAATGTATAAACAAGGATATACCAATCTAAAAGACTGAAAAATTAGGTGTTTCAACCACGCGGAAATTGACAAGTGTCTAGACGACTGCCAAGCAGCTCTCTTCGGAAAGCGTCTAAATACCGTATATATTGTTTGATTCTTGGGGCAGTTTTTTTGGATTGCAGTTGTTTGTTGTGCCCCTTTGTTGTTGTAGTAATAGCTGCTGTACATTGAGAAGTTAGCATTTATAGCTTTCCAAAATCGAAAATATACAAAGTATATAAAGCTAAGTTTGTTTTCCTACAATTCGTTTTAATTCATCCGGGAGTAGTGTACATTATTATAGGTGGTTTTGGATGGTTTTGGGTGGTTTTGGATGGTTTTGGATGGTTTTGGGTGGTTTTGGATGGTTTTGGATGGTTTTGGATGGTTTTGGATGGTTTTGGGTGGTTCCATGTTATAGTCACTACCACTTACATTGTATCTAGATAGATAGATAGATAGATAGATAGATAGATAAATACGGATAGATAGATAGATAGATAGATAGATAGATAGATAGATAGATAGATAGATAGATAGATAGATAGATAGATAGATAGATAGATAGATAGATAGATAGATAGATAGATAGATAGATAGATAGATAGATAGATAGATAGATAGATAGATAGATAGATAGATAGATAGATAGATAGATAGATAGATAGATAGATAGATAGATAGATAGATAGATAGATAGATAGATAGATAGATAGATAGATAGATAGATAGATAGATAGATAGATAGATAGATAGATAGATAGATAGATAGATAGATAGATAGATAGATAGATAGATAGATAGATAGATAGATAGATAGATAGATAGATAGATAGATATAGATAGATAGATAGATACATAGATAGATAGATTAAGATAGATAGATAGATAGATAGATAGATAGATAGATAGATAGATAGATAGATAGATAGATAGATAGATAGATAGATAGATAGATAGATAGATAGATAGATAGATAGATAGATAGATAGATAGATAGATAGATAGATAGATAGATAGATAGATAGATAGATAGATAGAGATAGATAGATAGATAGATAGATAGATAGATAGATAGATAGATAGATAGATAGATAGATAGATAGATAGATAGATAGATAGATAGATAGATAGATAGATAGAGATAGATAGATAGATAGATAGATAGATAGATAGATAGATAGATAGATATAGATAGATAGATAGATAGATAGATAGATAGATAGATAGATAGATAGATAGATAGATAGATAGATAGATAGATAGATAGATAGATAGATAGATAGATAGATAGATAGATACATTTTATTTCTACACGGTGGTTCTATCAGTAAACTGGTTTACATAAAAGCCGTGCTTGTATATATATATATACATACATATATCTAGATACATAGAGATCTCCTCCCACACCCTGTAATACTTTTATTTCCTAATAGTAAGATACTTTATATGGAACTGTAAAACCCGAGAAACCCTCCCTAGAATACAAGGCTTCAGAAACCAATAATAATTATTAACTTGATACAAAAAAGCAACATATAGTCATTAATCAGGGTACATAAAACCTTGTTCCTTTTAGAACTTCCTTTCCAGTTTGATTATAGAAAACCATACAAAGAGGAAAGAAAAAGCTGCAAGCTGTTTTCTTTCATTCTCTTTCCTTCAAATCTCTAACAACATTGTAATTTTGTAGTTTTCTTCTTTATTGTAACATATAATCATGACTGTACAATGAGGTGCCAGAGATAATCCTGCGCTGCAAGTACTTTACATGCCAATACAACACTGTATTAAACAAGTAGATTTGTGGTACGTCACCTTTTGAAAATGCATTGCACATCATTGACTACAATACAGTTTGATAGAAATGAAATTTGCAGTTGCAATAAATTGGGTTATCTTTAACCCGATATTGTATTTATGTACTGTAATGTGCAATAGAGTGGTTTTCATAAACCTGTGAAATACACTTTAGCGTATTTAGCACTACTTCACTCTAATTATTTTGTTTTCTATTGTATTAATCTGACTATTACACTCTAATTAGTACACTTTGTTTCACGGGTTAATGAAAACCACTCTATACAAGTATTAGTAGAATTACACAGGTGATTATAGAAAATCAAGCACGCTGATTGGTCGAGAACTTCGGACTATTTCTCGATAGTTACCTACAGCGTTTTGACAAAATGGAAATATGAAATAAAGAATTATTTTCTTTACACTCGTTCTCAGTAACACGCGCCCAAAGCTACATTTGTCTCGACGACAAAGTTGACTTTTGGTGGACGTCAATCAAACAGTTTTCACGACAATAGACAGAATCGGCTAACGCAATGTTTAGTTATTTAACCTAATTCAAAACCTTTGGGAATAAGAGCTTTTTGTTCCAAACATTTCCATTTCATTATCATGTCAATGTTCTACTGAAATCGAAATACAACAGAGAAAGAATCGTATTCCCAAAAGGTTTGCAATGGGTCAAAGAATGTAAACAGTGCGTTAGCCGATTTGGTCTATCACAGCATATCTTCCCGGAGTAGTCAGTAATTCAAGCGGGAGTTTCAAGCCTTTTTCGAATTCGTTTCGATGGCGAGTTATAATGTTAAAGCAAGGCATGTCTACAAAAGGTATTGCTACATTCGTAAAAAAAGTAATTCGAATGTACGAAAACACACTACACAACCGACGTAAAAGATCCTCCGCGGAGAAAGTCCAAGGCACGAACGATTACAGGTAAAGAAAATGCCATTTTCTAAATGTGAACTGCTTCTGTTTATCTGTCTACATGCAGCTTTGATTGTTCCTCATTTAGCAACCGAAATTCAACTCATTCGCCGGGTGATTGAGGACAATCCGGAACTTTATTTTACGTCAAATGGATATATGCACATGGAAATGTGCTGTGATTGTCATGGAAACTGTTTGATTGACGTCCACCAAAAGTCAACTTTGTCGTCGAGACAAATCATAGCTTTGGGCGCGTGTTACTGAGAACGAGTGTAAAATGCTTATTTATTTTTATTTTTTCAAATAATCACCTGTGTAATTCTACTAAAACAATTAGTCACCTCAGGCTCAGTGAATAGCAGTGATAATAACCTCGACTTCGTCTCGGTTATTATTCACCGATATTCACCTCGCCTTTGGTGACTAATTATTAATAATTATTACTAATTATTAGTATATACAGACTTGTGCTCTTGATAATAATCATGCAATGTGCTACAGACATAATTAATGGCTCTTACATAAACACAGTAAGTCACATTCAACCAGAAAACAAAGCTTACCTGTTTTCTGTATTTTTCTTTCCGTTCTCTTTGTTAATTTGTCTAATTTGGCCTTCTTCTTGGCATCTTCTTCATTCTTTCTTCTTTGTACTTCCTCTGGGCTCACCATCTCAAAGGTATTTCCCTGCAGAAGACAAAGACAACACATCTGACTATTGTATTTATACATGGTAAACAAACACAGATAAACTCCACCTAGTTTTTCCCAAACGTTTTTTCCCAAAAATTTGAGTTCCCAAAGTCAGGGTGCAGGTTACAAAATAATGTATCTGCATGCATGTACAGCTCATCAGTCAGGACTGGTACACTGAACACTGACAACAGTATTCAACAAAATGATTATCTGATAAACTCTCATCTCACAGAATCAAGAGGAAGAAAAACAGAATTGAATTTCACTCAAGATGTAATACAATGTAGGTAAAGTTGCCAACAGGGAAACCTATATCAATGGGTTCTAAACTAGAAGGTGTCAGCTACATGTATCTGGGTACATGCAGGTGGTTATCAACAACCATGAATATATGTGTCCCATATATGGCCCATGTTACCCAGATATTTCCCACATATTCAATTTTAACAGTGAATACATGTATATGGCCCATTTATGTTTTTCCAGTCCGGTATCCTAAGAAATCGCTTGCTCCGATTGGTTGTTGAAGTGGACAGAATTTTCTATATCTGACCACGGTCCGCAATATCCTAGCATATCGGACTGCCCTTCAATAACACAATTTAAATATTTTTTTCTTCTTTCTGTTTTGTTTCATTTGTTGTGTGCTTTGTTGTTGTTTCTTTTTTCATGTTTTGAGTAGTCAGGGATATAAAAATAACACAAAGGAAAAAAAGTTATTTACCACCCTTGGTCGTCCAAATAGGGAAAAACTGTGTCCTCGGCCTTGAAAACGGACCTTGGCCTATGGCCTCGGTCCATTGCTCAAGACCTTGGGCACAGTTTTTCCCTATCTGAACCTCCCAACTGGTAATAAATAACCTCTATATATGGCTCATGTTACCTGGGTATTTTCCACATATTTCAATTTCAGAAATCTCAGCCCATACATATCCATATGGCCCATATATGGGTGTTTGTTGTCTTATTTATCCCATATATTCAGAGAGACTGCAAAGTTTGGGCCCTGATATATGGCCTGCATTTAACAATACAGTGCCATATAATTGGCCCATACATATGGCCCATACATATGGCCCATATAGGGCCCATATAAAACCCAGTCTAAAATGTTGGTATGGGTGCACATAAATAAAAACGTCATCCACATATATGTCATGCATCGTGTTCACCAAGCCAACTATTAGCTCAATGAACAGTATCATGACAGCCTCAGAATTTGCACAAATAAAGCTTACATTGAATACTGATATTTTGCCTGAACCTGCAGGTAATTTTAGTATTACATAATAATAATAATAACAATAATAATAATAATAATAATAATAATAATAATAATAATTTATTTCTTCAATAAAAAGAGAGAGCGCATTCCACAATGTCTCAATGCTCTTTACCAAAACAAAGTAAATACAGTAAATAAAATATAATAGGATAGTAATAATACATACCTCCTTCCATTCTAGAATTTCTCCAATATGCAGTTTGGTACTAAAACTGAAGTTATCAAGGACCATATGGGTGATGTTGTTCTTTGTTAAATACTGTCAAAAAGAAAATATACATTACATTACCAGTGTATAATAAGTGTACATATTAAATATGCATTGTCAATAAATAGATCAGAAATGCCAACTACAATGGGTGGGCTACCTGTGGTACATGTAACTATCCACAGGGAACCCACAACCTTGAAATACAAATTCAGCTTCCAAATGCAGTTGAATAGCCGACGTTCAATACATGCTTCACTAGTTGCATACAATAGTTTCAGAGCGAGGCAGAATAATGCTCACTGATTCAACAACCCTGCATTTAAATTTGCATTTTTGCATATTATAATTTTTTTGCAAAATCTGTTCATAAGTAAGAATTTATGCATATCTTTCTACTGAAAAGGACCATTCAAGTTTTTGTTTATAGGCTAAAACACATACATTTATAGGCTAAAACACATAAATTTATGTGTCCTGAGATATAAATGTACTATATGTGTAGGCTAAAACACATAAATTTATGTGTCCTGAGATATATATGTACTATATGTGTAGGCTAAAACACATAAATTTATGTGTCCTGAGATATATATCAAAAATTGTGCTATTTGTTTGCAAGATTGAATAAATGAAAAACTACAAAATAGTAATTTTGAACATTTGTACATGATGGAAATTAAGTAACGACTCGTATTACAACTGGTGCACCAAAGCGATAACAGCGGGTGCCAGCATTCGCGGCAAAATACAAATACTCGAATGTGATTGGATGAGAGGCCATCTTCTTCCGATATTTCATGGTTTGCCGTAGATTCCAACAATGAGCGAACCATATTTGGTAGTACTTAGCATAATTCGCTATTACCCGAAGTTATACGGATTTTCATCATGAGGAAGCTTGTGATACGAAGGTAAACGACTCCAAGTTGTTGAAATGTGAGACTCTTCAGAATGTTTATATCCAGCAAATACATTATTATTTACCCATGTTTCTTTGTAGTTACGTAACAGTTAGGTTTATTTAAGTTTCCATGGCATATTGTGTTGCTGTATGTTCGTGTTCTAAACATTTGGAGTGGGGATTCCGCGAAACTGCGTTCGACTTGAAAGGTCACGTCGAAAGAAAGGTCATTTGTGGAAGGATTCCAAATGCTGAGGTGTGAAGTACCAAACGGACCAATACAATTGGAAATTAGCTGAATAGATGTCATGGTTAGCGGAAATACAACACAGACCATGCAGTTGCTTATGATCAAAGAAATCTTTAATTTCTTCAAATTTCTTATATTTAATTCAAGTGAATTGTGTACATATAAAAACTAACCGGTTTGATTCGAATTAGTAGCATTCTCGGTCATTTAGGCTTATTTTGGCGACTCATTACAAACATTATCCAATTACAGTGTATGGTATGATCATTTTCTTCAGTATACAAACTTGCTCACGATAGAAATCGCTGAAACTTCTACAATACAATTGTATGAATATTTGATGCTTTCTTGAAAAGTTTTATCGTTGGATATTATCTAACACTAGTAATATCTAAATATATAGGTTTGAATTTGGCGCTACGACACCTTTTTTGAGCTTTGTACCAATCAAATTCTCGTATTTAATTAAAAGCAAACAAGGTCTGATTAACGGCTCCAAATCGCTTTCAAGTCCAAATCCGCACCACCTCTTACGCGAGCCGCTACTTAACCCTTTGACTCCCACGGCGCCCGAAACCGCCCGTAAAAATCGATACTGCTTTGAAAAATTCTAACTTTCTGAATTTTCGTAACATCGATCTCATGGCCAGTTATTAGTGACAACTAGAGAACTCTTCATATTTTAACCTCAAGTAAACTGATTTACAGGTCCGATTTCTGGGCATTAGTTCAATTTGTTTGCCATAAAAATCAAAAATGCGTGTTTTTGACGCAATTTTACACCTCGAAAATGACCGACATTTGACTTGGATTTTCTTCCAAAATACATCCTTGCGAAACAAAACGCCACTTTCTCAGCAAACTTCCATCTCTCTTCTTGATATAGTCGTGAATTTTGCCCTCTCTTTTCCTTAACTCGCCGAACAATAGCCATTTCCTTAGGACCACTTTCGCTAACACGTGTTTTCCTTCTGCACGCCCGAAAAGGATGCCGGGAAACATCCGGGAATTTCGGCATAGATCTCCCCGAATCTCTGTTTTTTTTAAGAATATATAGAGTGTCGAGCCACTCGGTCCTACAGGCAAAATATTGCACCGGTTGCATTCTTTACAAGTCCAAAGTCGCCAAAAATGCCTTTGTAGGTCCTGGAATCCAACACAGAAAGACCAGAGAGACGATTTCACAATTGAGACCGCCATTTTGAATTTCCAAACGGCAACGTCGAAATGTGATCGTGAATTCGTATCTAAACTCCTGATTTCTTCCAGGAGAACGGTCTCTACCACACCAGTCAAGCTTAATGATGCTGTCCTGGGGGCTTCTGTGGTGAATAATGGCTATAAACACTCTAAAAATGCAAAATTGACCGCTCCTAGTAGCTACGAGATGCTGTTCCTCGCGGAGATTCACGACAAGAGAAAGATTACGTCAGACCCTGAGCCCGTGGGCTTTCAGAACTGTCAAGATTTCCATGGAAACCCCTTATATGGAATCGAAATTTCCTATGACATGATTAGGTCCAGAAAATCGCTAAAAAACTCAAAAATCTCTGGGTGTCAAAGGGTTAAACTCCAAATAATGAAATTGTCCTTTTTGAATGAGCAGACCTGTTAAATTCTAAAAACATGTGCAAAATGGAAACAATTTCAGCAAAATGCAATAATGCAAATTTAAATGCAGGGTTGTTTTTGTGAAAAGATAAAAGAATACATTTAATAAATTATTCCAGAGAGCCTCGCACTGAAACCTTTGTACATGACAAGTTAAGTAGAGCATTGATTGAAAGTGGTCTATTGAGAGTAATGACAGTGATAATATATTATTACCCTTGTTACATCAGGATATGTCCTCAGCTTCTTCCCACAGGGTGCAAAGTAATGCACATCACCACGTACCGTCCCTTGTGGACCAATGGGTCTCAAACGAGTCTGCCTTCGCCATCTGCAATTATGAAATCAGTGGGTTTTGAATGACACACAGTACTACTCAGACTTTTGATTATTTGTAGATTATTTGAAAGGAAATCACTTATCTAGCTACTAGTAGATCAATTAAAATCTAAAACCATGTCATGGAAGACAGTCTACACGATGTTGACAATGATCAATAATCAAACATCATCTCATGCTATTTACATGTTACAAAATCAACTCCATGAAGTTTGTTCTTCAGTCACAAATAGTGAGACCAAAAAATGATTTATATCACCTTATGCGATGTGGAGCAATGAGAAATATAATAACTAATAAAAATAATGCTAAGAAATTCTTTACCCGTTTAAAAACAATAGAATTCCTAGACCTGTTGTCCTAACACCATGGCAACCAAGTTAAATACAAAGTTCTGGTATATAAAAAGGAGCCAGCCCAGGGATAAGACAATAACGTTTGCTAATTTATCTTTGTATTGCTATACGAACATGTACATGAATATGCAATTACCGTAACAAAGACTATGTGTTTTTATTATTAAAAGTATACACCGATTCCGAACATGGCGACCAATTTGAATAACCATTGTTCCCGACTGACCAGCCTCTCACACAGGTGAGAACGCTTTTGTGTTTCCACATGAACATGAGGCCAGTCAGTCAAAGAACAATGGTTATTCAAATAGGTCGCCATGTTCGGAATCGGTGTATTCATGACTAAAATAAGAATTATTACCCCTGTTGAAGTGGAATTTCGACAGCATCTTCATCAACTGCTCTTCTTCTTTTCCTTGGAGCTCCTGTACATGTGATTGAATAATAGCATTTATATGTATCGTATTGAGTCTGTCATATGTTAAGCTATAAACATTGTTACAATAACTGCATTAGACACATAATAATAATAATGAATACTAATAACATTTTGAGTTGTAAATAAACTATTATACATGTACTGTATATGAAAATCATTCTCTCTATACTGTAACAATCGTCAATAAAGAAATAACATAAAAACTGTGAAATAAAATTGTATGTATTTTTCTTTTACTCTCATTTTGGTTGTCATTACTACGTCTACTGTAAATATACAATCTAAATGACTGTTTGTAATTATACGTACATGTACATTAGTTAAAACCACATTCGAGTGTACATGTTTATAAAAAATAATAAAATGGAATGAAATAAACTTTCAAGATGCAATTTCACATAAATGTAGTAAAATGTTAAAATACCATCAACTATTTCAAATTATTTGTGAAAAATGTACTAAAAATTACACAAATATAAAAGTGAAAGACTGATGATAAAAAGAGAGGTATTTCCTGTCACTCAGGCATCAAGTAGATGTGAAACAAGCAGTCCAGGAAATGTTGGAACACAAGAGAAACACTGAAGGGAATAAAAATCAATATTCAAGAACGTGTAGTCACATTTACTGCTTCAGATTTCATGTGATAATCTTGAAATGTGGTCAACACACATGTAGCAAACATTTTAACTACGTACTGTCTTTGGTGTAACACTTTGGATAGCTAGTATCAAGCAACAACAATATGTTATTGTTCAGCAAAGAAATAACTGACAATAAAATACAACATGTATGTACATTTGTGTATTTTCCAGTAAGAACCTACATCTGAAGCACAACATAAACTGACCAATAAATTATTGTAACATAACAAATGGAGATAAACAAATATACTGAGTTTACAATATTGACATTAACCACATATCCTTGATGTGTAGTTATTGACTCCACAAATTAAACAAGGTAGCTATATGTACATACATTATATATTTTAATACTATACATTATATCATGAGATTGCAGCATTCATATTAAACTACCGGTATATAATTGTCTTCTTCAACGGCAGAAAAGAGTGATTGATTGAATTCAAGTCACTGCTACAAAAACTGTAACACTGGCAAAAGATAGTCAATACATTATTCTTTACTTGAGATGTATATATATTTTATCTTCAAATACAAGACTGGAGACAGAGCTTTTCAAACAGCTGCACCAAAATTATGGAACTCGATGCCTTAAGCAGCATCCGTTTATCTAATATATTAAGTAATTTTAAAGGTTTAGTCAAAACATATCTTTTTAAGAAATATTTTCCATATACACTGAACACTTAAAATGTAGCATTGACTGGCGACAGACTATAGTTTTTGTAGTTTTTATAGTGTCATAATCTTGGATCTTTATTTATTATTATTATTGTTGCTAGTTTACTTTTGTAAGAGCATAGAGACAATAGTATTATTCTCTGAATGTTATTATTATTAAACATACATGTACATGAAGTGATTTATTCAGCTGAGCACACAATATTATTGTAACTCGAGGATAGGGACAGAAATGACTTAAGGTGACTCAAAGTAGTTTTTTACTGACCACGCTTACACTTTTCATTTGGCGAATTGATAGACTTATCCTAGACCGATCAAAACGACTTTTGCACCAGTTATCGGGCAAATATGGAAATTTAGAATTATGTCAATTTCAGCTCAATCGAGGTTTCCTTGGCAACGATAAACAAAGATCGTTGAAATCAGTTTTACTAAAATATTCCAAGATTTCGATGAGCTCTAGACAAGCGACTATATGCGTGATAAACTACATACTAAGGCAAAGTATCTGAGACAGAATTCAAACTTCTTGATCTGAGCGATTTTGAATAATTTGCATAAACAATTCTTTATGCAAATTATTCAAAATCGCTCTGATCAAAAAGTTTGAATTCTGTCTCAGATACTTTGCCTTAGTATGTAGTTTATCATGCATATAGTCGCTTGTCTAGAGCTCATCGAAATCTTGAGATATTTTAGAAAAACTGATTTCAACGATCTTTGTTTATCTTTGTTTATCGTTGCCAAGGAAACTTCGATCGAGCTGATATTGATATAATTCTAAATTTCCATATTTACCCGATAACTGGTGCAAAAGTCGTTTTGATCGATCTAGGATAAGTCTATCAATTCGCCAAATGAAAAGTAGAAGTGTGGTCAGTTAAAAACTACTTCGAGCCACCTTAAACACAAGTACCGTAGAATTCTGATAGTAACGCCCCCCCCCCCCCCCCCCCCCCCCCCCCCCCCGAAATAACGGCCCCCCGAAAGTAACGTTAGTTTTTGCCTTTCTTTATACATCCTGAAAGTAATGCCCCCCTACATAATATGTATCTCGTTCCATTTTGTGTTTGCAAACATTTTTTAACCATCCAAAAGTAGTGGCCCCTTTGGCCTGCTAAATTCAAAAGTAACGGGGGTCATTACTATTGGAATTCTTCGGTATCATTAATAGTTTAACTTGAAAGGAATCAGTAATAATATTATTCTCAAGTATTCCCTCTGCTCTCAAGCAGTAGGCAAAGTATTTTTAAACAACTAACAAATTTTACTTATCAGTAAATCTACATGTATTATAATATTTGTAACACAACAGATACATACAATTTAAATGTAAATATTAAAATTACAAGACATTATTCATTGACACTGTACATAACAAAATACTCATTGAAAATCTAGACAACAATGTTTACAAAATTATTATCATATATCTATAAGTTGAACAAGAGTGAAACACAGGATAGTGCATCATTGCCATGGGATTTAAATATAATAATAATAATAATTTAATCATTTCTATTGCGCACTCTTAAAATAGGATTGAATGCGCATTACATGTACATAAAAAAACAATAATATGTACGCACACTAAAATGTACATTGTACATCAACATATACTGTAAGAGAAAATATTCCACATCAAACATCATTCAATCAAGGATTTTAAACTTTTAACTGATTCACTTCTGTCACTTTTGCTGAACTAAAATTACATATTGTATATTCTTTAGAGAAAATTTGTATACAAAAGTCTTGTTGAAAATTAAACCAATCATGTCATCTCACTGGAAAATTCATTGATTTTACTTTTGGTGGATATTTATTGTCTAATAAGAAAGAAAATTGAAATAACTTAAAGTATATCAAAACATAAAAAGGTACATGGTCTTTGATTTGACATAGAGTACAACATACCTGTTTCTTGTGTAGATGTTCTACGTTTTCCATGTAATGTATTAGAATTATTTTCCTCTTGGTTGCAGAGGATCCCTGATTGTTCATCATCATCGTCATCATCATCATCATCATCATCTCCACCTTCTTCCTCTTCTTCATTCTCACTTGCATCACTTTCACTATCACTATCACTCCCACTTTCTTCTTCTTCTTTGCCTTCACCTTCACCTTCACCTTCACCTTCGCCTTCGCCTTCACCTTCTTCTTCCTCACTTTCTTCACTTCCACTGCCACTCTCACTGCTTGCCTCACTGCTGTCACTTTCCTCATCACTAGTATCTTCATTGTTGTAAGGTACTCTGAATCTTGCCATGTGTAAAGGTTTACCTGATGGGATCTTTGGAGGTGAGGACAGGGATGGTTTTGGAGTGGCACCACTAGAAGACTTGCTGGATACTGGTTGCTTGGAGCTTTCTACAGAACCAATAGTTTTCTTAGAATCTAACAGAGAAGTTTGTTGGAGACTAGGTCTTTCTTTTAGCTTCTGAAGCAGAGCTTCCTTAGCCTTAGAGGCACTAAGCTTTTGCTCTTTACTGGAGTCATTTGAGTTCAATGAAGATATCTTCAATGAACTATCATTAGCTTGCTTGTGAGGAAAACTGGAATGAGTTTTTTTGCTTCCTTCAACATTCCTCAAGGAAGCATTTGGAATAGTTCCTTCTCTGTTATTGAGAATTGCCTTTGGGACTTGAAGCCTCGGCGGCGGCGGTGCCTTAGTTTTAGTCAATTTTGGTGGCGGAGGGAGAACTTTAGAATCATGCGAAGTGGGAGGTAAAGAAAATGCTGATCCTTCTGCAGGCAGTTTACTCAACCCTAGCCCTTCTATCTTGTTAAGTTGGCCATACGATGGAGAAATTGTGCTGGATATCCTATATTCCTCAGTTTTGTGATCCTTCAGCTTTAGCTCAGAATGCCGGACTTCCTTTGCTGGTTTTGAAATCGGAGGTGTTTTACTCTTCACACCTTTGATAATTGATGGAGAAATTTGTGAGGGTAATGTTTTGTCCTGATAGGGAGGGCTGTGAATGACACCTGTTGAGTCAGTCATTGACCTCTCATGTACTTGCTTTTCAATTTGCTTGTCAATTCTATGGTCCCTGTCTGGTAAATAGCTTGGTAAGTCTGTATGCTTATTAATCAAGCTCTTACTACCATCATCGCATGGACTATTAATACTTGCATGTCTGGGTCTAATAGACAATGAAAACAAGTCTGAATCATGATTATCTCCATGGTCAAAAGATCCTCTTTGACTGTGGCTATTGTGGTTACTCCAGCTTGTACTATGGTGTGGGAAGCTATGAACGGATGGTGCAGAGCTAGAAGAATGGGGATAAAATATACCAGAGCCAGCACTATATGAGCCAGCGCTGCCAGCGCCATTCATAAGTGGACCATGAGATCTTGGAGATGTAAACAGACAGTCGTCTATGCGC
The DNA here is from genome assembly GCA_033675265.1 of Actinostola sp. cb2023. Lineage (NCBI taxonomy): Eukaryota > Metazoa > Cnidaria > Anthozoa > Actiniaria > Actinostolidae > Actinostola > Actinostola sp. cb2023. The sequence continues at coordinate 856,735 of JAUJYZ010000098.1, read as the reverse complement.
TCACGTGAACGTTCATGCTCATGTCCCAACCACCCTCCTGATATATGACTTTGAAAAAAATCTGGACTAGTTATATGAGGATGCGGCGGTATCCAGGACCATGGCGGGGCACCCGTAGCGCTGCTTATGCCACTGTGTAGGTGACTTGATGGAGATAAACTTGGTTGAGACCCAAGCATTGGGTCCTGGGTAAGAAAATCTGGACTTGAATGAGATAAAGTAGGTCTTCTTCCCATCATTGAAAATGCACTTGGCAAGGAGTGCATTGCATAAGGACGTTCATGAGATAATGCTGGTGAGCGGAGTGTAGGATTAACATGACCTAGAGGCGAAAAACAAGACTTTATATTTGAATATCACAACGCGTATTAATATCAGACGTTTTAGGATACCAAATAATGGCCGTTTGGTTAAACCACATCGAATAATATCAAACTTTTACGATACAAACACAAAGCTATCGAACTGAAGGAGTCTACGATGCCGTAAGGCCTATTAAACGAATGCTGGTGAAGAAGAAGGGAAAACAACTACAGCTACTTGAACACGAGTTTATAATGAGTTAACAGTGCAAACGAAATAGCTGGTCCAGTCAGTGAATGGACGATGTAAAAACTGATCAACTCACCGGGACTACCATCAAAGAAGCTGTGTGCGTTGACGGGACTTTGACTGGGGATATCACGACGGTCCATGGCCGAATAACGCGGTCCAACTTACCCGAAGCAATGCCTGCCTAAAGATCAAAATGCGATGTAAGAACAATAGCTATAGACATGATGATAATGACTGCAGCGCCATGCGTAAATCACAAGAGATGGCGACCAAACAGGAACGTGTTATGCACAGTTAAAAACAATGTTTATTTACGAATGTTGTCTACATCATTACTGCACATGATGAGCAATGGATTGAACTGAAAATCAACGAGGAAGGACAGGAATTCGGGATCTGTTTCATCGAGTCTTTCCACGCCCCGATTTAACGTTAAACTTGAACCAAGTCGAGAAAGGAAAGTTACAAACTCTTGGTAAAGGATAGTAAACCAGGTATCTCTGTTAGAATTCTCTCCTTACCGGCAAAATATCTTCCTACTTCTAATGTAAGCTTTCCCCTCTTGCCTTGCCCGTCTACAGCATATCATCTGGCACACTCGAGAGAAAGACTATACCAGCCATTTTGGATGGCGTTTTCGAGGGAATTTTGACTATCGGAAAACTCAGGAAAACCTGCAATCCCAGCTCTGTAAACGCTTGCAAACACGTGTCTGATGCTAGTTCAGGACTTTTGGCCACATTCAGGGGTTAGTTGTGCCTTTGGAGGGACAGCAAAGACGGCGAAAGTCAAGGTAAGCGAAGTAATTTCTGTTTTAGGGTTGTTTGGTGCGATATTGAGGAAAGAACGGGGCGAAGGATAGCATAAAGCGCATGTGGTACGTGACGTCACAGAATTGTAAAACAATGCCTTGTGAAATAATCAAAAGTAAACTGACTCGAATGCGCCACGATACAGACTACGGATTACCACTCGATCAAAAGCCGTTATCTTGGCCCCTGAAAACCCCATCGCCAGCCCCTAACATGATTCCACTTCAAGTTCGCTCCCTGAACTACTACTCTTCATAGGGAAAGGTAAACTGGAAGGTCCTGAATGTTCGTGATATTGAAGGCTACGAATCAGAAGATGAGCTACGGGCTGAAGGAAAACCCATCGACGTCTATGTAAATTTCTGGTTCAAGTAATGAGACTGGAGGCAGCATTCGATGCTCTTTCAGTAATCAGTAGACTATTTGGGGATAAAATCTTACTTTCAGCGATTCACTTCAAGGATTACAACGCTCGGTGAATATTCGGGGTCGAGCAAACCTGTCAGTGGTTTGGGGGAAATGTACTAGATGCCTGATATATTGTTGTGGTCAGAGCCGACCCCAGTGCGAGCCATTCATGTTGTTTGGCTGGTTATTAGCCTAGAATTAAACATAGTTCAACTTGCCTCTGTTCTTTGATCGTTCCAATATTGCTAAGATTGTTGATCGTTCGCCGAGGGAAGCTGTTTTGCTTCGCAGTCAATGATGTCGCCTGTCAGAATCGGAACACATCATCTCGCATTTCTAAGCCGCGATCCTGACCGATTGTTAATGTTATATTATAAATGTGGATATAAAACTTCAAACTGTATTGGTTCATTCTTTTCCCCCCAGTTTTTACCTGTAAGCTAAGGACAAGGTAACTATTTCATAATTAACGGTATTTTCATGGTTGCTGTGGAATTGAAGTTTAGTGAGAAAAACATCGCGATCAGGGGACAAAAATATGGAGATTGACAGTACAAAAATGGTACATTATCACATATAAATGTAAGCTATCTTTCAAGTTCCAAACAAGAGCTTTCACATCGTGTCTCGCGTTCATATCTCTCATCGACTCCGTCGACATCATACAATCGCTTAGTAAACAATTTGAAGAATACATTTCGAGTAATGTTAAAATTTACCCAAATCGCCCTCGAGCGAGAAGCCATCAAATATCGCGTCATGACCCGCAAATCTATTAAAACGTCGCTCATTGATTGGTCAATCTAGAGTGTGATATGTATTAGCATTTAGCTGATCTGTCACTTGGATATAACAATGACATTGACAGGTCGTGCTGTATGAAATGAATGTGTTCAAAGTCCGAGGCTAGAGTACCCAACATTTTACCAAACTTGATAAACAAGTACAGCCTGAAGATTTTGACGTCGATCGTTCAACTGACAATTTTTTCCAATTTCATTAATTGTTTTCCATTTTCTAAACATGAGACATAATTGATACACTGTTTGGGAATGCAATAGAAAGAAATGAAAAACAAATAAATTAATAAAAATTGAGTTTACCTGGCTAACCAACGCACAAAGAGGTCTTTCTGGAAAACAGGGATTTCAAATTTTTCGTTTTTCAAGGATTTATTGACTGACGTTACGTGGATTCGTGAAAGGCGCTAGGAACGATCTTCAGTGACGTTTCCACTTGTAGTTATTTGGTCCCAGTTGCTCTTTTTTGCAGTGAGCAATTAAAAATTTGGGAATTTAAAAAAAAATGACAAATACAACTGCGTTTAAATCTTGAATTTCTCCAATCGTACAAACCATATAGAGAGTAGTGATGATCTACTGCAGTGCTTGAGGCCGGCGCAATTTTGAAAACGCACTCACAATATGCATGCATGCGCGCCTGTTCAATGCGGTGCGTGCATAGTTTAGCGCTCCTGAAAACGGTGAAAACGTTTTCACTGATGATGACGAAGTTTCCTGTGAATCAAGGGACATGAAACCCAGGGGGGGGGGGGGGGGGGGGTTTCCTACTCAGGGGTATCAGTGACGGGGAGGTGCGAATGAGGCCAAACTTTTTAACCCCAAAAAAGTCCATTACGCAAAATCAAGACCCAAAAAAAGTCCAACGGCCCACAACGTAACCCCCCAAAAGTCCATCTTTTCTCCGCATAAAATCAAGAACGGTAGGATATCATTTTTATCAACCCCCCAAAAAGTCCTTGCCAAAATCTTTATATCAAAAAAAGTCCACCAGAAAATTTCAAACCCAAAAAAAGTCCCAAACCGCGAATTTCAAACCCAAAAAACATTGAATCGATTCAGGCCTGAGAATGTATAGTGGTTACTGCCACTTTATTTTCTTCTGTATACATAATTATCATGAATATCTTTATGCATGATCGCATCAGCACTCACTCGGCTTCGTCTTCACACACGAATGATAATGTTGGAGATACTTATAGTTCTAGGCTTGGTAGGCTTGATGTCAGGCTCGTTTGCTTTTGGGGTTTTCTTAGTACGCTGTATTAAAGAAAATACAGTTTTGCTGTGCTATATATAAATGGCGATTCGTAGGATTTCAGAGAGCTGATGAAAACATGATGGCGGATGTACCTTCTTGATGTACGCAGTGCTCAAAACTAGTCTCAACTGCACTGATTTAGATGTACAGACTTTCAGACGTCCATTTTCTTTCTCTGGACAAGCAACATTTAATACCCAAAGTTAGACAAGAATTCAAAGATGAATCGAAACAGAACAAGAAAAGAACAACCTGCAATGGCCTGCATTTAAAATATCCTCAAGCTTTTTTATGGTAGACGTCCTACGCAAGCTGTATTTAAAATCAAATTGCCTGGTGTAAATGCAAAGCTGTCCAACAAATAATTACAATGTATTGTTCTACTACAGATTACAAATCCAGGAGTGACGGTAGTCAGGAAAACCGAAAGAACTTAATCGAGACAGAATACTATCGTAGCTAGTTGCGTACGTATCTACGGCCATGGAAGACTGAACCCATAGCGATACGGAACGTACTTTAAACAAAAGATCAGGTTCACATTCCCTTATGTAAATTTCTATTGTAGCACCAAAATATATGTTATAGCATATACTTGGACCCTCACTGGTCCCCCCTTGTGGGGTGCGTTGCAGTATACCTCTAGCTGAAAAAATATTTTTTCCCCATTTCAGACCTCACGGGATTATCATTCTTTGTTCAAGGTATTTCCATATCAATGTATTTGTTCAAGCGTTGACAGCAAAGATGCTCAATGGGATGGTTACATGGTCTACAACACTCTTTCTCGCTACAGTATTGCATTGAGCGCTAATGATGGGATGTAGAAAACATCAGTAAGAGCGAGACTGAAGAAGAGCACCAACAGGGTAACTGAGTGCTACAGTCGATAGAGTACGGCAGGAATGACGATGAAACATGTAGGTTGTGATTCTTGTATTTACATTATAGTTTACATTATACTCTAATGAAAGTGATGTTTCCGACGGCAACACGCACTATAACATGTATGTTCCATAAAGTTTATAACTCAACAAAACAGTGAATGGAATAAAACTGCAGTTAATAGAAAGGGTTTAATATTTTTTAAATATGTCAGACAAGATTCCTCGTCTTCCTCTTCTGTTTTATGGGAAAGATCACGAAGGTAGCAAATGATAAAAAACATTGTATCGGCCAATAAACAAAACAGTATTTCAAGAACTAAGGGTGAAGTTACGCAATCCAAAACCGCACGCCTGCCCCACTAGCGCTGCCACCACGAGGAGGTTGCTCGCCGCATCTAAATGAACTACAAACGAAGAATAATCGCTAAATTAACAATAACATGGATTAATGGGTGGACCCAGGAGGTTGCTCGCCGCATCTAAATGAACTACAAACGAAGAACTAATCGCTAAATTAACAATAACATGGATTAATGGGTGAACCCATGCAGGAAAGGGATGAACCAACAACCGCTATTTCCACACACGATCCCAGAGTTTTGCCCAGGAAATGCCGATACACAGTTGACCAGCGAGTTACTTAACGAAGGAATGTTGTGATCAGTGGTTTGTGGGTCTTTTCTTGCATATTGCGATGTCCTTGTTAGTCGGTGTCATGAGGGGCTACACCTGGAATCGCTCAATACATCCTTTGACGGTGTGTCAGTTGTGAGGTTTTGGTCGACGCCTTCTTTTCGTTGAGACCTCTGAGAAGAGAAATCAGACAACACAAGTATAGAATTTAGGTTCTGCACAGAGCGTTAAGCCCCGTTTACAGTACATGAGAGAGAACCGGATAACCCCAGCAGTAGGGACAACTCTATAGTTTTATCACGCTCAGGGAATATGCCAGGAATAGAGTTGGCCCTAGTGCTAGGGTTATCTCTTTCTTGTGTAAACAGGGCCTTAGAAGAAGTCAATAGTATTGTAGATCACTGCTAGATGACGGGGATCCTGTTCTCTAACTGTGCTACTTTATATACACCTATTTCAAAAAAGGTTGTCAAGGACATCAGTCTATAGACAATAGGTTATACGTCGTTCCAAGACCGAACTGCATTATGGTAACAGCTTGAGTAGCCAAAAATAGCACTTCCTGTATGAAAACCTGTATGGTATCGTAACTATTTGATTTCAAACGGCAGGACAAGACAAATGTTGAATCGAATTTTCTCTGGCGTCCACGACATTCAAGCTGTTACCATAATGCAGTTCGGTCTTGGAACGACCTATATAACCTATCGCCTATGGACTGATGTCCTTGACAACCTTTTTTGAAATAGGTGTATACCAAGATTCCCCATGACATATACGTGCATGATGCATGCGGTATAAATCGAAGTGTAGTAATAGCCATGTTACTCATTTTGCTATGTTCAAAACAGATGATTATTTCTTACCTGCTTGTTCGCCGTTTGCACATCTCGCCACATGATTAATTCTCTCGTGATGTCTAAACCCTGAGACGCAAAGTCCGCCATCGGTAAAATGACGTCACCAATGATCTTTTGTCTCGAGTATTCATCGTAAGTCATGACGCTAAACTGAAGCATCTGCAGCTGCAGTTCTTCGTAATCCATCTCGAATTCGAAGGAATTCTTGCGCGTTCTCCTCACGACTGGCAAATCTCTTCTTGGTTTCGATGGAGTGAGTTCAATGGAATCAAAAACACTTGTACCTGACAGGAACGACTTTTCACTCTCCATCAGCGAAGTGTCGTGCACCAAGTTGCCTTGGCCGACGTTTTTAGATTCCAATAAGTCCACAGTCAGTTTCCGCCTTCAATAAATGGAATATTAGAATTGACGGTTAAACATGCTAAGACACCGTGATGAACTCAATGAAATTCTGTATACAAGTCGTTATTCAGGGCCGTACACAGCACAGGGGCAGGGGGAGCAGTTGCCCCCCCCCCCCCCCCCCCCAAGGCGAAAAATATCCCAAAAAGTACTGAGAACTGTCCTATTTTCATTTATTTTTTGCTTTTAAATACGTTCTGTCCCCCCCCCCCCCCCCCCCCCCCCCCCCCCCTTGAATTTTGGGTTATGTACGGCCCTGTTATTGTGCGCAGGTGAAAACGGTGCGTTCGTAAAAAATAGGTTACGCACAATAATGCTGCATGCGATACACGGACTAATGAATGCAGTAAAACTGTTATATGCAAGCTTATTGTAGAATTTCTACCATCAATAAATCTCTTGTTCCAATGACCGCAAACTGTTACAAAAGCCCGCAATCCTCCCCGAAGCGCATGCATGCTTAGATATGTTTGGTTTTCACCGCAACGCAAGCAAAGCATGTGCTAGCGTTTATATGCTTGCGGCAGGCCCGTTTTCACAGTGACACAAGGCTTCTTGTACCTGCGCTTATATGCTTGCGGCAGGCCCGTTTTCACAGTGACACAAGGCTTCTTGTGCTATGCTGTCGTTGAGGTCAGCCAGAACGTTACCTTTTAGCATTGTACTTGACGGAAAACTTCAGCTGTGGCTTCTCAATCTCACGCTGACCAAAAACAAACACGAGAAAAAAGAAATTGATTAGAGATTATGATATATTGGGTGTAAAGTGGTTGGTTTGGATTTAGCGGGGTTTGGTTGAGTGGAGAGCCTTGTAGGTGACTTCGTGTCCTATTGATCTTCACCTGCCTTTTGGCGAATTGTAAAATAAAATAAATAATTAATAATATTATTATTATTCGTATAGGTAACTGTGGTACTGTTTTGACAAGGTTCTAGTACAAGTACCGCCTGACTAAGACAGTGGCTTTTACATTCTACCACAACCCTCTGCTCGCTCGCATACATCGCAACTGATAGTTTGAGAACATCAGAATGTATAAGTATGAAGCTGTTACCAGCTTTATTTATGGGAACGTGTCAGATAATTTGTTATTAAAGCCTAGCTGGCCCTCACTAGCGACATAAGCACAAGCATAAGCAGCATACACAGACTCAGTAATGCATTGCTCATTAACGGTGCTTGTCTTTTGTCATGCATATCTATCGCATAAATGGTGTCCTGAGTCTGCGTATGTTGCTTGTGCTTATATCGCTAGTGAGGACCAGGCTTTAGATGTGAGTATATATAGATCCGCAAAGGTAAACTATAGCCTATAGCTACAGCCGGGATCTTCTTAATTATTGCGCGATCATTCACCAACTTACAAGATTTTTCCGTCGTCGTTGCTTTGGTGTAGAACATCTTGGTGCCAGATTCGTCAAGGACGGTTGAACCTCGATATCAACTACGTCGATAACGTAACTTGGTACCCAAAATGGAATGCTTTCGATGACAGGGATTTGCTTCTTTCTTAATTCACTGGGGGGAGGAATCCGATAAACTCTTTCTTTTAGGAGTTTTCGTCTTTTGTGTAATGCATACAAGGATAATAAGATGCATATCAGAAAGACAGTAGAGAATACAGCGACCATATCTACAGCGAACGGCTTCATTTTGATTGGAAATGACCTGGAAATATAACAATTAATCGGTCTTTTTTTTTTGTTACATTTATTCTTCATTAGTAAGACTCGGCGACTTCCCACATTCTTCATTATAATAATCGCTGAAATGGTATTGTGAGAACACAGGGAAACTATGCAAACGCAATTCATGTCATTTAGGCGTTTGCATTCGGCTTTTCTCTCGTTTAAATGGTCCTCGTGTTGCATATCAGTCGTGCGTCGTAACGACACTTGTCATCCATCGCACATAGAAGTGAAGGTGACTACTGTTCAACAATTAATTGGTACAGTAATAAATAGAAACATCTAGTATTCATCTGTAAAGGCAAAGCGTTAAGTGCTGTTTCACCAAACCAATACATGTGCGCAAAACGTATTTAGTGCGCACTTCTTGTTTCAATAGAATTCCATATCACTGTTACTCTATATTGTATAATCATCTTTTGTGCATTTGGCAGTACAATAAAGCCGGTAATACACACGAGCAAGTTTTCTATGACAAGTTTTGCATTGGACAAGTTTGATTTGCTCGTCTCGGTAAAGGAAATCTTGACAAGTTTTCCTTTACCGAGACGAGCAAAACTTGTCAATGCAAAACTTGCACGTCTAACATAAACACAACTAGAACCACAAATGAAGTTCTTGAATACTTATATGTGCGTCGTGAAATAATAATAAAACGTGTGAAAGCTTTAAATACAAGTAGTACCTGTTATGTTTCTAAGCTCTTCTTTGAATGTCCACGACTTCTCGGTCGTCAAAAGTCGATATTGCACAGGCAGCAGAGGCGTGAAAGTGAAAGTGCAGCACGCGTGTTTGAAACTATGCAAAGAATTCACAGTCTGACCATGTAATTAGTACCTCTATTAAAAGCGCAAGGTGGCTGAAGTGGAGCAATTATTTGTTGATACTGATAAACATTGATCAATAATAATAATCTATAATAATAATCAATCTATATAGACGATACGGTTTGATTTTGTCACTTTTATTTAAATTCCAATAATATTTGCTTGCCTTTTGAGCCTGGTATGAACTAGCGACGCAAGCATTACGCTAGCATTACGCAAGCATTACGCTAGCACAAGGCATTCACTGTGAAAACGGGCATGACGCAAGCATCAAAGGATCCATCTTTTTCAGTTCTTGTGCTAGCATTGGGCCAGGTCTTCGTGTAGCTGCACAAAAGTCCTGGCTATTGTTCTATTGTCGTTCTAGGACAATTTGTGCAGCTACACGAAGACCTTGCGTTGATGCGTGCGAAGGGTTCGTTATCCGTCTTATCACATGTCACAAATTCTTATTATGCTTGTACTTGCGCCGTCGCTAGTGAAAGCCAAAACAATACAAAGACTCTGTCTGTGCACAGCTGTACAGACAGCTAAGCTAGTGTCGTGGGCGCTTAACTATATACACACGTCTTTCAGAAGGACACATCCATTTCCTCTCTTCTCCTTTGCGTTTTATTTCACTTCTTGACACCCGGAGGAAGCGCGATAAGAGACTTGGGAATTTTATCTGCGCATGCGCATGGCGGCATTTTTTCAGAGGACTTTGGATTTTCTTTTTTCATCATTTACTTGGGTAAAAGACAGACGTCCTATTCTGCGCGCGTCATCAGCTCGATCCTGGTACCTAGTGCAAGTCTACTTAGTACTATAGACACTGCCTTCTTTGCTACGTGCTATTCTCTTCGCTACTGTTGGGTTTTGCAATATTAATACACAAAGTCACTTCACGTAAGATATTAAATCCGTGAGTGCCAAGATCAGCCAAGTTCACTATGACTTCACCGATCATTTCATGGCGCGATAAGCAATCGAATTCCATGATGTGAAAGAACAACTTCTGAGTCTGGAGTTCCTGGTAAGACATTTCAAATTCATAAGTCTCGTTAAAATAAGGATGTAGAGTTTGTCGGAGAACCTTGGAAATAAAAAGCTGTTTACGACTTGGTAACATCTGAGTCTTTATAAAGACGTCGAGCGGCTCGGTTTCGTTCGGTGGTAAGTCGGAGGCGTTGATCAACTTGACTACGAACGCGGATCTGAAGGAGAAAATTGGCGAATAAATGAGAACCTCTCGTTACATCCATCCGTTCTTTCATTACAATTCCTGTTCATGAAACCATGCGTTCTGATTGGTTAATAGCCTTCTTAGTGTCGTCACTAAAAACAGACAGACAACCTTCGTTTCTAGCTACTTGATGTACTTACGTGTTGGATTCGTACTTGTATTGGTAATGCATACTAAACGTTAGTCGTCCTCGCGTCGATGAGTGTTGCTGCAATATACAATATGACTGTTATTTATATATTATAGTTTTCTTTAACAGATTTTAATGCTAAGAACCGTTGCGCGTATAGTGAAAAGAAAACTATCATAACACAACACGTTGTCCTGACAACAGCATGATGTCATTTCATTCCACCGTAAGCCTGCTTTTCATTGGCTGCGCAAGCTGCTTATGCTTACGTCAGGCTCATTTTACCAGTGAAACGACGCGTCTTGTGTTTGCGTTTATGCTTACGTCACCAGTGAAAGCTCGGCTTTATAGTCTGCGTACCGCGGGCTCAAATAGGACTGATTGCTTTTTCTCCACCTCACCTCCTTAGGAGCAAGGATGGCTTAGTTGGTTAGTGTGCGGCTTTCTAAGCGAGAGGTACCCGGTTCGATTCTTCACGACCTCACATCCTTGTTTCGACTTCTTTCTAATCCGTGTAGCTCAGTGCAGCGGCTTTAAATACCCGTAGGACGGAGCACTGATGGAGCGGGGAGGGGGTAAAAGGGTGCACCGTTCGCCGCCTAGAAGAACACTTTCGGGTGAAGGGGCACGGATGTTAAATATTGACCTTGACCTTTATCTTACTTTTATGCGTTGCGTCAACACAAAAATAACATTACAAGATTACAACCTACGTCATACCATTGAGAGCACTAGAGTTACAGCAGTGAAGATGATAAAACCTTGCCTAACCTGCTCATTCTTTATATCACAGTCGGCTACACTTAGCGATTCAGTTCTTTCATAACAAAACTGCATATATTATGTGAGTAGGAACGTGTAGGTCTCCTTCCTGATTCGGTCTCTGATTTTCACAATTACGATGAAAACACGAGCGAAAATACGAGGGAGTGAGTGAAAGGGAAAGAGAGAGGGAAAGAAATTACTCTTCAACACATGCTAGTCTCACGAACATTATTAAAACACTTTTACCTGTCCCAATTCCATAGGCATAGGTTGTACTATTGTAGTTTTAGTAATTGGTAAAGTCACTTTTCTCTTCGGCAGCCACATACTTCTGATGTCCTTTCGTCTTTCTTTTTTCCTTTGTTTACTTAATCTCTCTTCTCTCTCAGCGCGAGCGGCCCTTTCTCGCTCCTTGGCTGGCGAGTACAACCTTCTGACGCCCTGTTTAGGGCTGGAAGGAGTGAGTACAATACGTGGTGGTGTCAGACCGTTCTTAGTCTTGCTTGTTATCTTGGTATAACTCGATGATCGTCTGTAGATCCTGAATGCCACATATATAATGACAACCACGAAAACCATGCCGACCGCAACGCCGATGGCAATCAGGTACGGATACATAGTAGAACTGAAAACCAATAAACGATCAGTCAAGTATATCAACTATAGGAACCATTTCTTTGTGCTTTTCTCTGGTAACGTTAAACACAGTACAAGAATAGCGTAATCAAGATGACAGCCCTGACAATAGCTATAAAACATTCATTACGCATGCCCCTATAACAGTTTTTAGACTTACCCCACCCCAAGAGGTTTTTCATTACGCATGCCCCTATAACAGTTTCTACACTTACCCTACCCCCAATAGGTTTTTCATTACGCATGCCCCTATAACAGTTTCTACACTTACCCCACCCCCAATAGGTTTTTCATTACGCATGCCCCTATAACAGTTTCTACACTTACCCCACCCCCAAGACGTTTTTGTTACTCTCTTGTATATCGATCGAATGATACCCGTTAAAAGTATTGAAAATCGTGGGTGCGCGCTTTGATATGAGATCAAATCCTTGTAAGTCTTCGCCGCTCACACTGTACGTGCTTAAGATACTAAGATTCTCACAAGATGGTCAGATATATTATACTGTCAGGATTGAGATGTGTTTTCCCTTCAATGAACTATCCTAATGTTGCGATAATTCAATTCAACAGACAGACAGACTTATCAAGGAATGAATTAAAGTCTCATTCCAAGTACTTAAAACAGTGCGAATAGAGTGATTATTATGACTGAAATATTTCAACATCAATTAGAGTTGGAGCTTTTATATATAATAGGATTTCTTTGTACTGAAGACTCATATAATGGTGGATATCTCGGGATTTGTTCATCGTAAGTCGTAGTTGTAAATGCATAGATTTTTAAAGTTCGAACCGAATGGTCTACCGGCACGCTATCGTTGGGTGTCTGTTATCATTCTATTTATCTCTCACTCAGCTACTTAGTACACGGAAATAGCAACGACATTGCTCCTGGCCTAGAATAACTTTAGTATCATTATCAAGTGAGTTTGTCAACACTTACTTGACCGCGACATTCTCGTTTTTGACAACGATTAATTTCCAACAAACCTGTGTCGATCACTGATGAAACCAGCAACGAAGGCACGTACACTGCTAAACAATGTAAAGAACGAAAGAGACTGTCTTCAATGTTCCCTTCTCAGTGTCATCTTTCTTCCATCCTTAATTCATTCCTTTCTTCTTATCTTTGCTCGTTCGTTCGTTCTTTTCTTCTTTCTTTCTCTCTCTCTGTCTGTCTCCCTGTCTGTCTCTCTCTCTCTCTCTATCTTCCGTTATTCTTCTTTTTAGGCAAGTGACTAATACGTGACTTTCTTAATTCTCCCACTCGCTATATTGATCATCCCCTAAGCAGCGCACGATCATTGATATGAAGAAGATTGATACAAAGGATTTTCCTCTTTTGACGTCTGCAGTCAGGGATTAAAAGAAAAAGAAAGTTGACATTTTTATTGATAATAGACTATAAATAGATGGTCTGAGCGAAACTAAAAGCAATATTTAAAAAAAAATGTTTACCGAAAACATTATGTGCTGAAAAAAATGTTTAATCTCGAAGTCCAACATCATATGCGGCAACAAATTGTCGGTAAAGTGCGCCTTAAGGTTTCACACTTAAACAAAGAACAGTATTAGAGTTTTGTACCTTAAAGGCATTATAAATAGATCAAAGCAAACCTATTATTGCGAATATTCCATAAAGGCCGGTTTACACTTGAGCGCTTTAGCGAGGCACAAATCAGAAAACTAAGGTTAACCGCTCAACAAACAATAGTTTTCTAATTTCTACCAAGGTTCGGTAACTCGTTTTTACTTTAGTAAACCACCAAGTGTAAACACGGTCTAAGCAAGTGCTGGCTTAAGCTATATAATAATAATAATAATAATATTTAATATTTATATAGCGCAAATATCCATGTAAAATATATGATCAAATGCGCTTAAACGATTATATGGTGTACTATATTAAGCACACGATAGTGCTAGTGTCTGAACCGTGATAAGTCAATATGATGTCTCTGTATTCTGTAGTTGTTTCTTTCTTTCACCTTTTTTCTATCTTCATTTTTTTTCAAATCGTCCATGATCGTAAAGTAGATAATAATGTTTATGTCAAAATGGTGATTTTTTTTCAAAGAGACATTTATGTTTGTCGTAACAGCGTGGTTTCTGACGTCAATAGAAGAAAACATTAATCGTTTTTTAAAAACTCAATTACTTTTTCTTAATTTATCTCTGATTGAACTTTAATAGAGCTGAAGGTGCCGTGCCCCCAAGAATTCCACCTCTCATTCTTGAAGATGCCGATAGTATTTATGGTATAGGGTGGTATTCTTATAATAGTTGTGGTAAAACTCATGCTGTAAATGAACAAAACTTTTCAATGGCTTTCTTCATTGATCGATTGAACGTTCGTAAGTCTAGACGTACTAATAACACGACACTTCAATGGTTTTCTCAATGAAAACCGCTGAATGAAAAATCCAGCCCCAGAAATGTCTTGATCGAAAGTTTGTCTCGTTGGAATTCACATTGCAAATTCAGAAATAAATCGTATCATTTCAATCACGCCATTTGAACGCAATTAACAAATATATACCTTATTCGTACTTAATTTCGCGAGGCTTTAAGTTCGCGATTTTCGCGATTTTCAAAAAATCGCGAAATTAAAGCCTCGCGAAAAAAATATATATCGAAACCATTTAATCAACATGAACAATAAACGTTATTTAAAGCGAAATTGGTTTTTAAAACGATTTATTCAACAACATTATACTACCATTTGCAACTGAGCAACCGTTTATATAGCGTAAACTTTTTTGTTTGTTTTAGCTACAAGTTTATAACGTCTAGTTGACTAGTTGACTGTCATCTTGTTCCTGTTTGTATAGAAATAAGTTTGGTTTTTTAGAAAAAATAAATGTGGTTGACACCCCTTTCGCGAAATTTAATGCTCTTTTTTCATTATCGAAATCGCGAAAATAAAACCTCGCGAAATGCTGTCTTGACAAAATCGCGAAATTAAGTACGCGCGAAATTAAGTACGAATAAGGTAGTGAAAAACACTCGATGGCTTCTCAAAAACTTGCATGCTTACAATGTGAAACATTTGAATTTAATAGTTTTCTCGTTGAAATCATTAACTCGGACAATTATAAAATTGACGTTCGCGCCAAAAGTGAAGAGATCGCGATTAAAAACTCTCGAATACAACGTATGATCTGAAACATTTGAATGGCTTTCCTGAGCCCATAACACTTCAATGGCTTCGCAAACTCATGAAAAGTACTTAATTACTGTGGCCGCGTTTACACTTGAGTGCTTTACCAAAGTACAAATCAGAAAACTAAGGTTAACCGCTCAAGAAACAATAGTTTTCTGATTTGTACCTTGGTAAAGCGCTCAAGTGTAAACACGGAAATGCATGTTGTAACCGATCATCTTGTAATGAATGAATTCTTCGCGCCAAAAACTGATGAGAAAATTGCGATCAAAAAGGACGAGAAAGGAAAACTATGCAGGAGAACATTACAACTCACATCTAAATCAAAACCACACCAGTTATGGTCATGATTCGGTTATAATGTACCCCTAACAGAGTTTTTGTTGATACTATTTGTATTTCCATTGATTACGTCAACATTCCTTGTGTGTTCACATTCATTCACATGATTACAATGATTACTCCATATTGTAGGGAGAGACACTAGCGACGACACCCCAAGGACCCATATAGAGCCGAAAAAACCCCCCAGTTCGAAAAAACCGTTAAAAATTCAAGTGTTTTCTAAAGTTTCGCTCTAATTGAAATCAGCGTTTATCTAGAAACTCTACTTGACTCTCTATGCTCGAGTGATTGCACCGTTACAGATAAACACATTAGCCATTTATGGAAAATCATGTTCAACATAATCACGAATACTCACCTTATAATCCTGCGCAAATTATTGTATCATTTTCTTGGCAAACATAAATGCAAGTCAGCACCATTTGAAGTGTTTGGCACTTGCGATATTCTGGCGAAAAAAATAAAAAATAAATAAAATGAAATAAATTTCTTGACACGTTTTTTGAATCTAATTTCATTGATAAATCATGAGATGAGCAATGTTTGTTCATGTTCAATTTCTCTTCACTAAATTCTCATTGGATTTTTCTACCTTTCTATACCAAGTTAAAAGGTTCATCAATTTGATAATCAATTAAACTGTACCGGCAAGTATGAAATCAATCAATAAAGCTGGCTGTTAATTTCAAATTTTGTAAGGATCATTGTTGAATGGCCCTCCAGCTGGCATTGAAATTCCAAAAAGAGCGAATGGCGAATTTATACAGTGAGTCTATGCTATGTCTATAACTTTTTGAACTGGTACCAGGCGAACAACCCGACTCTATACAACTTGTAACAGTCATGTTGAAGCAGAGGCATATTGAACATTTGAATTCTCGTAGATAAACAAACCGTTGTGATCATACCTTACATTCAGCAACATTAATGCTGAAATCCCGTGAGTTTTGGGAGAGATTTTCAGCTTAAGTCGTCCAACTGACCGATTATTATCATTCTGATGAAGTGTTGTGATGACACGAACATTTGAATTGCAAAACGGAACGTTGAGTTTGACAAAACATTGTTTTCATGTCAGTCAAAATAACGAGATTTAAACTGACAACTTCAGCCAATCACGGCCTTGCTGTAAGGATTCAGTTGAGCGATCTTGACAGCTCAACCGCACACGTCAAAAACTGAAAAAAACAATATAATATAATTCCAGCTATATATGCAGGCTGTAGATTCCGTGAAAGTCGCGATTCTAGGAGATAGATACGAAGCACAGACGACAGTCAAAGTACTAAAGACAGGCATTGTGCAGTGAATCGTCGTCATCAACAGCGAAACTGAGTGATCATCACTGTCATCATCAACATCATCCGGCATCCCTTCCATCATCATCATCTAGTAAACTTCACCATAATCATCGCCGGGCCATCACGATACAAAATCATGATTTAAAAATTAACTAGACGCTCTACTAGCGTGAAGTCGGGCTTCTAACTGAAATGTAGCCTATGATAGAACATGCTTTCCTTGCAATTTCAGTATTGCGATTTCACAAACTCAGCGAATCATGAATGACAATGACATAGTTTATTTGGTACCATAAATATATCCATACAAATACAAATACCGTATACATATAAACTACAATGTTTGGATGAAGTGTAAATATGGGCAGTTTACCTCGGCGATCGCCGGCTCCGATGTCTGAAATCCTCACAAACGTATTAAATTGCTTTTTTCTCCGCTTCACTGCGTGTATCACCCGGGGGGGGGGGGGGGGGGGAGGGGGGGGGGGTACCCTATATATATGCTATACGGGTATGTGCCGCGGAATAGGTATGGTTTTTGAGCTCCCAGGTCTGGGATAGGGTATCGTTTTTGCACTTTTAGTATAGGATGGGGTACGTCTTGGTCTGGTATAGGGTATGGTTTCCGCAATAACGCCATTATCAGTTAACATATCCCTTTAGCACGCTTTCAAATAATCTTTTTATGTACACGCGCGCACTTCAGAGGTCGTTTGAAAATCCTCTACTCTTGATGTGCATACGCAACTAATACAGGACTAAACGCGTCCCATGGCGCTCTTACCTGCCACCAAAAAGCAAATTACAGCCCTGGCACTTTCCCGCCTTATTTAACAAATTATCACACTCTCAAACTTGGAGTAGGGAGAGGGGAAAGGGTCGGCACGCAGGCTAACATTTTCATTACTCTAGGTTGCTTGGTGGTGGCTTATGTGGTTAGCTGTCGCACGCCAAACACACGTTACAAACGCCTTTGCTTTGTTATACCAGCGGAAATTTTAAAAAGCAAAATGAAATCCAATAATTTTTATAAGCGTTTTAGAATTATTTAGAAGCTCTCAAGTGACTTCATGACTTTGGATAAATTTAAAGTGAAAAAAATTGTGACTCATCGAACGCGTGTGTTTCAATAACAGAATATTGTTTACATATTTCTCTTCTACTTTAGAATAATACAAATTCATCAATAGAAGAGAAATGAGGGCTGTACCCCCTGGAGTTAGTTCACATCGAAATTAAAAGATGTAATTTAAAGTGGATTGCACATTTAGTGTTCTAGCACTGTAAATCATCAAAACAAAGTGATTTTAAAACATTAATTATACCTACATAAACCAACTGAACTCCATAGTTGAAGCAGGTATTGTTTAACTATCGTGTAATAAAGATAGGCAGTTGAAAGTATTTGCTTTGCCAGTTGTCGCAAGAATGTTTCACTTTCGATAGACGACCAGCCGTTTCTATGTTGTTGTTACAACCAAACATGTACATTGAGTGATCGTTTGTGTGTTTGGTTCAACAGAGTTACTTTACAGTCGTTGGAGATATGTTAACCAGAATCATGATAACTGATACTAGACTAGTGCGGGTTCTAGACGAGCCGTATGATCAAACGACGACTTCATATAAAAGGCAAGTCTTCCAGCTCGGTACTAGCTGTTCGCGTCGTTTGCGCCAAACGCTAAAAAGCTCGACATTACGCGATAACATAAACTTACCTTTCTAGAAAACGACGTATATTTCGGGGGTAAAGAAGAGAAGTTTGCTGGATATCTTACTCCATCTTACTCGATAGATTGAACCAAGACTCAACTGTGCAATATTTAAAGCCCTTTTGATTTCAGTATTGGTTACCGCGATGCGGAATTCTTGGTCTAGATGGAATGAAGGTGTAGAATTGAATTACATGTTGTCATCACCGCACTGTGAGGCAAGTTGCTACTCCTTGCACGAAGGTCACGGCCTCCGTGGACGTTAATTGTCCAATCAGATTTCATGGTTCGGCTAAGTCTGTTTCCGGTTGAGATTTTTATTTTGATCAAAAAAGTAGAGGAAAACAAGTCCACTTGCTGCACTGGAGAAGATATCTTAACAATCAGATGAAATACGACATTGGGAAACCTTGGTGTCAGCTGCGCTATTTCCGAAGGAAAGAAAATACATCTGTACATATAGCAGTATTAGTTTTACAATTGTCCAATGTGAGATAACGATGATAATAACATTAATATTAGTAATAGATAATAGATATTAATTCGTATTTTTGCTTTCATAGTTATCCCTTTCTCTCATTCCCTTTTCATTGCGGTTCCCAGATGATGTGTTTTTATAAACAGATGTCCAATGACATTTTCGAACATTTCATTCATCCAGGTGTCTGATTTATAGAGCAAGTGGGGCTAGCTTTTAACGGTGGGCATTAGTGGAACTTGGGGCTTTAACTCTGGTCGCGAGGTACCAGATGAACGAACCGATAAACCTTGAATTTGTCTTCATTAGCCAGAGCCATTCAGCATATGTAATCGAAAGAAAGACCCCAGGTGACTGCTAATCTCTCAGGCCTTGTACTGATCAGTGGTCTGCGTGCGTACTCACTTGAACTAAATTAAGGGGAAACTGAACTAGAAATAAAGGAAGCGAAAAGCCCATATTGTGTATACAACTGAAACCACACAAAGGCGCCCTGGTCACAAGTGATTCACGGGAGTTTATGACATAGACAAAACAATACAAGAAAGAAGTCTGATCACGTGATAAACTGGACGGTTTTTTTGTTATGTAACCATAGTTACGAATGACGTCATGGTAGACAACGATTCGGCATTATCATCTTTTATTTATCCCTATTAATTAATATGATTTAACTAGCTTGAAAATAACACATTAATTTTTACAAATTCGCGATTATAATTCTCATCCTATAATTCTAATTCAAAGCCAAATGTTGGGCAAAGCACTGATGAGTAAACACAATACAATCTGAATGTTTTTGTAAAATAATCAGAATGTATGAACCGAACTGATATGGCAGTTTAGAACTGCATGTCTTTGTATTGGGGTTTATTTATGCTGCTTGCAGCTTATGCCATCTGGCAATCGGTTTGTTATTCACCCTCATTTCGTTCCAGTGTTCAAACTGAAGGCCGTTCGCTCCTGGACCGAGGAGAACTTGACCTAGCGTGACGTCATTACTGGTGATGCCTGCATCATTCTTGAGAGAAACAAGGAGGGATGATTGATGTAGAATCCCGTGTGGGATATGGAATGTTAAACTTTCGTTAAAAACAGGATTGCAGTCTTTGATTCGACAAGACGTTTTCTTGTGCTTGAGAAGTCGACCGCCATGAAATAGTAGCACCTCAACGTACGAGTCTGTATTCACAAAATAACATATCAGTAAACGATTGAGAACAATCATGACCCAACCCCCTCCCCCATAGTCATGCTTCTAACCTGGTCGTCGCTCTGTTTCTAAGAAAGGAAGGTTTCTGGCTGATATCACTACCACAGTAAGTCTTTCCGTCAAGCGAAGATAACCCAGCGATAACATGATCTCACCAATGGAAGGCTGCTCCTGCAATGAGAAAATAAGAGAGAGAGGAAGAGGAGAAAGGGTCGAGAAGAAGGATCAGGTGGAGGAGGAAGATAGGGAGATTATTTGAAGAGGAGAAGGGGAAGAAGGAGGAGGAGAAGGAGAAGGAGAAGAAGGAGAAGGAGAAGAAGGAGGAAGAGAGGGAAGGAAGGAGGAGAATGTGGAGGAGGAATAATCGAGAAGAAGAAGAAGGTGTAGGAGGAGAAGGAGAAGGAAGAGAAGGAAGAGAATATGGAGAAGGAGGAGAGGATGGAAGAGGTAGAAGAGGAGGCAGGAGGAGCAGGAGGAGAAGGAGGAGAAGTAGGAGAAAGTGGAGGAGGAGGAGAAGGAGGAAGCAGAAGGAAGAGAAGGAAGAGAAGGAAGAGAAGGAGGAGAATATGGAAGAGGAGAAGGAGGAGAAGGAGGAGCAGGAGGAGAAGGAGGAGAAGTAGGAGAAGGTGGAGGAGGAGGAGGAGAAGGAGGAGGAGGAGGAGAAGGAGGAGGAGGAGAAAGTGGAGGAGGAGGAGAAGGAGGAGGCAGAAGGAAGAGAAGGAAGAGAAGGAAGAGAAGGAAGAGAAGGAGGAGAATATGGAAGAGGAGAAGGAGGAGAAGGAGGAGCAGGAGGAGAAGGAGGAGCAGGAGGAGAAGGAGGAGAAGTAGGAGAAGGTGGAGGAGGAGGAGGAGAAGGAGGAGGAGGAGGAGAAGGAGGAGGAGGAGGAGAAGGAGGAGGAGAAAGAGGAGAAGGAGGAGAAAGAGGAGAAAGAGGAGAAAGAGGAGAAAGAGGAGAAAGAGGAGAAAGAGGAGAAAGAGGAGAAAGAGGAGAAAGAGAGAAAGAGGAGAAAGAGAAAGAGAAAGAGAAAAAAGAACGGAAATATATTACAACAAAAAGTGCAAGAAAAGTCGTGAGTAAGAATAATCTTAGGCTTTAACACTGACACTATCCAGTTCATCACTACTGACTAGTGACTTACAATGGGTATCTTGTTCAGATCTTTGCCCAGCAGTATTTCTCGCGACAAAGTGAGCCCGCGAGATTCAACTTCAGCGAGTTCAACCCTCAGTTCCCCAATTTCGTCATGATGTGAAAAACGATCGAAGTGAGACAGCGTGATTTTCAGGTTCTGGTCAAGGAGATTTGCCTCGAGTATTTCAAACTCAAATATTTCATTAAATTGAACAGGTGTTCCACTCTCGATGGCTCGAGTATGAAAGGTACGGTGAGCCTGGGGGAAGATCCTTAGAGTGACGTAATAAGCCACGTCACCTTTAACTTTCCGTGGCAGGTTTTGAGCGCCTAGAACATGGACGACCAGCGTTGACCTAGAAAGAAAACATGTTATTATTACGTGGTACTTTTGACATATCAAAGTGACAAGAATCGACCCTAGATGATTTTGTTAATTTCAGTTTCGTTAATAACGGAATGCAACAGTTTAGTCATGATTGGCCAGGAAATTGATACCTGTCCTGTATCATGGTAAAAGTCCTTTTCCAGTTCGTGTGACCAGTCAGTGCCCTGAGATACTCTAGCAGGCAAATCCGCTGAACACTAAGCAATACCGTGACGGGCGCTCACCTGACAGTGTTGTACTTCAGAGTAAATTTAATTTTGCAGGATTTTCTCAGTCCTCCCTCGTCTGTCCCACTTGACGTGCCTGTGCTCTCTGCTAACTTTTCTTCGCTCTTTCAAGAAATTATTGTCAGTCATTAATGTTGAGAGTTAAAAATGATCTTCCGGCTCTTAATAGCCACAAGTAATTGGGATTTAGAATTCGGAAATAAAAAAGGAAAATGGGAAAAGAAAAAAGGGATAAAAGGACGAGATGAAATACGAATGAAGTAAGAAGAGGTGAACTGACGGAGTGCATGGTTGCAGGGAAGCAGAAGGAATGCGGAGAAGGATCGACTTCTACTTGTTCACAATCAGAATGAAATTGAACTAAAGAAATCAAGGTCCATTTCAAATGGAAGACGACAAGCGGTTGAACTAACCTTTTGTAAATCCTCGTACGTCCTTGGCTGTACAACAATACAATGAGACTGGAAGGCTTTTGGTGGCGTTGTATGAGAACCTTGAAAGATATCAAACGTGTCCCAATCTAGGTTGGGTTGTGAATCGACGTCTTCATCCTTAGAAAACAGACCCCATTTGGGTGGAGTTCTTGGATTTTCTTTGTGTTTCGACCACTTCATCGATCGGGCAATATAGACATAGGTGAGAGCGAGGAGCAACACGAAGAAAATACTAGCTGTCAATATGATGTACTCCAGCATTGAGCATTACTCACATCGGTACTGGAGATCCAGTATCTGTAGAGATTATGACAAAAAAACATCCAAGTTTAGATTCCTGTTATGATATCATTGTCAACGATTCACAAGCGTAGTTTGTTCGCCGAGTCAGGCTTGTCTCCGAACCACACCCGCCCAATAGACGATCAATTAACGAAACCAATGATGAACGCAAGTGAAAGAAATGCTATTGAATCTTACGTCCTTTATTTTCAAAAGACTCAAACCACTCGTTTCCTCGCGTATCCTCTTTCTTTCTAAATCTCACGGAAGTGTTGGTGGACTTCCGTCTTCGAGCTGTTGGAGATCGCGTATCTAACCGTCGATCCGGATGACATTACGGGAAGCAGATGCAGTCAGCAATTAGACAGCAAAGTCAAAATCAATGTTTATATAACCAGTATATTTTTAGTATTTTCATGCACTCTGTGTTGTGTATAAAATTGTGATATTTTTTCCAGATACTATTGAGTAATTCTTATTTATTTGTGAATATAGAGTAGAATTTATTCGTGTTCGTTTCGCCGTTCAGCCAATCAGCTGCAGTGGTTTTAGTAACTAGAGCAGATTTTGTCAGTATGACTGTGAAAAACCACGGCGCACGGTCACGGCACGGTCACGGCACGGATGCATTCGAAATCCTAAATCATCACGCGGTCACAATCACGGCACGGCACGTTCGTGCCGTACGTAAGTTTTTACAGTCAAACGAAATCTGCTCTATTTTATATTGTCGTAATGTATCGTTGCTGGAGCAGATTTCGAAGAACGTGTCCGTGCCGTGATGTTTTAGGATTTTCGAATGAATCCGTGCCGTGATCGTGGCGTGACAGTTCCGTGTACCATGTTTTTTTTTTTTCACAAGTCATACGAGATCTACTCCAAAGCTCCCCCTTGCTCCACTGCAAAATAAACGTGTCCAAATTAAAAATGGCGGTTATACAGATTTACTCCGAAAACTCTCACTCTGAAATTAGTTCCTAAAAAAAAAAACTTTTCTGTTTACATGAACAACACTATTTTCACGTACTAACAGATTGATCATGACATTCAATGACCCCAGTCCACAAGCCTTACATACCTGGTGCAGATGATATGCAGAACGGATTTGATAGTTTTTCTTTGACCAATGACCGTTGACTAGCAAATAGTATGACTAATATGCTCGACAAACGACGAGTAGTTAAAAAAAATCGATGGATATATGGCGGTCGATGAGAGGCTGCGCCAAAACTACAAACAATTTGCACATATTCTGTTGCCACTGTTGCAGTGATAATTTATAATCGCGATATCGGCGGGAAAATTAAGATCATATTAGTGATTAAAATAACATCCGTTTATTATCAAAAACACGAGATTATACGTGGTAAATGCGTGGATTCTAGTTTTGTAAAATACTATTTTTATATCAGATAAACGAGTGTCAGAATAACTTCGTTATCTGGTGAACAACAAAAAACTTAATGTTCCTTCGCGCCACAATATAACGCGGACAAACGCTTGACTGACGATGCTTACGGCATATCGTAGTTTCAGCGGAAAATTAGTGCCACATAAAATTGCCATAAAATGCCTTAATTTTATCCGTTAGTCAAAGCCAAATAAAAGTGTCACAAATAAATTAGGGTGATAAATGCCGGGTATGCTTGTAGGGTGTCGTAGAGATATGTGAATTATTTAAGACAATATAAGGGTTTCATTGAGAGAGTGACTATACCAAAATAGGGCAATGAATACATCACAGTCGTAGTCAACCAAACTCAAACGGTTTTCTAGATATTTCTCAAGAATCTACGCCGACCATACAACAACGTATTCCTGAAACATTTTTGTACTTTAGACATCGGTACACTGCGTCCGAGTACAGTTTTTATGAACGAGATAAATAAACGAATAATAGCATATCATGAATACTCACCTTTTTGTCAAAAGTAACTATCAAGTACAAAAACAAACTCCTCGTGGATTGGACTCGGTCCTTGGCAAAGTTTTCAAAACTTTCATTGAAGTTGTGAGGTTACTACTGATTTGGCGGTAAACGGCTTCGTTGATCCAGAAAAGCGCAATTCTGAGTTTTCCAACGTTTAATACGCTCAAGCACCAACGGAAATCTGTTGCTTTTCAGCTTTTCAAAGTGATTCAAATCATTAAAATTTGGCAACCATTTAGACTAATGTATAGAGCGGACTGCCGTTGTTCATCTTCTTGTCTCGTTGTGTGCCAGTATGACAGCGCAGAAGGGTTTACGATGTTTTTGAAACGGTTAAAAAGGAGTTCAAACGCATCATTGTTTGCGTGGTCGTCAGCGTGTGACAATCTTTAGTCATGGCTTACAAGTCTTTGTTTATCAAATCACTAGACCGTTCGCTGTCATTGAGTATGCAAACTTGGGAGCTGTCAGTTACGGCAACCTTTTCAAAGCTGTCTCAGCCGAGGAAGTGATGGAAGAGCGAAATCTCGAGATAGTATCCAGGAACATTGATGAATAGAAGCGAAGTGCAAAGTACAGGCTTTAAACTGAGAAAAATCAGCAAGGAATAAAATGATTGCTATATATGTGTATTTCAACCGTTTTCATTCAAATATACCAACTGTCGGTTTTACATATTGCGCGGGAAATAAAATAGCTGAATATAATTATCACATATTATTATTATTATTATTGATTATTATTATTATTATTATTATTACCTATGTTCTGTTCTGTAATGGGAATTACTCTCGGGCTTTGCGCTCGATTTGTGCCGGAAAATAGAAAATAAAAAGACGGCTCAACGCATGACAACTGCCAACTGTCAATCTCGTACAACTGTCAATCTCGTACCCAGAGCCTGCGTTACTCTTTCGGCCTGCAGCGAGAAACAGGCCCTGGGTACGAGACTGGGCCGCTGTCATAAAGCAAGCATGCTACGTGAATACACTTGACAACAATTTTGTATCTTCAACCTTAGTTTTAATAAAAAACTGCCAAGCTTTCGGGCTAAGCGCCCATCTTCAGGGCTAAATGCTTAAAATCTAATTACAACGGCTATAAGTATACGAACACAAACAAACGCCACCAAACAAGCAAGCTCGTACGCAACAAACTGAACAAGCTCGCGCAAAGCAAGCAAAATCGAACAACGCTAGAGTTACTGAATATATAGTAAATAGAAAGAATGAAAAAGGTGCCAGATTTTAAGCATTTAGCCCTGAAGTGATGGGCGCTTAGCCCGAAAGCTTGGCAGTTTTTTATTAAAACTAAGGTTGAAGATACAAAATTGTTGTCATGAATTATCCAACCTACAAACCGACATTAGATTTAGTTAATACACTTGTTTCCAAATTATTAGATATTCGAGGGCCACAAGTTTATTAGCCTCTGGCTATTTAGTGTTACCCTCTTTAAATCAGTAAAGAGTTTATTATTATTATTATTATTATTATTATTATTATTATTATTATTATTATTATTATTATTATTATTATTATTATTATTATTATTATTATTATTATTATTATTATTATTATTATTATTATTATTATTATTATTATTATTATTATTATTATTATTATTATTATTATTATTATTATTATTATTATTATTATTATTATTACAAAAAAAAACGATGACTCAAAACAAAAAGAACAAACAAGAATTTCTTTAGCCTTCTTCGGTGAAAGTTTTATGTCAATGAATCCTGACTGCAACCAATCAATTTTCAAATATATAAGTCACTATTATAGGTTGAACGCACACTGAAGCTACTAAGAAAAACTAGTCAAGATATTCAAGACGACAATTATCTAAACAGAGAAAAAGCCCCGCTTCTCTGACGCATTATCGAAAAGCCAGGATAACAAACGCGGCGAGGCGTATTCAGTCTAGCCTACAACCTTTTCACTAGCGAAGCAAGCATAAGCACAAGGAAAAGGAAACCTCTGGTCTTTGCATTTGCGCTTATTCTTGCATCGCTAGTGATCGTAGTCCAGGCTTATATCTGCCTCTATATAGTACAACAGATTGTACGTTATTACTGCCTAATCGGCGTCATTATCCCATGATCCTTAGCCATCAAGGCTTGTGGGGTATCAAAGTCAACAACCCGCCCATTCTCCAACACTAAAATCTTATCGTAATCCATGATGGTATTTAAGCGATGCGCTATGGTAATGACCGTACACTCTTTGAATTTAGTTCGTAGAGTATTCTGAATGAGGCTGTCAGTCGTGTAGTCAACGTTTGCAGTCGCTTCGTCCATCACTATGATTTTACTCTTTTGAAGCAGAGCTCGAGCAAGGCATAGTAGTTGACGTTCTCCCGAGCTTAGGTTCACGCCATATTCTTTTACCATCTGGTTCAACTGATTGGGCATGTCTTGGATTGTGGATGTCAGGCTCGCTCCATCGATCGCTTCCCAGACTTCGTTGTCGCTGTATTGTTCAAAAGGATCGAGATTAAAACGAAGTGTGCCGGAGAAAAGGACAGGATCTTGAGATATGACAGCCATGGCTCGTCGAGAACTCTGCAGGTTTATTGTCATGATATCTATACCGTCAATGAGAATTCTACCTTGTGGTTCAGGCATGCGAAAGAGAGCTGAGACGATAGATGACTTCCCTGCCCCAGTCCTCCCAGCGATTCCGATCTTCTCCTGGGCGTCGACCTTGAAATGAACATGATTCAAGACCGTGGGTGCTCCTGGGTAGTATTCCAATGAAACATCTTGTAGTTCTAATTGGCCAGCTTTTGGCCAATCAGAAGGAGGATACGTTAGTTTGTCGTACCCAGACTCTGGCTCGAGTTGTGTGTACGTCATCACTCGTTCTACTGACGTCATATAGGTCTCTGTCTCCGCAAAATTCCGTACCGACTGCTGTGACGTACCAGTTGCTAACAGTAGCACGTAGATCAGAGACAAAGCCGCATTCCCTAAAAATTGAATTCAAACGTTCTGTTAAAACGACAAAAATCAATAAAATCATCGTAAGATTCAAAAATAACATTTTGATACATATTCCATTCTCGTACCCAGAGCCCACTCGTCATTTGGTTGGACCAACCAGATGACGAGTGGGTCCTGGGTACGAGAATGATACATATTCATTATCTTTTCAATTTTTATCTTTTCCATTATCAAGAAATTTACGGGGACTGGGCACAAGTTTACGGTCACCCTGTGTTATAGGTTTTCCAGTCTTTTTTTGGCCGTGTTACAAAATGGCCGACAAAGTTTACATTCATTTACTCGAGTTGCTGTAAGTTTGGATGGATTTTTCGATAAAAAATCGTACTTTTAATCGAAAAATATTTACAGGGATTCAAAATATGGTAAGTACGATGCCCAAATATGACAGTAAGAAAGCTGGCCGAGCAATGTGTTATAGAATCATCGGTGTCCCGAGTGCTAACAGCTTGCTGCATGTAGTCTTGTCTTGCTGTACTCGTCCACTTAGGTTATGGTATAGTGTATGTTTCGGGAATGGATAGTATACTTTTATCATTACCTGCATCAGCCTTGAGCGCAAACACACAAAATATGACAGCTGTAGAAAACATTGCGCCTATAATGTCTGCTCGTATCCCAAGCCATCGTGCGCTGGCCTGAGCTGCGAACCACGTGGTGGTATGAGTGTCTAGATATCTGTGAGTAAAAATAAACCATTATAAGTAAAAACAGTGCAAGCATGCTCAAAATTGAGGCGATTTCCCCTCCCCTCTTCCTAGTTGAAGTAATACATCCTTTTAACGTTTAATATATAATTATCGCTTGAACACCTATATTTCTCTTCTTCGAAAAACTGCATGTTATTTTCACATGATAATTTATTTAATGCAAATAGAAGCAAATCTTACTTGTAAAAATTCTCCATAAACATTCCTTGCATCTGATGGTTTCGAATAGTATCCAGTCCTTCCATGGTGTTTGTAACATGAGAGAAGACTGGACTTCTGTTCAGGGATTCCAGTCTTTGAAGTTCACGTGACGTCCTGACGAAATATCTCCCAAGCAAGACGTAAATAATTATGACTGGCATGGAAGCACAAAGAACCCAATAATTTAATATGGATGGTAGAATTATGGCCCCAAGGAATACCAGCATCTCCTGAATGGTGCGTAGGAAGAATATTGGTAGAAGATCGTCCATAAAACCGATATCCCTTGAAAATCTGTTGAGAATACGTCCACTAGGGGTTGGTATCGAGAAACAAGACAGGAGCCTTCAACACTGCTTCAGCCATCAGGTCGTGAAGATTTCGTGAGCAGTTCAGAGTTACAATCAAGAACGACACATATACAAGAAACGATGCAACATGTACAACCCCAAGAAGGCCAGCGTAGACGCCTAAGTTGGCCAAGTTGTTTCTGGGCAAGTCTCTCGAGAAACGCGAAAGCCATACATCGGGCAGCATAAGGGCAGCTGAAAGACATTAAAAACGGGGATTTCAATGTCTCTTGTAGTGACTATAGATTAAGACTACAGACAGCCCTTTGCATCGGTTCCCTTGTTGAAGTGATAAACAATTAACCTATTATATTGGTTATATTGCCCACCCCCCCCCCCCCCGGGGGGACTCACATATATAATGTGGTGGGGATGCTTGTGGTACCTTGTAGGGGTCCAGATCCGCGATTTGGTAACACTTAGGGTGTCACAAATCTAAAAGGACCACAAGAGAGTAAGCCGGTACCTTTTAGGGTGTTTGTCAGTAAATAAGATACCCGAGATAAGATAATGGCAGCTGGAATGACAGTTGTAGCTTTTCTTTAATCATCTGACTTTTGTCACTTTAGAGTTGGTATAGTACATATTAGGGTTAAAAATTATTTGTTTCCATGCCCACCTGGACAAGACTCAGGTACCTTTTAGGGGTCATTTTCAAAATTTTCGACGAGCATCCCCACCACTTTATCTACGGGGAGTCCCCGCCCACCCCCTCTGGGCTATATTGGCTTACTAGCTACACAGTTGGCTTACTAGCTACACAGTTGGCTTACTAGCTACACAGTTACACAGTTGGCTTACTAGCTACACAGTTGGCTTACACAGTTACTAGCTACACAGTTGGCTTACTTGGCTTACTAGCTACACAGTTGGCTTACTAGCTACACAGTTGGCTTACACAGTTGGCTTACTAGCTACACAGTTGGCTTACTAGCTACACAGTTGGCTTACACAGTTGGCTTACTAGCTACACAGTTGGCTTACACAGTTGGCTTACTAGCTACACAGTTGGCTTACACAGTTGGCTTACTAGCTACACAGTTGGTAGTAGCTACACAGTTGGTAGTTAGGTTAGTAAAATGCTTACCGTGCACGACAACAAAAGCTACGATTAGTATCACCAGTAGTACTAGACAAGTACCATGCATGAAATAGTCCAAATAAAGATTCCATGATACAGAGCCTACTTCGCGGTCTTCATCTGCTTCTTCTAGTCCATTCTCGTTACTTTCTGTCATCGTTACATCTGACTGAATTGATTTTCTCAAAACTATAAAGTCATCATACTGATTTAGCATAGACTGAAGTCTATCTGTAGAGTCTTTACTTAGTCCTTCATAAGTTCCTTCATAAGCAACACACCCTTTATCCATGACAACTACATGATCTGCACCCTTCAGATATTGTAACTGATGAGTGACAAGGACTCTGGTTTTGTTGCGAAGAATTCCACAGATGCATTCCATGAAGATGTGTCTGCCCACTTTAGCGTCCACAGCACTTAAAGGATCGTCCAGCAAGTACACATCGCCATCGGTATAAAGCGCGCGTGCTAAACCCACACGAGCCCGCTGACCACCACTGAGAAGCACACCTCTTTCTCCAATCAGCGTCAAGTCACCGTTCGGGAAACAACTGATGTCTCTTGCTAGATCACAAGCTTTGATTATGGATTCGTACTTCGCATGTTGATATACTTGACCAAAAATGATGTTTTCCCTCACGGTACCAGAAAACACCCAAGGTTGTTGAGGTACATAGACAGTACGGCCAGTAATGGACATTGTTCCTTCCTTGACTGGTAGCTCATCCAGGATGGCAGTCAATAAAGACGTCTTACCGCACCCAACTGGACCGGTGATCAGTACGAGATCGTTCTCTTTCAGGTCTAGACTTACATTTCGAATACAAGGCGAACTTTCTCCATTCCAATAACATGTAACGTTTTCTAAAGAGATTGGAGAACTTTTGCTGCCGGACTGAAGGTGACGGCGATGCCGCATTTCACTATCGTCAGTCTTGTCTTCTGCTAATTCTAAGAAAGCTTGTAAACGTGTCAAAGAGGACACAAAGTCTCCCACGTAATTGACTGCATCTGATAGATTATTCGAGATAAATAACCTGAAGCTTGCAAACAAAGAAAGTGTTATAAATATGTTATATATGTTTAGTTCCACTCCTGTAACAACCATAAAAGAAAGAGAAATACAAGTTGCAATACTGTGTGTTATTGGTTTGGTGAAGAGTAGTGTTGCCATGACGACTGCTTTGCATTGAAGAAGTTTATATTCACGTCTGAAAATAAATGGAGAAGATAGCAGTAAGAAAGAGACACTATTAGCAACTATGACATGAATATTGGGTCTGCATCCACATATTGTAAATATATTGTATATTGTACAGGGGCGTAGCGTGCATACACGTGCGTATGCACGGTACGTGCGTGCGTACAATTTAAATCCTTAAAATATAAATATTATAAAAAACATAAAAATATTTAAAAAAATAATAATCTAAGACCAAATCTTAACAGCTGACTCAGTGTAAACTTCCTGGAAACTACTCTTAGAAGGCAGGAAATGCTATTTCAGAGACCCTATATTTCAAAAAATTTCGGGGAGCATACCCCCGCACCCCCACACCACCTATCAGCTCTCGCGTTCGCCGCTCGTCAAAGTTGTCTGCAGCGTCGTAGTCGTCTCTCGACCAGTGAAATTCCCGGAGAAAACATGTAGCAGCCCCAGTGAACAGTCTCTCAAACAAAATAAATACCTAAAAAACCGGCTTCGCCTATCGGGTTGTTATATCGCTAATAGACCTCGGTAACAGTATATAAGCTTTATATAAATCCTTTACATAAATCCCAAAAAAACTGAGTGATAGATGCATTTTACTATGTATTTATGTAGCGAGAAAGTCCGCTGGAAAACGAAGAAAATGGTATTTACAAGACTCTAGAATTCTAAATTTCCAGGGGGGCATGCCCCCTCACCCCCTAGAAACTCACGCCTTCGGCGCTCGTTGCTCTGTGCGTACATTGGGGAAAAAAGCACGCTACGCCCCTGTTGTAGTTGAGGATAAATGAAGAAAGATAGCAGTAACAAAGAGACACTATTAGCTAAACTATGCCATGAATATTGGGTCTGCATCCACATATTGTATATATATTGTATATTGTAGTTGAAGATAAATGAAGAAAGATAGCAGTAAGAAAGAGACACTATTAGCTAAACTATGCCATGAATATTGGGTCTGCATCCACATATTGTATATATATTGTATGTTGTAGTTGAAGATAAATGAAGAAAGATAGCAGTAAGAAAGAGACACTATTAGCTAAACTATGACATGAATATTGGGTCTGCATCCACATATTGTATATATATTGTATATTGTAGTTGAGGATAAATGAAGAAAGATAGCAGTAAGAAAGAGACACTATTAGCTAAACTATGACATGAATATTGGGTCTGCATCCACATATTGTATATATATTGTATATTGTAGTTGAGGATAAATGAAGAAAGATAGCAGTAAGAAAGAGACACTATTAGCTAAACTATGACATGAATATTGGGTCTGCATCCACATATTGTATATATATTGTATATTGTAGTTGAGGATAAATGAAGAAAGATAGCAGTAAGAAAGAGACACTATTAGCTAAACTATGACATGAATATTGGGTCTGCATCCACATATTGTATATATATTGTATATTGTAGTTGAGGATAAATGAAGAAAGATAGCAGTAAGAAAGAGACACTATTAGCTAAACTATGCCATGAATATTGGGTCTGCATCCACATATTGTATATATATTGTATATTGTAGTTGAGGATAAATGAAGAAAGATAGCAGTAAGAAAGAGACACTATTAGCTAAACTATGACATGAATAGTGGGTCTGCATCCACATATTGTATATATATTGTATATTGTAGTTGAGGATAAATGAAGAAAGATAGCAGTAAGAAAGAGACACTATTAGCTAAACTATGACATGAATATTGGGTCTGCATCCACATATGTATATATATTGTATATTGTAGTTGAGGATAAATGAAGAAAGATAGCAGTAAGAAAGAGACACTATTAGCTAAACTATGACATGAATATTGGGTCTGCATCCACATATTGTATATATATTGTATATTGTAGTTGAGGATAAATGAAGAAAGATAGCAGTAAGAAAGAGACACTATTAGCTAAACTATGACATGAATAGTGGGTCTGCATCCACATATTGTATATATATTGTATATTGTAGTTGAGGATAAATGAAGAAAGATAGCAGTAAGAAAGAGACACTATTAGCTAAACTATGACATGAATAGTGGGTCTGCATCCACATATTATATTGTATGTTGTAGTTGAGGATAAATGAAGAAAGATAGCAGTAAGAAAGAGACACTATTAGCTAAACTATGCCATGAATATTGGGTCTGTATCCATATACACCTATTGCAAAAATCGTTGTCCGCGCCGAAAGCAACAAGCAAGAAGCTGACGACCGCAAAGGGCATTGGGACTTTCTCCTTATTCATTTATTCATCCATAGACATTTTGACAACATGCATTTTCAAATGGCCGAATAGTTCCAAATGATTGCTATTCAACGCTCGTAGGGATAACTTCTCAAGTACCACGGATAAATTAATTAACTAGGAGATTCCCAAAGTCCTTTGCGGTCGTCAGCTTCTTGCTTGTTGCTTTCGGCCCGGACAACTTTGGAATAGGTGTATACAGCTAATTCAGAAAACGTTGTCGGCGATCGACTTCAAGCCTACGCGACTCGACCGATAAGGATTATGGGTAAAAATCAATGAGTCTATAAATACACTATCAAAAAGGAACGTCTCTCACGGAATATGAATCATCATATCTGCTTCTGTTTCCTTGTTTTAAAACGCGTAGGCATACATTTACAGATTCACCTGCCATTGTCACCAAATACGAAAAACATGCAAGTGAATGATCATATCTACCCATACTCCTTTTCGGTCTAGTCGCGTAGGCTTGAAGTCGATCGCCGACAACGTTTTCTGAATTAGCTGTATAGCGTTGATGTTTGTACCTGCGTAGTTTTCTTATCACATCCAAGAATGGCATCTCCCATGTGTACATCTTGACGGTACGCAAACCTGCTATCATTGCACTTGTAAATCCCAACCTTTCGTCCGCAACTTTGGAAATCTTGTTTCTAAGATTGACACACACTTTTCCTAAACCACAGTAGATGAAGGCAAGAAGGGCCAAATAAACGATACCCAAAAGTGCACGGACGTCTACCATGTAAACGATAAGAATTGGGATAATAGCCGCCTCGATAAGACCTTGTAATACTAAGCCTATCTTTGTTACAACATGGTCTATTCTCTGGACGTCACCAGACATCAGATTGAAGATGTAACCGGCAGATACCTTGCTTCTGGCAGTTGGGTTAAGATTTAGGATCTAAAAGTCATCAAATGTGTTAGATTTGTCTCGAAGGTGCGCAAGGGAGGGGTAAGAGAGGTAAGTTTGTCATTGTTGAGTGTTTCTAACATAGTGGCAACAACAACAGTTGCATATTTTTGGCTTTGATTTCCAGTTATTATACAAAGCTGTCTGTAGAAGTTGTTCATACTGCACCCACCTTCTGAAACATCAGCCCCATCGTGGCAGTTCTCCACTTCATGGCTATCAGTCGGCAACGAAAGACAAAATGGTGCATCACAAAGGATTGTAGAAAGGCACTCGTACTAAGGGCTGTCGCATACACGAACAAATAGTCCCTGTTAGACCCTGGAAGCCCCAACAGTATGGACAGACTCATTCCAAGGCAAAATGGCTGACATATGTTACAAATTATTGAGAACAGACTCAAGATTATTATCAACAAATACTCTTCAACAGGGAGCATTCTGACTAAGTCCCAAAACAACCGCCGTGAATGTGTTCCTGTTCGTGATTGGTCAGTCCCGATTTTTCCGAGTCGATTAGTCATGGATTCTGATAAGTCGCTGTGCGGAAGTGAAAATAGGTCTTCATTTTCAATTTGTCTTTCGTTTCCAATGCGAAAAATCCCATTCATCCACCAGAAAGTTAAACGAGAGAGGAAATTTGTTTGAGTGAAGAGTTTTTGGTCGTTTGCATTGCTTTCAAGGTGTCGATACTTCGCGTGATTCATCTCTCGACTGTCCTTTCAAGCTAGGGACCACTCTTTCCGCTGACGTGCACTGATTGTAGCTCTTTCTATAAACGTTCTGAAAGAACCAAAAAAACACAATATGTTTTGATTCGGAATAAATTGTATAAACATTTTGATACCTTGAATGTTCATGCTCAAGACAACGGTGAAGTGACACCATATGATTTCTAAGACATTCCTTACAACTCATCTATTTAGAATGTCTGTAAATATCTCAAAGTTATTGATTACTTTCCATACTCACTGGTCAACAGAAAGCATTGGTTCTGAGGCTGTAAGGTAATTTGGAAGGATTATTCCAATTGGTAAAAACCACGAACTGTCCATAGAACGGTTCACTGGAGAACTGTCCATAGAACGGTTCACTGGTCCATAGAACGGTTCACTGGTCCAGTGAACCGTTCTATGGACAGTAGTCCATTCCCTAATGCGATATCAACTAAAATATGATTTTTTTTCGTTAACCACTTTCACTGAGGTTTTCATAATTTCATAGCATTCTATATTTCCATAAAACATACTCGAACATGTAAGACATGTCATGCTGAAGTTTTATTGAGAAGAGAAAGCAGTCATTTATGCTGTGTTAATTCTTGCGAAACTAATCTAAAGATTTTCCAGATAAAGCGGAACGGTATTTATTGTAATCCCCCTTCGACTCCTCAAAATATCTGTCACCGATCATGAACTATGACAACAATTTTTGTATCTTCAACCTTAGTTTTAATAAAAACTGCCAAGCTTTCGGGTTAAGCGCCCATCACTTCAGGGCTAAATGCTTTTAAAAAATCCCTAAAAGTAAAGTAAATCCCTAATCATAAACTAGTTCATAATAGCTATTCGTTGTCGAAGATCCCCATATGATTAGGGATTTAATTTACTTTACTTTTGAAGATACAAAATTGTTGTCATAGTTCGTGATCGGTGACAGATATTTTGAGGAGTCGAAGGGGGATTACAATAAATACCGTTCCGCTTTATCTGGAAAATCTCAGTTAGATTAGTTTCGCAAGAATACAGCATAAATGACCCGGAACAGCATTTTTGGAAGGACTTACCAGGCACGTCGTGGTCTTTACTTACGTTTTCGAGAATTTTGGCCGCAAAGTCAGCTACGTATATGTATACCTCTGATCGGCCCAAAGTGTCTGTCACCAGTAGGTGGAGATCACAATGTAAATTACCGTTCTTTATAATATCACCAACTCCTCCCACCAAAACCATATGCAAATTTCTGATAATCTGAATACATTACCAATTAATTATTAATTAATTATTAATTATGAAGTAAAAGCTCAGAGGTAGCTGACCTCGCGGTCGAAATTATCGAAAACGTCCACGACCTGGTAAGTCCTTTCAAAAATGCTGTTCCAGGTCTTACTGGAAAATCTTAGTTCGCAAGCCGTATATATCTTATCATCGAAACCACTACCGCGCATTTCCACATCGAGGCTGATATAGAGGTGATAAATATGGAGCGAGCAGACGCCGGGGAACGGTCGCCCCGGGCGATTTTATATTTTACGCCCACTTCAAGATGGCGGATATTTCCGAGATGGCCTGGAATCTACTAATATGAGCAACTTCCGGTGAATCGTCTTCGTATTTTCTTCGAGTTCACATCGGAGTATTCTCGGCATTTTCTTTGTTGGCTAATCTGCAATTGCAATAAATGTTGAAGGTTGTACATATTTGGCGGAGAAATCGTGCCAATTGTATGTATTTATTGTCTGAAATAAAACTATCCAATTGTGATGAAGTTGGAACTTATGTACCGGTCAAATCGAAGCTTCAACATTCCCCCCCCCCCCCCCCCCCCCCCCCCCCCCCCCCCCCCCCCCCCCCCCCTGGGCAAACCCCGGGCATTTGACCGTTTGCCATGCCCGGTAAGGAGGGAATTTGACAAGCTGTATTCAGTGTGAATCAATACGACGTTAAGCAGAATGGAAACCTTGCTCCTGTGTTGTTTTGTGACATTTTAAGACTGGTAACGACCTTTGTGAATCTTTGATTTATAAACGCTCCTTTATACAATTACGATTACGACGCTAGTGTGAACTAGGCTTTAGAAATCTACTGGACAAGTAACAAAAGAAGCCATTTTCGCGTATGGGACAACATTGAGCCAAGCTAAAGAGATTTCTGATATTGCGAGATCGATTATTTCATAATACTAACTTAAAACTTATATCACTTGATGTTCGTGTCTCGACGTAGTCACTTTTTCGCTTCAACGACCTTTCACAGGTCATAAGAATTTATATAATACAAGTTTACATTCGTTTAATGCTTCAGAAATGGTGTTTCTATTTCTATTTGTTACTTATTAATCAGTTTCGTTCTCTTTATGATAATGTTTATAAATAAAAACTATATTGTGCTGATTGAACTACTAGCTTAATGTCCCGGGAGTAGGGGCATTTGAACGCCTAAAATGACCCTGAGGTGGAGCTTTGAACGACTTTTTGGTCCGGGGGAGGGGAATTTGAACAACCCAAAAATCCAAAAGTTCAAATGCCCGGGGTTTGCCCGGGGGGGGGGGGGGGGGGGGGGGGGGGGGGGGGGGGGGGGGGGGGGGGGGGGGGGGGGCCGGGGGGGGGGGGATGTTGAAGCTTCGATTTGACCGGTACATTACTGCATGGCTATCTTTCGACGGATTGTTCCCCTCAAAACACTTTAAAGAAGATTCAGCTTTATGTGAAAGCTTCATCGATCACTGCTGTAAAACGCTTGCTTTTTATTGGGCGTAACTGATGCGAAGTGAGCTCACATTTTACGGCCACTAAAAAACAAGCGTTTTACAGCAGTGATCGATGAGTAGAAACTTTCACATAAAGCTGGATCTTCTTTAAAGTGTTTTGAGGGGTACAATCCGTCAATAGATAGCCAGTAAGTAAATTAAAATAATACGCAGTGGCTATTCGTACGGTAACCGTACGCCGACTCTCATTTGTTATTCGTACGTGAGTCGAATATTTCTATGATTTTAGGAAAAGTTGAAGAAGCGTATTGAATCCAAACTATCCTATCTTTGTTAAGACGTACAAAGCGATTCAGAACAGCTTGATAAATTTCGATTCCAAGTTTTGGTTTACGCTGGGCATAGTATACGAGACTGAAAAATTTAATTCGGGCGTGACACATCAGACTGCCGTACGCCGAATCTCATTTGTTATTCGTACGAGTCGAATTTTTCCACGATTTCTGGAATAAAGCGTGTTTTATCTTATGCCGCTGTCTTGATGTTTAGTTGTCCTACAATACTTACCGCTTTTACGACTTCGCATTGGCATTTAAAATTCTACTCGCGTACGAATACGGTAGCAAATGAGAGTCGAAAATAAAGCTCCAACTTCATCACAATGGATAGTTTTATTTCAGACAATAAATACATACAATTGCGGATTGTTTGCGACGATTTCTCCTCCAAATATGTATAACCTTCAACATTTATCGAAGAAAACAAAGAAAATGACAAGAATAACTCTGTGTGAACTCGTAGCTATAGAAATAGAAAATAATACGATTCACCGGAAGTTGAGCTCATGACGAGCTTTACCCTGCTCAGGAATTCGCTGCTGGAAGTCCAGCAAATGCGTGTTGCTATGAAGATAATCTGATTAGAGCTCAGCGATATGTACACTACGGTCGAGGAAGGTGCAAATCGTGTGTGAGAAATTCTGTCTCTCTGTCATGGTGTTTTCTATGAGCCGTCTGAAAATCAGGCTACGTTCGACACGGCGCCCACACTCTTGTCGTATTAATGTCGAACGTGATGTTTTATCGTGTGTTTGGGGCATCGCTTTGTCCACAAAAGCGACGATACGTCCTTACGACTTCTTTGTGTGGCTGCAAGCCCAGATTGTTCTCAGGGAACAAGGTTTTCACATACTTTACTGGCGAGATCTAGGCAACTGTGCGGGAAAACCAAAACACGATCGAATCATCCAAATAATTTAGTTCTGGACACGAGAAAGAAGAGGTTTACGGTGCCACAGCATATAGCATATGTGCTAGGCCCTTGAGACAAAAGGACTTTTCGAAGGATGGCTTCGTTTTATCTGAAGAGTTTAAAGAAAGAACTCCGTGGTACCGGTATGTTTTAAATCAGTCATCGGCTCCCCTTACTTGTATCTGACATCTACGTTCACGTGCGTTTATCCAATCGCCTTCCATTTCATGTTGACCTTTGCCATCCGTGTTGCGTTAACGCCTCGAAGCTATATAACTCTGGCTACGACGGCTCCAAAAAGACGGTTATCATCATTCATGGTTGGAATTGAGCGCGTTCACATTGGGACTTTCTAGCTAGCTAAAGACCGGTTTAGCTAGCTAAGTCGATAACCCCAGTGTGAACGCGTTTTTCTAGCTAGCTAAAACATAGCTCATTATCTCCGTTCACATTGGTAATATTGACCGGAAACAGGCAAATTTCAAACCATGTCGGGACATGGTTTAAACTCTGGAAACTCGTTAATGGTGTTGGTTTTGACAGATTTATTTTTCCTAAATGTCAATCGCGCGTCCTGAGCCGCAGGTTCACATTTCAGTTGGGTTTTATTCGTGTTTGAAGACAGCAAACTTTGTTACTTCTCTCTTTATTGTTTTAGATTCGTTACTTATTACTCGGGCCCAGGCCGCAG
This sequence comes from Actinostola sp. cb2023, assembly GCA_033675265.1. Lineage (NCBI taxonomy): Eukaryota > Metazoa > Cnidaria > Anthozoa > Actiniaria > Actinostolidae > Actinostola > Actinostola sp. cb2023. Next base: position 817,122 of record JAUJYZ010000098.1, on the reverse strand, counting down.
GCCGCCCGAGTTAGAAAATGCGGATTTCGGTAGTAGTAGTTTTGTTCGGCTTCAAAATGACGAGTATGCGACGTATTTAATCGTATCCGGAGTTTCAAGATTACTCCGCAGATTTGAAAAGATAAAGGAGACACAGGACTCAAGTAGATTATGAATCTTAGTTTTGAAAGCAGCTGTAGATCTTCAAGCTATTAAAAGGTCAGGATTCTAGTTCATCGTTCAATGACTAGAAGTGGTAAAAGGACTAGAAGCTCGCTTAAAATATTTTTTTTTTTAAACAAACGCGAGGCCGTTATCGGAACCATCTGACCTATGCAACCTCAAGACGTACTCCCTCGTCACTCAACTGTCACTGATTGTCATGACGTCAGAGAAATTATATTGTATTGAAGAAGATGTCCTTGTTTTATTCGACGTTCGAACCACGGGCAACAGGTCACGTAGAGTCAGTATTTTGGGTAATATTTGTATTTTGCGTATCGGTTATAAGCTGTCCGAAGCTCTGTTATTGTACTGTATTTGTATCTGATGACCTTTAGTAATCCGAACCCCGACATCTGGTTTTATTTATGACGTCAGCGAAAGCCCCGACTACCTAAGAAGGGAGAAGGGTATGCAACAGACCTGAATCCTACCTTCTGATTGGCTTAGACCTCTCTCTTCCTTCGTCTTGACTTTGTGCAAGAAAAATCACGTGGGGTGGACAAGTGATGATAGATGCGTTTCTGGAACTTACCGAAGTTTGTTTACTTTTCTTATTAACCTTTTGTTTAATCAGGATTTTGTAATCTCCGTTCAGGAGTTTGTTCCTATCCGTAGAGAGAAAAATATGTCCTAATAATCTACAATCGAGATAAATCATGAATAAATAACGTATGCCTACCTGAAAATCTTTCAAAATTCAGTCGATGAGGGTTCGGAATAAATGTCATCCGTTATCAGTAGCTTTCTATTTGAATCCGCCGTGTTTTACTTACCTCATGTCTCGATTACAATGTTATTGGGTATTCCCCAACTTCTAAAATATATAGCTCTAGCATTTCTTTTAGATTAAATACATATTCTGATTTCACTGCCCGTGTGTCTGTTGCTGACCGTTTATATTTCAAGAGTTTGTTGTGATACAAATCTGTTAACACTGCGATTCCTGTCATCACTTGTCCACCCCACGTGACTTTTCTTGCACAAACTCAGGACGAAGCTTTTTGTTTACATAAGGGTCTGTTGCATACCCTTCTCCCTTCTTAGGTAGTCGGGGCTTTCGCTGACGTCATAAATAAAACCAGATGTCGGGGTTCGGATTACTAAAGGTCATCAGATACAAATACAGTACAATAACAGAGCTTCGGACAGCTTATAACCGATACGCAAAATACAAATATTACCCAAAATACTGACTCTACGTGACCTGTTGCCCGTGTTCGAACCGTAACTCGAACCCGAACTCGATTCCAAACTCGACGTTTCGGGATCTGAAGCTAGAGAGGGGGCCTTTACACAAACTCATCAAAATCAAATCAATTGAACTCAAAGTCAAAAGGTAATCAAATGAACTCAAAGGCAAATCAAATGAACTCGACACATACATGTATATACATAGTCTCCCTCGTCACGCAACTGTCAGTCATTGTCAGGTCTCTCCTCGCGCAGCTGACATTGTCCTTGTTCTTCAACCAACTGGCATTCATTTTCAAGTACTTCCTCGAACAACTGACATTTTCCTTTTCACAATGCCCGAGTGAACGCTCATTGAGCGTCTTGTATCTATTATTCACTCCTCGTTTACTTCGATCAATCAAGAAATCAGAAAAGTTAGTTGTTTATAACCGCCAAAATTTCAAATAACAGATATTGGATTACTATTGTTGAGTAGTAACTAGCTTGAATATTAACAATGTGAACATGCATAAAAGGTTAACTAGCTAATTCTTCAAACACGATGATAGATGAACAAACACGTATATGAGCTTAGGGGCGGACCATTTGATTTTTGATGGGGGGTGGGGGCGATTTAAAGTATGGTCGATATATTTTTTTCACCTTTTCATGTTGCACGATATTTTTTCACTGCCTTAGGCCCTTGCACGATATTTTTTTTGACGAAATTTATTTTTGTTTGCCAATATCTATTCAGTTGCCAAATTGATAATATTGAAAATTGTATAATAAATTACCTTTGTTATTATATTTAATTATTTGTACAGTCTGTTGTTCTCAGTTACATCATTAAATAATTTACATGCCATCAATCAATGAATGGTGAAATTTCCACTGAAACAGAAAAATCTTAGGGAGTATAAGCTATTATTTAAAAAAAACTGTGTACCTCCCAAGAACGCGCAATTTGATTGGTTGTTGAGTGTGTGTGCATTGTTATGTTATAGAAGTACGGAGCAGCAAAAACAAAGCAGAAAACCTGTTTAAAACTAGTTTTATATTATAAAGCGAATAGAAGATGACTCTCCTTGCTTCTATACAAAAATAATGCACTTCTGAGGTCTTGAAAGCTGCTGAATGCACTCGCGTTCCGCTCGTGCATCCACTACCAGCAGTTTCAAGACCTCAGCGTGCATTAATTTGTATAGAAGCACGGAGATTCATTTTCTTTTAGTTAAATATATAATTATCAAGTATTCAATGCTCGCGTTGCAATACTTTTCAGAGGCGTAGTATGCTTTTTTTCCTAATGTACGCACAGAGAAACGAGTGCCGAAGCCGCGCGCTTCTAGGGGGGTAAGGGGGCATACTCCCCCTGAAAATTTTGAAATCTAGAGCCTTGGAAATACCATTTTCTTCGTTTTCTAGCGGATTTTCTTGCTACCCAAATATATATAGTAAAATGCTGATCACTCAGTTTTTTTTGTAGTTTATTTTGTTTGAGAGACTGTTCACTGGAGCTGCTTCTAACTACAATAATATTATACATATACACACTCCCTGAAGTGCCATTTCCCGGATTTCATAATTTCAAAGCTAGTCAGCTCTTACGATTTTGTCTTAGATTTCTTTTTTTTAAATATATATATTTTAATTATTTTATATTGTACGCACGTGTGTATACGTGCATAATGCACGCTACGCCCCTTGGGCTACAATGCTAGGTTTAGCCTGCGTAGCGGCGTACGGGAAAAGGGAAGGAGGGAGGGGAAGGGAGGAAGGGGAGGAGAGGGGATTGGGGAGAGGGGATTGGGGGAGAGAGCCTAAAAAGGAGGAAGGGGAGGAGAGGGGATTGGGGAGAGGGGATTGGGGAGAGAGCCTACCCCCTTCCCCCCTTCCCCTCCCTCCTTCCCTTTTCCCGTACGCCGCTACGCAGGCTATGCTAGGTTTTGAATTTGAAATTCAAGACCTGTCCCGTGCAGAGTACACAGGTATAACACTCAAATTTAGGTCTACCAAATTTAAAAAAAGCTGAAGTTGGTGTCACAATAATGCACGATATTTTTTTTGATGCATTTGTTCTTGCACGATATTTTTTTAAAGGTGGAAGTGCTTGCTCGATATTTATTTTGGGATTTAACCCCCACCCCCCATCAACGATCAAATGGTCCGCCCCTTAGCTAGCTAACTTTCGCTGTAGTCTGAACGCACTAATTATCATTGTTAATAATCACGCACTATCATCTCACATTTCAATAACAAACATTCTCTATCCGCTAGCATCATAGTCTCTCGCAGCCGTGCTTAGTACTGAAGAGCTTTGCGTGACGACACTAAGGGAGACTACTTGAGCATCCGAGCCCGTGCCGAAGAGTACCGAAGAGTATCCATATATATATATCTAGAATAGCCAGTCGATTATCAAAAATGTTATCTGGAAGCAGAAATCTATGTGTAAAGTTTCCTTATCACTGGTTTCATACTAAATCATAGTTAGCTTTTCTTTCTGTCTTCCTTGGGTAGTCAGTTCCTTAGGGGACTGTTGTTATCTGGAAGCAGAATTTAATCCATGTACAAAGTTTCTTAATAAATAGTTTCGTAATCATAGTTAGCTTTTCTTTCTGTCTTCCTTGGGTAGTCAGTTCCTTAGGGGACTGTTGTTATCTGGAAGCAGAATTTAATCCATGTACACAGTTTCTTAATAAATAGTCTCGTAATCATAGTTAGCTTTTCTTTCTGTCTTCCTTGGGTAGTCAGTTCCTTAGGGGACTGTTGTTATCTGGAAGCAGAATTTAATCCATGTACACAATTTCTTAATAAATAGTTTCGTAATCATAGTTAGCTTTTCTTTCTGTCTTCCTTGGGTAGTCAGTTCCTTAGGGGACTGTTGTTATCTGGAAGCAGAATTTAATCCATGTACAAAGTTTCTTAATAAATAGTTTCGTAATCATAGTTAGCTTTTCTTTCTGTCTTCCTTGGGTAGTCAGTTCCTTAGGGGACTGTTGTTATCTGGAAGCAGAATTTAATCCATGTACAAAGTTTCCGGCTTAATAAATAGTTTCGGTAATCGCTTTTCTTTCTGTCTTCCTTGGGTAGTCAGTTCCTTGGAGGACTGTTGTTATCTGGAAGCAGAATTTAATCCATGTGCAAAGTTTCTTATAGTCTCGTAATCATAGTTAGCCTTTCTTTCTGTCTTCCTTGGGTAGTCAGTTCCTTGGAGGACTGTTCAGTGTTATCTGGAAGCAGAATTTAATCCATGTACAAAGTTTCTTTTAAAATAAATAGTTTCGTAATCATAGTTAGCTTTTATTTCTTGTCTTCCTTGGGTAGTCAGTTCCTTATGGGACTGTTGTTATCTGGAAGCAGAAATAATCGATTTATGGTATCCTAATTAATTTGGCCCGGAATTAAAGTTTTCGTTAGCTTTGAATTCAATTGAATGAATTTACAACGTGAACATAGGTTATTACTTATAATGTCGACATCACGGTTTGACTGGACAAGAGCATTTGTATAATGGAATACACAATAATAATTACCGATGCACTATGCGTAATCTTCGATAGCTGTTATTTAAATTCTTGCAACATTGTACCGGTAAACGATTCAGTTTTCCTTGCCCGTTGTTGGAATGCATGGCTGGCCACCAAATGACTTCAAACTCCTTAGTGGCCGGTACAAGCTACAAAACAAGACGGCGTTCTCTACGAAACCGCTGTTATAGCTCGCCTTGCGATCATCCAACTTACCACTTTTGTTCGGTAATTTGCACCGAAAACAAGACGTATAAACTGATTACACAAAGCTTGTCAAAAAGTAAATTTTGCGATATTTTTTATTTTGGCTTTCTTGCAATTGCCATTTGAAAGTCATGGTTCCACCAGCAATTATTTTACTCATTGTAAAGCGCCAATGGGCTATAAGGAAATGGCGCTATATAAATTTTTGATTATTATTATTATTAAAGAAGGATTTATTTCAAGTTCTGCAATTCGCGGTCTATGAACAAGGATCCAGTGCGTCGTCCGTCATAGTCGATATGCCATCTTGCAAACATTGTGAAACTTTAGATTTTTTTAAATAGTCTTTCGACTTAGATTTAAACTTTTAATCTACTTTGTAGTTATTTTGTAAAATAAACCTGGTGTTGTGACATTACAAAAATGGATCGCAAAATATATTAGAGCGTTGTAATCACTCTGAGTTATTTAGGGGCGGACCATTTGATCGTTGATGGGGGTGGGGGTTAAATCCCAAAATAAATATCGAGCAAGCACTTCCACCTTTAAAAAATATCGTGCAAGAACAAATGCATCAAAAAAAATATCGTGCATTATTGTGACACCATGCAACTTCAGATTTTTTTACATTTGAAGTAGATGTAGATGATAGACCTAAAATTGAGTGATCATGCATTTTTTTCGTCGCCAGATTCGGGTATTGATTGTTCATGTGGGATACCTGTGTACTCTGCGCGGGACAGGTCTTGAATTTCAAATTCAAAACCTAGCTCAAGGGGCGTAGCGTGCATTATGCACGTATACACATGTGCGTACAATTTAAAATCATTAAAATATAAATATTAAAAAAAAGAAATCTAAGACAAAATCGTAAGAGTTAACGTTGACTAGTGAAATTATCAAATCAGTCCGGATCCTGAATCACCGGCGCGAGTCAAACACCCAGGAAATGGCACTTCAGGGAGTGTGTATATGTATAATATTAATGTAGTTAGAAGCAGCCCCAGTGAACAGTCTCTCAAACAAAATAAATTACAAAAAAAAACTGAGTGGTCAGCATTTTACTATATATATTTGTGTAGCGAGAAAATCCGCTGGAAAACGAAGAAAATGGTATTTCCAAGGCTCTAGTTTTCAAAATTTCCAGGGGGACTATACCTCCTGACCCCTCTAGAAGCGCGCGGCTTCGGCTTCGTTTCTCTGTGCGTACATTGGGGAAAAAACATGCTACGCCTCTGAAAAGTATTGCAACGCGAGCATTGAATACTTGATAATTATATATTTAACTAAAAGAAGATGACTCTCCGTGCTTCTATACAAAAATAATGCACGCTGTGGTTTTGAAAGCTGCTAGTGGATGCACGAGCGGACCGCGAGTGCATTCAGCAGCTTTCAAAACCTCAGAAGTGTATTATTTTTGTATAGAAGCAAGGAGAGTCATCTTCCGTGATTCGCTTTATAATATAAAACTAGTTTTAAACAGGTTTTCTGCTTTGTTTTCGCTGCTCCGTACTTCTATAACATAATAATGCACGCTCAACAGCCAATCAAATCGCGCGTTCTTGGGAGGTACACATATATATTATAATAGCTTATAACTCCCTAGGATTTTTCTGTTTCAGTGGAAATTTCACCTTTCATTGATTGTGGCATGTAAATTATTTAATAAATCATGATGTAAGTAGAACAACAGACTGTACAGATAATTAAATTAAATAACAAAGATACTTTGTTATACAATTTTCAATATTATCAATTTGGCAACGGAATAGATATTGGCAATAAAAATAAGTTTGGTTTAAAAAAATATCGTGCAAGGGCCTAAGGCAGTGAAAAAATATCGTGCAACATGAAAAGGTGAAAAAAAAATATCGACCATACTTTAAATCGCCCCCACCCCCCATCAAAAATCAAATGGTCCGCCCCTTATAATAAACATTTGACCTGTAGCATCCGAAACGTTGAACGTGTCGCTGACGCAAACGGCTTATAACACGTAAAGGTGTGCAACGCTCTCTCGTATACATTAGGGGCGGACCATTTGATTTTTGATGGGGGGTGGGGGCGATTTAAAGTATGGTCGATTTTTTTTTTCACCTTTTCATGTTGCACGATATTTTTTCACTGCCTTAGGCCCTTGCACGATATTTTTTTTAACCAAATTTATTTTTGTTTGCCAATATCTATTCAGTTGCCAAATTGAAAATATTGAAAATTGTATAATAAATTACCTTTGTTATTTTATTTTATTATTTGTACAGTCTGTTGTTCTACTTACATCATGATTTATTAAATTTACATGCCATCAATCAATGAATGGTGAAATTTCCACTGAAACAGAAGAACGCGCGATTTGATTGGTTGTTGAGCATGCATTGTTATGTTATATAGAAGTACGGAGCAGCGAAAGCAAAGCAGAAAATCTGTTTAAAACTAGTTTTATATTATAAAGCGAATAGAAGGACAAGGTGACTCTCCTTGCTTCAGTATACAAAAATAATGCACTTCTGAGGTCTTGAAAGCTCCACTACCAGCAGTTTCAAGACCTCAGCGTGCATTAATTTTGTAAAGAAGCACGGAGAGTCATTTTCTTTTAGTTAAATATATAATTATCAAGTATTCAATGCTCGCGTTGCAATACTTTTCAGAGGCGTAGCATGCTTTTTTTCAAATGTACGCACAGAGAAATGAAGCCGAAGCCGCGCGCTTCTAGGGGTGTAAGGGGGCATACTCCCCCTGGAAATTTTGAAATCTAGAGCCTTGGAAATACCATTTTCTTCGTTTTCTAGCGGATTTTCTTGCTACACAAATATATTATATAGTAAAATGCTGATCACTCAGGGGTTTTTTGTAGTTTATTTTGTTTGAGAGACTGTTCACTGGGGCTGCTTCTAACTACAATAATATTAATACATATACACACTCCCTGAAGTGCCATTTCCCGGATTTCATAATTTCAAAGCTAGTCAGCTCTTACGATTTTGTCTTAGATTTCATTTTTTTTTATATATATATTTTAATTATTTTAAATTGTACGCACGTGTGTATACGTGTGTGACCATGTCAAGTTTTAGTAGTTATTTCGTTTATAGTTAGAAGCGCGTGCCAAACATAGATTACGTGAGTTCCTGTCAGTAGACGTAACACTAGGCGTGACACGAACGTGCTACACGCGATGTGTCGCCCTTAGTTTACCCTTAGTTTATACCATTGGTTTACCCTGAGTTAACTTTTGTCAATAAAGCAGTTGTTAAATTACTTTGCTTCACTCGTCTTACAATCGTAAAAAGATCACTTGGTCACATTTTTGGCGTCGCGAGCAGGATTGTAAGATTGTGTTAAGTAGTGTAATAAAATAATTGTTGAGGGCGAAAGTAAAACAAAGATGTCTCTGTCTGCTGATGATGCAAAGACCCTACAAGAGAAGGTCGAACTGTTGCTGAAAGAACAGGAGGTAGCGAAGAAAGCCCTTGAAGACCTACAGAATCCATCACGTTCAAGTGGAGTCAAGCGTCAGTTTGTTGTCGTTCCACGAGAAAGAAAGATAAAAACATTCTCTGGAAGACCGAAGGATGGCTCTAGTGAACAGACGATTGAGGAATTCATTGAGGAAGTCAAGACAATAATCGGAGCAAGGGACATGAGCAAGGCTGAGCAGCTTGACTTCATCACCTCACATCTAGAAGGAGCTGCGAAAGAAGAGTTGAAAGTCTACCCAGAGGAGGATAGGAGAGATCCCAAGAAAGTGTTCGAAATCCTTGGCGATGCTTTCGGCGAAAAACGCTCGAAGCCGCAACTCTTGAAGGCATTTTACGATCGAAGACAGAAGGACGGAGAGAGTCTAAGAGAATTTTCACACGCTTTAAGTGAACTGTGGACTCGTGTTGTGAAAAAGGACACGAAGTGTTCGGCGGACTCGGACACCATGCTACGTGATCAATTTGCGGACAACGTGCGTGACGCTTTACTGCGGAAGGAACTTAAACGCAGTATAAGAGTGCGACCTGGTATTTCTTTTCTGGACATTCGAGAAGAAGGAATAAGCTGGTCTGAGGAAGAAGAAAAGTCGCCTCACGCAACCCAGCGTTTCAGAAATACCACAAGTACTTCGGAGGTCAAGGCTGAAAGTTGTATACTTCAAGGGAAAGACCCGCAGGATTCAACATTGCGTGACCTTGCCAAAATGTTGCAACAACAGCAGGAGGCTATAAAAGAGTTAACTGCTGCTGTGGCTCGACTGAAGTCGTCACCTGAGAGAAAACCGCAGGGACAACTGTGTTACAAATGTCGGAAACCTGGACATTTTGCCCGTAATTGCACGCAGAAAGAGCCGGATACGCAAGGTGATGGTCGTAAAGATACAAAGAAATATGCGAGTGCTAGTGAGCAAGCAACTAATCAGGAACCCAAGCCACCGTCAAACTAGCACCCCCTGTCGCTATGAGTCAAGCGTCAGGAGAGGGCAGTTCTGGCTCATCGATTGTTACTTCTCCCAAAGACATCTACGAGAGAGCTGTAGGAAAATGTCCTGTCGTAGTCGTTGACATGGGTGGAGTGCAAGTCAATTGTCTACTAGATTCGGGTTCTGAAGTGTCAACCATTACGGAGAGTTTCTTTAAAAAACATTTTCAAGGAAAAGATCTTCTGTGCACCAGCGGCTGGCTAACGCTTACTGCTGCTAACGGGTTGGACATACCCTATGTGGGTTACTTTGAACTCGATGTGTGTGCTCTAGGCATTAATGTTGCCCAAAGGGGTATACTCGTCGTAAAGGATCCTGAAGGCAAAGACGCAAGACAAAGGAAACAAGTTGTGCCAGGGCTTGTTGGCATGAATATCATATCTAAACTAAAGGACATGATTACGGACACTGATTATAAGGACAATCTAAGTGAGGAGTGGAAAGGTGTTCTACAACTGGATATTTGTGAATCATCTACGTCAGTAATAGGATTCGCCAAAGTTGCAGGTAAAAATAAAGTCAGGATTCCTGCTGAATCAGTTTCAGTCATTCAAGCAACAGGCTTGAATGGCGGGAAAATGGATTACACCGCCTTAGTGGAACCTGTAAGCTGGTCATTACCAGGAGACATTGTTGTTGTCAATACTGTAACGACAGTAATTGGAGGACGCATGTACATCAGAGTGGCAAATCTTGGAAGGGAGGATGTGTTCCTAAACCCTCGGACAAGGATTGGAGTCGTCCACTCAGTTGAGAATTGTGTAGTCCCCAGTGATAAAGTTGACTTCAAAAGGGTGTCGGTTAACGAGGAAATGGTCTGCTTAAAGGAATTGGAGTCTGATGAGAAGACTGATGTGTCTTCGGACTTTGCATGTCCTGTGGATCTATCAAACATTGACTGTACTAACGAGCAGCGACTAAAACTTTATGACCTGCTACGTAAGCACGCTGATTTGTTTGCAAAGGAGGATGAGGATCTTGGATATACTGAAACAGTAAAACACAAGATACGAACGGTGGATGATGAACCAGTATGTCAACCATATCGTAGGATTCCGCCCAATCAGTACCAGGAAGTGAGAGAACACATAAAGAAGTTGCTGGACCGGAACATCATAAGGGAAAGTTATAGCCCTTTTGCGTCACCTATCGTATTAGTACGAAAGAAAAATGGTTCACTCAGACTCTGTGTGGATTACAGAAAACTTAACGAAAAAACTGTTAAGGACGCATTTCCGTTGCCGCGTATTGAAGAGAGTATTACGTCGATAACTGACGCTAAGTGGTTCTCAACTTTAGACTTGGCTAGTGGCTTTAATCAAGTTGCCATGGATACAGAGGACAGGCCAAAAACTGCTTTCTCTTGCCCGTTTGGATTATTTGAATACAACCGCATGCCGTTTGGTCTAAAAAATGCTCCATCGACGTTTTCCAGATTAATGCAACGTTGTCTTAGTGACATGGTCTATGTGTTGCTTTTTGTGTATCTGGACGACATCATAGTGTACTCCGGTACGTTTGAAGAACATCTCGAGAGACTTGAAAAACTTTTCAATCGGCTAAGAGAACATGGACTTACATTACAACCCGATAAGTGCCACTTTTTAAGCGTGAAGTAACGTATGTCGGACATTTGTTGTCAGCTGAAGGCATCACTACAGACCCGGAAAAGACTGCAGCAGTAAGGGAGTGGAAGACACCAACCACTGTAAAGGAGCTAAGATCGTTTCTTGGATTTGTGGGGTATTACAGGAGATTCTGCAAGAACTTTGCTGCCATAGCAGGACCATTGCACGAACTTGTAAACACCTGCTTGAAAGAATTGAAGGAACATCGAAAGCTCAAGATCCCCTTCACACAACGTTGGAACTCGAACTGTCAGAAAGCCTTTGATACGTTGAAGGAAAAATTGACATCGCCGCCTGTGCTTGGTTACGTGGATTTCTCTAAGCCATTCGTCGTTGAAACAGACGCGAGTAACGAAGGTTTAGGTGCTGTGTTATCACAAGAGCAAGATGGTCAGCGCAGAGTTATCGCCTATGCAAGTAGACGTTTGGCCAGTACAGAGAGGAATCCAACTAACTATAGTTCAATGAAGCTTGAGCTATTGGCGTTAAAGTGGGCAGTCACTGAGAAATTCAGATCGTACCTCCTTGGTTCAAAATTTGTGGTGTACACGGATAACAACCCGCTCAAGTACCTCAACACGGCAAAGTTAGGAGCATTGGAGCAACGATGGGCTGCACAGCTAGCATTGTTTGACTTCACTATAACGTTCCGAAGTGGCAAGAGTAATGCAAATGCTGACGGACTCTCGCGAAACCCAGTAGGAAAGGAACCAGTTGTGAATGAAGAAGACGGTTATACAGCCACAGAGAGTATACTAGCACAACCGACTACTACAATACCTGTTGAGCTGCGGTATGCCTGTGTGAATTCTCAATCACAGGAAGCCCAGAACAATAGAATAGACACTCATAGAGACATTGGACTTGATAGACAAGTCACACATGAGAAAGAGAAAGAGCGTGGTGTACCTGCTACTACAGCGTTTCCTTCGCACTCTAAAGCTGAACTTACTGAGATGCAGAACAGTGATGCAACAATAAGCCAATTCCTGAAATACTGGAAAGAGGGAAGAAAACCAAACTTCCGTGAGCGAAGGGGTATGCCTAGCAAATCCATATCCATGCTACGCCAGTGGGATAGGATGCAACTGGAGGCTGGAGTGCTGTACAGAGTCGTACAAGATCCAAACCATGGACAACTCAGACAGCTTGTTGTACCCACTGTGCTGAGAGACAACGTCATGCAGAGTTTACATGATCAGATGGGACACCAAGGAGTTGAAAGGACATCTCAGCTGCTGCGCAGAAGGTGTTACTGGCCTGGACTACACAGTGATGTAGATGTTTGGATAAAGAAATGTGAGCGTTGCACGTTATCCAAAATGCCACTGCCGCGCATCAGACCACCAATGGGAAACCTCTTGGCATCAAAACCATTGGAAGTTCTGGCTGTAGATTTCACTCTCCTGGAACCAGCGAGTGATGGACGAGAAAATGTGCTCGTAATGACTGACGTATTCACCAAGTTCACCTTAGCTATACCGACAAGGGATCAGAAGGCTAACACAACAGCTAAACTGATACTCAAGGAATGGTTCATGCGATATGGCGTACCTAACCGCATCCATTCTGACCAAGGACGTAACTTTGAGAGTGAGGTAATCATGGAGCTGTGTGGATTGTACGGAATAAAGAAGTCGCGAACAACACCATACCACCCGCAAGGTAATGCACAATGCGAGAGATTTAATCGCACGATGCATGACCTTCTGAGATCTCTTCCGCCTCACAAGAAGAGAAAATGGACGGAGCATTTACCGGAGCTGCTGTACGCATATAATGCAACGCCCCATTCATCAACCGGATACTCGCCATACTACCTGATGTTCTGCAGAGAACCTCGACTACCTGTCGATCTGTTGTTAGGAGCAGAAGAGGATGTTGAAGATGAGATCCAGAATGACTGGCTGGCTACACACATGTCCCGCCTGAGAGACGCTTACCTCAAGGCAGGAGAGCATCTCGAACAAGCTGCAGAAAGGCGCAAGAAGGCTAGTGACCAGACAGCATTCGATGACCCACTAGAGATTGGTCAACTCGTGTATCTCAGAAACAAAGTGAAAGGAAGAAACAAGATTCAAGATTCATGGAGCCCTACCCTATATAGAGTCATAGGAGTTCCAGACAAAGATGGCGCCGCATATACAGTTCAGTTATATAAGGGAGAAGCGGAGCCACGAAAAGTAAGCCGTTCCTTTATGCGCAAATGTCCACTCATTAAACCACAGGACTTTGCAAGAAGACGAACACAGACACACACTAGTGCACTGACTGAAGAGAGTGACAGCGAAGATGAAGATGAAGTCGCTATTGTTATTAGAACAAGTAATGCGCCAGACGCGCATCCAGTACTACAGACAACAGACGTAGAAGATACACCAGATATTACGGATATTATTACGGACGGTCAGGCAGAAAATACAACGGACAGAAAACTGCGAAGGACTACCAGGACTACTGCTGGAAAATCAGGATCAAGATACGGATTTACCCAGTCTGTCCTTGTTGCGTCCACAACAGCATATTTTGAAAAGGACTTGACCATTTATTTTATTTTGCTATGTTGGTTTTTGGCTCACACATTCTTTTAGTCTAAGTGAAAAATTTGGTTATATGTCGAGGACGACAATATCAAAAAAGTAGGGGAGGGTGTGACCATGTCAAGTTTTAGTAGTTATTTCGTTTATAGTTAGAAGCGCGTGCCAAACATAGATTACGTGAGTTCCTGTCAGTAGACGTAACACTAGGCGTGACACGAACGTGCTACACGCGATGTGTCGCCCTTAGTTTACCCTTAGTTTATACCATTGGTTTACCCTGAGTTAACTTTTGTCAATAAAGCAGTTGTTAAATTACTTTGCTTCACTCGTCTTACAATCGTAAAAAGATCACTTGGTCACACGTGCATAATGCACGCTACGCCCCTTGGGCTACAATGCTAGGTTTTGAATTTGAAATTCAAGACCTGTCCCGTGCAGAGTACACAGGTACAGTATAACACTCAAATTTAGGTATACCAAATTTAAAACAAGACGCTCAATGAGCGTTCACTCGGGCATTGTGAAAAGGAAAATGTCAGTTGTTCGAGGAAGTACTTGAAAATGAATGCCAGTTGGTTGAAGAACAAGGACAATGTCAGCTGCGCGAGGAGAGACCTGACAATGACTGACAGTTGCGTGACGAGGGAGACTATGTATATACATGTATGTGTCGAGTTCATTTGATTTGCCTTTGAGTTCATTTGATTACCTTTTGACTTTGAGTTCAATTGATTTGATTTTGATGAGTTTGTGTAAAGGCCCCCTCTCTAGCTTCAGATCCCGAAACGTCGAGTTTGGAATCGAGTTCGGGTTCGAGTTACGGTTCGAACACGGGCAACAGGTCACGTAGAGTCAGTATTTTGGGTAATATTTGTATTTTGCGTATCGGTTATAAGCTGTCCGAAGCTCTGTTATTGTACTGTATTTGTATCTGATGACCTTTAGTAATCCGAACCCCGACATCTGGTTTTATTTATGACGTCAGCGAAAGCCCCGACTACCTAAGAAGGGAGAAGGGTATGCAACAGACCCTTATGTAAACAAAAAGCTTCGTCCTGAGTTTGTGCAAGAAAAGTCACGTGGGGTGGACAAGTGATGACAGGAATCGCAGTGTTAACAGATTTGTATCACAACAAACTCTTGAAATATAAACGGTCAGCAACAGACACACGGGCAGTGAAATCAGAATATGTATTTAATCTAAAAGAAATGCTAGAGCTATATATTTTAGAAGTTGGGGAATACCCAATAACATTGTAATCGAGACATGAGGTAAGTAAAACACGGCGGATTCAAATAGAAAGCTACTGATAACGGATGACATTTATTCCGAACCCTCATCGACTGAATTTTGAAAGATTTTCAGGTAGGCATACGTTATTTATTCATGATTTATCTCGATTGTAGATTATTAGGACATATTTTTCTCTCTACGGATAGGAACAAACTCCTGAACGGAGATTACAAAATCCTGATTAAACAAAAGGTTAATAAGAAAAGTAAACAAACTTCGGTAAGTTCCAGAAACGCATCTATCATCACTTGTCCACCCCACGTGATTTTTCTTGCACAAAGTCAAGACGAAGGAAGAGAGAGGTCTAAGCCAATCAGAAGGTAGGATTCAGGTCTGTTGCATACCCTTCTCCCTTCTTAGGTAGTCGGGGCTTTCGCTGACGTCATAAATAAAACCAGATGTCGGGGTTCGGATTACTAAAGGTCATCAGATACAAATACAGTACAATAACAGAGCTTCGGACAGCTTATAACCGATACGCAAAATACAAATATTACCCAAAATACTGACTCTACGTGACCTGTTGCCCGTGGTTCGAACGTCGAATAAAACAAGGACATCTTCTTCAATACAATATAATTTCTCTGACGTCATGACAATCAGTGACAGTTGAGTGACGAGGGAGTACGTCTTGAGGTTGCATAGGTCAGATGGTTCCGATAACGGCCTCGCGTTTGTTTAAAAAAAAAAATATTTTAAGCGAGCTTCTAGTCCTTTTACCACTTCTAGTCATTGAACGATGAACTAGAATCCTGACCTTTTAATAGCTTGAAGATCTACAGCTGCTTTCAAAACTAAGATTCATAATCTACTTGAGTCCTGTGTCTCCTTTATCTTTTCAAATCTGCGGAGTAATCTTGAAACTCCGGATACGATTAAATACGTCGCATACTCGTCATTTTGAAGCCGAACAAAACTACTACTACCGAAATCCGCATTTTCTAACTCGGGCGGCCTGCGGCCTGGGCCCGAGTAAAAAGCTGAAGTTGGTGTCACAATAATGCACGATATTTTTTTTGATGCATTTGTTCTTGCGCGATATTTTTTTAAAGGTGGAAGTGCTTGCTCGATATTTATTTTGGGATTTAACCCCCACCCCCATCAATGATCAAATGGTCTGCCCCTTAGATTTCAGAACTTCAATGTTCAAAACCAACGGGGTGCCGCATTCTTGACCTGGGTAAAGCTCGTCATGGCTCATATTAGTAGATTCCAGGCCATCTCGGAAATATCCGCCATCTTGAAGTGGGCGTAAAATCCAGTGGATTTGCCATCCTTGACCGCCATCACTGGGATCGGCCATCAGGGATCACTTAGCACGGCTAGCTTCTGGGGTTATAATGTATTCCTCTGGAGTACGATACACGGCAGAAGTTCAACCTTACTGAAGGAATTGTTGATTACTCAGCATAGTCCGTCACATCGACAACCAATGTCTAACATGGAGCAGATCTTGAGTGAACAGACAAACACATACTTTCATGGTGTGCTACCCTCGTAAAATAAAGTTTATTTTGTCTTCGATAGCCTATTTTGAAGGGAATTTTTACTCCTGTTTTCTGGCTTCATTCAGCACTAAATTATTATTTATTGTACTTAGTATATTATTTTTGTATTTATTGCTGTCAAACCATTAAAGTAAAGTAAGTAAAGTAAAGTAAGTAGAGTATTATATTATGGGGATCAAGCATGCTCACTCAAGCACTCGGCCATCTAGGAAATAATTTATACTCCTATTTCAAAATCGTTGTCGCAGCCGAAGTAACAGTCAACACTACTGCAAAGGATTTCGGTAATTTTTCTCGTAATTCATTCACTTCAGCGAATATTTTGGTTGCATGCGTTTGTGACATGTTATTATGGAAAGCTGAAGTGGTAGCTCAGGTGTTAAGCCGAATATTTCGGAAAGTACTAGCACTACAAACGTGCTATTGCAGGTACTAAACCCGTTGAACAAGAGCAGGCATAAAAAACATGCTTCCAAACAGTTAATGTGCTTAATGTGCTGAAAAACTACATTCATGATAACTATTTACAATGACCACAACTGAATAAATTAATAACCGAAATCCTTTGCAGTCTTGGAGTGTTGACTGTTGCTTCGGCTGCGACAACGATTTTTGAAATAGGTGTATACAAACATACAAGGAGCGCGTTCACATTAGGACTTTCTAGCTAGCTAAAGACCGGTTTAGCTAGCTAAGTCGAAAACCCCAGTGTGAACGCGTTTTTCTAGCTAGCTAAAGCATAGCTCATTATCTCTGTTCACATTGGAAATATTGACCGGAAACAGGCAAATTTCAAACCATGTCGGGACATGGTTTAAACTCTGGAAACTCGCTAATGGTGTTGGTTTTGACAGATTTATTTTTCCTAAATGTCAATCGCGCGTCCTGAGCCGCAGGTTCACAGTTGGGTTTTATTCGTGTTCGAAGACAGCCCAAACTTTGTTTCTTCTCTCTTCATTGTTTTAGATTCGTTACTTATATCTATTATTCACTCCTCGTTTACTTGGATCAATCAAGAAATCAGAAAAGTTAGTTGTTTATAACCGCCAAAATTTCAAACAACAGATATTGGATTACTATTATTGAGTAGTAACTAGCTTGAAAATTAACAATGTGAACATGCATAAAAGGTTAACTAGCTAAATCTTCAAACACGATGATAGATGAACAAACGCGTACATGAGCTTAGCTAGCTAACTTTCGCTGTAGTGTGAACGCACTCGAGGATAGACAAGACTGTTCAACAAAATTACCATTCAAGTGTCTCCTGAGTGGGGGAGTCGAGAAATCTTTAGCCTTTAGTCTTTATCAAGAAATAGTCTGCTTTCTCTTCTCAATAAAACTGTTTTATGGAAATATAGAATGCTATGAAAACCTCAGTAAAAGTGGTTAACGAAAAGAAATCATATTTTAGTTGATATCGCATTAGAATGGTGACTACCGTCCATGGAACGGTTCACTGGTCCCACACAATTAAACCACGAACTTTAGGTACCAATTGGAATAATAAAGAACTATGATAAGTATAGAAATGGAAACTAATGAGGAATAGACAGAAAAAATGTTCGGAAAAAATAAAATTTGTTCTGTCGGCTATTCCTCATTGGAATAATCCTTGAAATCAAATTACCTTGCAGCCTCAGAACCAATGCTTTCAGTGTTGACCAGTGAGTATGGAAAAATCAATAACTTTGAGATATTTACAGACATTCTAAATAGAGTTGTAAGGAATATCTTAGCAATCGAAACACTCCTTACACTGCCTTGATGAGATCGCTATTAATTTCACACCTGATTAAAGATTCATTCAAGGTATCAAAATGTTTATACAACTGATTTATTCCCAATCAAAACATATTGTTTTTTGGTTCTTTCAGAACGTTCATAGGAAGGGCTGCAATCTGTGCACATCAGCGGAAAGAATGAAAACAGTGGTCCCTCGACTTGAAAGGGCAGTCGAGAGATGAATCACGCGAAGTATCGGCACCTTGAAAGCAATGCAAACGACCAAAAACTCTTCACTCAAACAAATTTCCTCTCTCGTTTAACTTTCTGGTGGATGAATGGGATTTTTCGCATTGGAAACGAAAGACAAATTGAAAATAAAGACTTATTTTCACTTCCGCACAGCGACTGATGATGATGAAGACTTTATTTCAAGAGGGTAACACATAAAAGTGAAATACACTTACAATATATAATACACTTATAATATAAATATCTTAAAAACCTACACTACAATTACACTATACTATAATTAGATTTAGATTTAGATACAATGTATTTATAACAATTAATAATTATATATCCATATACTATGCAATAATAAATTTTATATATCAGAATCCATGACTAATCGACTCAGAAAAATCGGGACTGACCAATTACAAACAGGTGTAAAGGGAGAAATTTAGGAGAAAATCAGATAAAATTACTAGGCAAATTATCCAATTTTATTATTGATAAATTGGCAAAACAAAGAGAATTGGCAGATATTTTTGTTTTCCAGTAAACACCTGTTGCAAGCAATTCATTATTCAATACGCGTAGTCGTAGCGTTAGAGACTTCTGATCCCTAACGCTATGACCCGCAGTGATAAGGGTTACTTGTACTAGTTCATGTATTCCTTAATCTTCTTGTGAGAGCCAATAATTCTCCCTCTACGTTACGTTATCTTTTAGCATGTATTTCAAGTACTTCACACCGTTTTCTTTTGGATTTTCCGATCATATAACTGATTTTTGTTCCAATTCTATATTGTATTGTAAATCAGTATAATTCAAATAAACTGAATTTATTCGTTACTTCTTTGAATAAGAAACTTCGAAGTACCCGATGGGAGGCTTGGTAGCGATTTGGTCTTCTAACTATTCGAGGGTGCATCATAATCCTGCTCGATCATCGGAAGATTGCACATTTTGGGTATTCGAAAAAGAAATTATATGGGAAAACTTGCCTTGATTTTTTTCAAATTCGGATCAGTGGTTGCTTGATATCTATTCTACCGTGTACCAAACGCTGAATAGCGAGCGATTAGAAAAAGTGCCGATTTAGGGCGATATTCGGGGGTAGGTGTGTGGTCTGGACGGCCCGAGTTGCCTACCTTGTGTAAATTTCTAATACGGATATAAACAAAGTCCAACTCAGTCGCTCTCAAAACCACCTTTAGACAGACCAAAATGCCCCCAAAACCATTCAGAAAGCTTCATAAAGTATCTAACTTTTATTTGTAAACATTTACTTTTTTTTAATCTAAAAATCGATGCTCTCAGAACAGATTTTCAAACTCTTCTATTATATGATTTCCTTCGAAGCAAAGCGAGAAGTCGACACAGGAAGCCCGAAAGACAAATAATACACAAACGTCGACTGGATGGGAAGCCAAATGTAGCCTATTTGAACTAAATATAGATATCTCAGGTGCGATTAAAACGGTGTTCGGTCGCTCGCTGCGTGACTTGGTAGAACATGCTTTCCTTGCAATTTACTGCGATTTCACAAACTCAGCGAAGAGTCATCTCTTCTGTGTTCGAGCCGATTTTAAGCCGTATCCGTTCAGTTTTTGGCGAGTTATAGTCGATTTGGTTTGTCACGTATCACACACTAGTATAATTGAGAAGGTAGGAGAGTCGTGTCTCGGTTCCTCGAACCAAATCGACTAGAATTCTTTTAAAATTCGAACTATCGCCAAAATTCCTCCAAAACACATTAGCCCGATAAACAAACTATTATCCAAAGCACTCTTCCGTACTTCAAACCTCGATATCTGCACCGTAAAACGGATTTTAGGACCAAACTGGCGATACGAATACTCTCTTGTCACTCTACCTGGACCAAAGGCATGACAAGAATGCAACTGATGTCGAAATGTCCCGTGAAGCTCGCTTCCTATTGGTTGGCTTGAATTTCGTCCGACTCTCCGGGGGAGGGCACCGTCGTGACATTTCAACGGCCGTTGCATTCTTGTCATGCCTTTGGTCCAGGTAGAGTGACAAGAGAGTATTCGTATCGCCAGTTTGGTCCTAAAATCCGTTTTACGGTGCAGATATCGAGGTTTGAAGTACGGAAGAGTGCTTTGGATAATAGTTTGTTTATCGGGCTAATGTGTTTTGGAGGAATTTTGGCGATAGTTTCGAATTTTAAAAGAATTCTAGTCGATTTGGTTCGAGGAACCGAGACACGACTCTCCTACCTTCTCAATTATACTAGTGTGTGATACGTGACAAACCAAATCGACTATAACTCGCCAAAAACTGAACGGATACGGCTTAAAATCGGCTCGAACACAGAAGAGATGACTCCAAACAAGTTAGTGTTTTCGATATTTTATTCAAACGGAATTTTTACCAAATGATTATGGCGTTCAAAAGACGCCATACATTTACACTAATATTGAACTTGGGATACCTGTGTGTGAATCAACTCACTTCGTTCTAAGTTCTAAAGATCTCTAAACCCTTTGCAGTACTAGTACTCGATTGATAAATCCATACCTCTATGAATTACTGTGGTTATTTTGAAAACAAGACGACACAACCTTCGTGAAGAAAGAGGTCTCGTGTTGATATAATCGATAAACCATGTGGTTAGAGCCTTCGGTGATTATCTTCAGTAGCGGCCGGCACAGGGCGGCATGCGCTGTAGAACCCAGTTGACGATTTGAGGTCAAAGAAGAATACGACCGGACTGCATTTTTAGAGTCGAGCCTTCCACAGGAAGCCCGACTAATAGCCCGACTAATTAAATGGAATACAATAAATACACACACACAGCCTAGTAAATATATTTATCATTGTATACTTGTAATTTACCACTGTCTATTTACAAGAGTACATATAAGACTCAGAACCATTTTACGGTAACTTGTTTCAGCCCATCGAGAGCGCGCTATGTGGAGCGTCTAGTTTAATATATACAAACATACAAGGATAGACAAGACTGTTCGACAAAATTACCATTCAAGTGTCTCAGATACTTTGGGGAGTCGAGGGGAATTACAATAAATACCGTTCCATTGTCTGGAAATCTTTAGTTTAAGCCCCATTTACACGGTAACCTTTTCTGGCACGGCACTCTTAAATTTGGGCACGCGTACTTATCATTTTTGGTACGCCCGGTTTCGTTTACACGACTATTCTGCAGACGGCCCTTATCGTTTTGAGCACTCCTGAAAATGAGTGTCCTTTGTACAACTGTCAGCGGTATTTCATGGGGATTTTATTTTCAAAATGGCGGACAGTATTTTAAAATCACGACCACATTTCTTGATGAAAAATCGAAGCAACATTTTGAAAAAAGTTACGAGGAAAAGCAAATCTTTTTTGCTACTTCAGTACTAAGTTGATGAAGCTCAGAAGAATGGAGCAGTTCCTAGCTATCCTTGTTAGTTTAGATCCTCCAACAACACGAGATGTATGGATGTATCCACGATCATTGGCTTGGTTTGAAATGGTAGATCTGAAACGGCTTCAGAGTTAATACTGGCTAAAGGCACATTTATACGTAATATTCTTAATGAGATAGTCGATGATTTAACGTACAAGGACACAACTATGAGAAAGGCCGTTGCAGCAAAGTGTCGATTAGCGCTTACTATGTACTATTTGGCTTCAACAGCAGAATACAGAACGATGCTAATCTGTTTGGTGTTTCTACTGCCTTTGTTTGTATATGTATAAAGAAAGTATGTGACATTTTCTGGCTATTTTTTTTAACTGATCATTTCACTTGTGTGGTATATACTAACACAATAATTACCCTCAGAGGTAAAAAAGCTGGAGAATACTGAATATCGAAGGTCAAAATAAAGGAATAATGACTTTTCTTAAAATGAATATTGAGTTCTCTACTTTCTCATATCACACAATGCTTTGCACCTTGGGGGTAATACAAAAGAATATGGGAGCTTTCCGTCAACCATGTAATTATGCATTTGTTTAGGGCTTCCTGAATTTTCTCTTCTCCCCACACTTGAATTAAAACCCGTGTCGTATCTTCAGACCACAATTTGCCTCTAGTTTTGGCTTCTTTGCCTGTGGCATACGAAATTCCCGGCTGCATTTCAGACACAGTACTAGTAGAAGACGTAGAAGACGACGCCATCTTGATAGAAGAAGTGCACTTGTGCGACTGCGCAGTAGAGAATACCACTGGCCGAAGATCTGTGGGCGCAGTTTTGATACGCGTGCCTTTTTCTGCGGCGGGCCGAGACTACCTCCTGAGGTGGTCTCGGCCCGCTTAAAACTAGGACCGCGTGCCCAAATAATTTAGGCACGGGTGCCGAAAAAAATATGTTTACACGACAAAAAATTGGGGTGCCGTACCAAAAATGATAGGTACGCGTGCCCAAATTTAAGAGTGCCGTGCCAGAAAAGGTTACCGTGTAAATGGGGCTTTAGTTCGCAAGAAATAGTCTGCTTTCTCTTCTCAATAAAACTGTTTTATGGAAATATAGAATGCTATGAAAACCTCAGTAAAAGTGGTTAACGAAAAGAAATCATATTTTAGTTGATATCGCATTAGAATGGTGACTACCGTCCATGGAACGGTTCACTGGTCCCACACAATTAAACCACGAACTTTAGGTACCAATTGGAATAATAAAGAACTATGATAAGTATAGAAATGGAAACTAATGAGGAATAGACATGTACAGAACAAATGTTCGGAAAAAATCAGATTTTTGATTTTTTCCAAAACATTGTTCTGTCGGCTATTCCTCATTGGAATAATCCTTGAAATCAAATTACTTTGCAGCCTGGCCTCGGAACCAATACTTTCTGTTGACCAGTGAGTATGGAAAGTAATCAATAACTTTGAGATAAGTACAGACATTCTAAATAGATGAGTTGTAAAGAATGTCTTAGCAAGTGTCTGAGGAAAATCGACTGACACTCCTTACACTGCCTTGATGAGCTCGCTATTAATTTGACACTTTTAAAACTGATTAAATAAGATTAATCAAGGTATCAAAATGTTTATACAATTTATTCCCAATCAAAACATATTGTTTTTTGGTTCTTTCAGAACGTTTATAGGAAGGGCTGCAATCTGTGACAGTTAGCGGAAAGAGTGAAAACAGTGGTCCCTCTACTTGATAGAACAGTCGAGAGATGAATCACGCGAAGTATCGACACCTTGAAAGCAATGCAAACGACCAAAAACTCTTCACTCAAACAAATTTCCTCTCTCGTTTAACTTTCTGGTGGATGAATGGGATTTTTCGCATTGGAAACGAAAGACAAATTGAAAATCAAGACTTATTTTCACTTCCGCACAGCGACTTATCAGAATCCATGACTAATCGACTCAGAAAAATCGGGACTGACCAATCACGAACAGGAACACATTCACGGCGGTTGTTTTGGGACTTAGTCAGAATGTCCCCTGTTGAAGAGTATTTGTTGATAATAATCTTGGGTCTGTTCTCAATAATTTGTAACATATGTCAGCCATTTTGTCTTGGAATGAGTCTGTCCATGTTTCAAAAGGTGGGTGCAGTATGAACAATTTCTACAGACAGCTTTGTATAATAACTGGGGGGAAATCAAAACCAAAAATATGCAACTTTCTAATGTGTTGTCATTGCCACCACTAGTCACTGTTAGAAACACTCAACAATGACAAACTAACCTCTCTTACCCCTTCCTTGCGCACCTTCGAGACAAATCTAACACATAAGATGACTTTTAGATCCTAAATCTTAACCCAACTGTCAGAAGCAAGGTATCTGCCGGTTACATCTTCAATCTGATGTCTGGTGACGTCCAGAGAATAGACCATGTTGTAACAAAGATAGGCTTAGTATTACAAGGTCTTATCGAGGCGGCTATTATCCCAATTCTTATCGTTTACATGGTAGACGTCCGTGCACTTTTGGGTATCGTTTATTTGGTCCTTCTTGCCTTCTTCTACTGTGGTTTAGGAAAAGTGTGTGTCAATCTTAGAAACAAAATTTCCAAAGTTGCGAACGAAAGGTTGGGATTTACAAGTGCAATGATAACAGGTTTACGTACCGTCAAGATGTACACATGGGAGATGCCATTCTTGGATGTGATAAGAAAACTACGCAGGTACAACTAATATATCAACGCTATATACACCGGCACGATTCTCCCGAGACATTCTGAGAAGCTATTCCAAATATGGTTGTCCGTTTGCCCCGCAAAGGGCATTGGGACTTTCTCCTTATTCATTTATTCATCCATAGACATTTTGACAACATGCATTTTCAAATGGCCGAATAGTTCCAAATGATTGCTATTCAACGCTCGTAGGGATAACTTCTCAAGTACCACGGATAAATCAATTAATTAGGAGATTCCCAAAGTCCTTTGCGGTCGTCAGCTTCTTGCTTGTTGCTTTCGGCGCGGACAACGATTTTTGGAATAGGTGTATATGATACAGACCCAATATTCATGGCATAGTTTAGCTAATAGTGTCTCTTTCTTACTGCTATCTTTCTTCATTTAGCCTCAACTACAATATACAATATATATACAATATGTGGATGCAGACCCAATATTCATGTCATATAGTTTAGCTAATAGTGTCTCTTTCTTACTGCTATCTTTCTTCATTTATCCTCGACTACAATATACAATATAAATACAATATATATGTGGATGCAGACCCAATATTCATGTCATAGTTTAGCTAATAGTGTCTCTTTCTTACTGCTATCTTTCTTCATTTATCCTCAACTACAATATACAATATATATACAATATGTGGATGCAGACCCAACTGATATTCATGGCATAGTGTACTAGCTAATAGTGTCTCTTTCTTACTGCTATCTTTCTTCATTTATCCTCAACTACAATATACAATATGTGGATGCAGACCCAATATTCATGTCATAGTTGCTAATGAGTGTCTCTTCTTACTGCTATCTTTCTCCATTTCTTTTCAGACGTGAATATAAACTTCTTCAATGCAAAGCAGTCGTCATGGCAACACTACTCTTCACCAAACCAATAACACACAGTATTGCAACTTGTATTTCTCTTTCTTTTATGGTTGTTACAGGAGTGGAACTAAACATATATAACATATTTATAACACTTTCTTTGTTTGCAAGCTTCATGCAGGTTATTTATCTCGAATAATCTAACAGATGCAGTCAATCTCGTGGGAGACTTTGTGTCCTCTTTGACACGTTTACAAGCTTTCTTAGAATTAGCAGACAAGACTGACGATAGTGAAATGCGACATCGCCGTCACCTTCATTCCGGCAGCAAAAGTTATCCAATCTCTTTAGAAAACGTTACATGTCATGTTATTGGAATGGAGAAAAATACCATCATGGATTCGGTCTGGAAGGGGATTGGGAAGGGGGAGGGAGAGGAGGAAAAGGAAGGAGGAGAGGGATTGGGGAGGAGAAGGGGAAGGGAGAGGGGTTTATGCGCTATATAAGTATTAAATTATTATTATTATTAATTATTGTACGGGGTGCTTACCATTTATCCGGAAAAACCGGAAATTCCGGGTTTGAAAAAAAAAGGTATGTGTCATTTCGATCGGAACGTTCCGGAAAACTCGGTCCAAATGGTACACGTGGGTGCTTATCATTTTCCAGGAAAACCGGAAACTCCGGTTGGAAAAACAAATGGTATGTGTCATTCCGATCGGAAAGTTTCGGTAAACTCGGTCTAGCGATTGAGGTAATTTACACTTTTCACTCTCTTTTCGGTTTTTCCATAGATGTGTGTACCACTGATATTAGACTAAATGTTCTGGAACTTTCCGATCGCAAATGACACATGCCTTTTCTCTTTCAACCGGCTTTCCGATCGGAATGACACATACCATTTGTTCAGTTTCCAACCGGTTTTTCCTGGTAAATGGTAAGCACCCATTATATACATCCTCAAATAAATCCACCGTAGGAATCATATCACTGCCTTGAACTACGCGAACAACAATACCAAGATGATTAAGGTGTACAGCCTAGTGTTCTTGTTCTCTCTGGTAGCTATTGGTAAGTGAGATATGAATTCATCTGTCCGAATGACAACCAAAACAACATTGGTAAGAAAATCCAACTTCTTCGTTCGCAGTTACGGGATACTTTAAATTAGTTTTGATCGTTCAGCTTTCATTCTACATACGTACTGATTCTAGTTGTTTTCATTGATTGATTTGTCACTATTAGTTGACCAACGCAATCCAAAATAGTGTACTCGCTAATATAGTTTTATAACTCAGTACGTATGCTTTTACTCCGACGAAAGACTAACTTCTAAAACAGTTTGTTTACAGCCGAAGCCTTCATTCTAGGCTTGGCCGGTTAATTTGTCCTTAAGTATTGATAGACGGCGCACTGTACTTCAGTAGAATTTTTGTTTACTCGCTGGAGGTACATACCTCAGCCTCCGAGCTTGTTTCTACATGTAAATGTCAATGTTTGGATAAACTTATATAACCTAGAATTACGTTTATCGATATTTGAGCACGCATTCCGCAGCATACACGACGACAATACAGTTCGACTAAATCGATGCCTTTATCAGTATCGCTGCGTTAACTACCGGATTAGTGCACAGACACAGTTGCGCCAAAGATTCACTTGCAGGTTTTGCATGAACTGAAAGGTAGTAAGGAACTCGCAGTTGGGCATTCTAGCTTGTCTTCTCGGAAGGCTTCGTTTTTGGGAATTTTAGTTTAGTTTATGAACGTCTAAGCTCCGTCATATTTCTATTAGCCAACTGAATGGAATGCGCAAAATGAGGCTGAATGGAAAGCGGAAAAAGGTTCATTGAAATTACGTTGATAGGACCGACTAGGACTTTCTATATACTCGTTCTTGAGTTCTGCAGAAAATATAAACCATGTGTAAGTAAACAAATAACTCTTATATTGAAGTTACCGACAATTTCAGTAAAATTATCTTGCAGGGGAAGGAAGGCGTGAATGCTACCAATGTCAGTCAACGAAATCGTGGTCTGACTGTGAAAGCCGTACCAACAAAACCCGGTGCCGAAGTGGTTACGACGATTGTGGGAAATTGGAGGTCAAAATTACTCGAAGATCGACTGGCAAGTCGACGACACACTACATTAAGGATTGTACCGAAACTTGCGACGTGAAGAAACTCAAAGTGTGCAAGGATTATCTCTTGACTAAAAGTTCTTGCGATTACCACTGCTGTACAGGTGACTATTGTAACGCGGGCTCAGCATTGGCTGCAAGCCTTCCATTCACTGGTTTACTCACCGTAGGAACCATTGCCGTCTTCTTGAACAAGATGATGTAAACAACGACAGAAGGAATGTACCTTGCAGGGAAACGCTAAACATGCACTTATATAACACTTATAAAATGAATGAATGAATATCCCAGGGGGGGTACTCAGGGGTATCAGTGACGGGGAGGTGCGAAGGCTTTTTTGGGGTTTGAAATTCGCGGCTTGGGACTTTTTTGGGGTTTTCATTTTTCTGGTGGCCTTTTTTTGATATAAAGATTTTGTCAAGGACTTTCTCGATTTTATGCGGAGAAACATTGGACTTTTTGGGGGTTACGATTTTGGGCCGTTGCACTTTTTTGGGGTCTTGTTTTCGCGTAATGGACTTTTTTGGGGTTAAAATGTTTGGCCTCATTCGCACCTCCCCGTCACTGATACCCCTGAGTACCCCCCCCTGGGATGAATATACTGTAAACAAAATAGAAACTACCGAAGTTGGTGAATATCTTTTGGATAAAATTTGTAATATTAACTCGACAACACGTTGCATTCGTAAAGCTTTATGATCGACTCTGATTAGTCCCGGTGGGACGCATGTAAACACAAACGAACTATACTTGAATTTCAGTGATACTTTGTCAAACTTTTTTCGATTTTTTTCTTAAAATAAATAAATAAAATGATCAGTTGAAAGTTTGGGACTGTCTTTTTGGTATTCTTCGTTGTAAACGTACCGTTCATTCTTCGCTTATTCAGTTTGCTTTGTTCGAACTCTTTTTATACTCTTTTTTCTCAGATTATTTTCCCGTATATCTTTCTTTAATTCTTTCTTCTCTATTTCAATTCCTATTTTTTCCTTGTGTTTTTCCCTATTCGTTTCTTTTCAGATATCGTATTCGAAATCTATCACATGAATGGTCTTACTAAGAAAGTGTCACATATTGATGACCACAAGCTTTCATAGAGCGCAAAATGGAAGTAGGGCGAGAGAAAAGCCCCCCTCCTCACAATCAAAGAGGGAAAAGGAGGGGAAGGATAGAAAGGTCAGGGAAGACCCTAGTATAAACACATTCCTAGGAATTCCAAGATCATTGCTTCAGAATCATTGATAGCTCATAGGAACAAATTCAAAGCCTGATTTAATGAAGCTTGGAATTCCTAGAATTTTGTCCAAGTCCAAATTTACCGTGAAAATTTACACCTCCATTCCCAGGAATTCCAAGTTTTATTTCGCAAGGGTCACCACAACACCGTGCCCACCAGGGTGATGTGCAAACATGTTGGCTATAGATATGTACTGATATGCTTGACTTCCGTTTACGACGGAATATTCTAATTCTAATTTGGCTACAAATTTACAATGACTAAATTCGATATAATCATTATTCAGAAAGTTAGAATTTTTCAAAGCAGTATCGATTTTACTGCCGGTGTAGGAGTCAATGGGTTAAAAACAAATAGATAAGCCAGAGAAAACCATTTTTTAACGGTCATATAAGTTGTAAGTGTATTTGGCAATAAAAAGCATTCGGCAGAAAGTTACCTTTATTTTCGCAAAGCCAATGAATCTGATTTTTGTGTTAGTCACGTGACTGTTCTTATTAAGAATGACTGAATTAGCGTGTCACTAAGCAACGCCTCGCCTCCGTTGATTCCCTGGGAAAGTCTGCAGTCGATAAACTCAATCACGTGACCATTCTCTTGATTTGTTTTCGTTACAACATGATCCATCTATTTCATTTCATGCAATAACTAGAAAGAAAAGCCGTTATATATACTCCGAAGTGGTAAGAAATGGAACACCATTAAGGCATGCAAGAGGAAAATGTATATTCTTCAGTCGGACTCTTTTGCTTTCCATTCGGTCAAATATATGGTAACAAATTTTAATTCTTCATATTTAAACTCACCAATTCACAATTCACTTTGCTCACGTCTTAAAGTATTTAAAATATTTCATATTAAAATCACTGCATGAATCTTGATTATAAGCCTCGTGATTGTCGAATTAATCCTTTTCGTTAACCGGGCTTCCTGTGTCTGTTTTAGTGCTTTCGTGTTCGACTTGAAGTGTGCAATGATAGAGATCGTACTTGGAAGAAAGCATTTTCGTGGCGTAGTTTAGAACGTTATTTGCGTCTGCTTGGGAACCTAAAGGGATGAAAAGATTTAGAATGACAGTAACTGTTACAAGAGAGAAAGAAGGAAGATAGGGAAAATGCAACACCCAACAATCCGTAGACTATAAACGTGTACGACCCTGAGGAACGGAATGAAAGAACTAAATGCAGGACAATTACAAACAGTCTGCAAATAACATCTATCACAGAATATCGGCAAAGAGAGAGAGTAAGAAAGAAACCCAGGTGACGTACAGAAAATTAAATGGAAATCGAAGGAAAGAAAGGGGGAAAAAGGAAGTAAGAAAAAGGTTGGTTCAAAATACAATTACAGTTAAGAGAAAAGGAACAAGGAAATATTTCGCTACTTACCTACTACAAGATGAGCCGATAAGGCGTTTCGTCCAGCGGTTATCGCCCAGAAATGTAAATTATGATGGCTAATCACGTGGGAAATGGCGCCTAAATCTCTATTTACGTCAGCAATACTGATATTACGAGGTGTACCTGTGTTATAAAGTGCGAGAGTTTAGTTTCGTTGATGATATAGATCATTTTTACCATACAGCTATTTCCAAAAAGGTTGACGGGACGAACGGCGAATGTTGAATGACGATTGGCGATTGCACGACCGAAAGGAATTATGGGGATACAAAATTATTTGTAAAAATGCTAATTTATATTCTTTGTTTTCACAACAATCCAATACAATCCAATACATCGAATCGAAATATGGCGACCAATTTGAATAACCATTGTTCTTTGACTGACCAACCTCGTGTTCACGTGGAAACACAAAAGCGTTTTCACATGAATGAGAGGTTGATCAGTCAGGAACAATAGTTATTCAAATTGGTTGCCATATTTCGATTCGGTGTATACACTAAAGGACCTCGAGGAACTCCAGGAACTCCAGGAACTCCAGGAACTCAATTAAGGAACTCCAGGAACTCAATTAAGGAACTCCAGGAACTCCAGGAACTCCAGGAACTCTGGTTTATTACACATGCAAACGAAAGGTGTAATGCAAAGGTTTACATTCGTTTACTGAAGAATCTATGATAAAGAATTTTGGGTTCATCAGGGTCAAACTTCTTTGAAATAGCTGTATTGTTGTTGTTAGTTGTTGTTTTTGTTGTTTTTGTTTTTGTTGTTGTTGTTGTTGTTGTTGTTGTGGTATACATACCTTCGAATAAAATGTTGATTGAATCACGTACTACACAGAATGTACTGGCCACCACAATCACTGCTCCCAACAGGCCGCACACTGCGTCCGCTTTCTGCCACTCGGGCTGAAGAAAATAACACGAGCATTTGTTTGTAGCTTCCTCACAGGCAGCCCAACCATTGCTTCTGAGGCTACTTGTATTTAATACAAAATATCTGATGGGTTTCCTGTGGTAGAGCGCGCGAGTAATATATTTTATGTTGGGCTCCCTGTGTGCGTCCCGTAAAGTAAGACGCGCGGGTACGGGCGCTCTCCTTGACAGTTCGAGATGGCGGGCCCACTGAACTCAGAGGCATCGGTTCCGAAATACCTTAAATTTAATGATTGCTCCGGCGACGAGGACCGTTAAGCTATAGACAGCATCACCAATAGTGTGTAGGAACGCAGCTCTGACGTTGATGTTGTCCTCTTTCTTGTTGTCATGGTTACCATGGTTACCATGGCTATGTTGATGGCCGATACCGCTCAGCATGAAAGCCAATCTAAACCACAGCAGACAGTAGTGAGTAGTGAATAAAAACTTTTCAACCACTGCAAAGTATTACACCAACAACATAGCAATGACGACTAACTTACACGATATTTGCCAAACAAGTCAGCCCAGCGGTCAGCATCATGACGTCAGCATTCACGTGATCCGAGTGATGTCCATGAGCGGCCGCGCCAGTGGTTAGCCTCAGAACAGCTTCGTACACGAGCACTCCGGTCAGCATCCATAACATTAAGATTACTGCGCATGCTCCGATTATTTCTGAAATTCAATGTCCAGGAAGTAGAATGAGTTCTTCTTTCCTCCGATTTCAAAACACCGAGAAGTTGGGTGAAAAAAACGAGGCGCAGCCGCGAGACTTTGAAGTTTTTTGAAAATGGAGGAAAAACTCTTACGCGTATACGAGTGTTTGAAATAGCCAAGAGAACATTACATAATAGTCTCTTGCTATACCAGCTAAATTCTCAAACAATAATTCTTGGAGAAATTCAAACTCTAAATTTGAGCCGTTTTATGCTAATTTTAAAAAGATCACATTTTCAAACCTCCTTCACTTTTGTCTCATGAATTATTAATTAATTGTTTCAACTCGATCCAACAATTTTGTCCAGACATGACAGTTTACTTGTCAAACAGAATAACAGTGAAAAAAAATGTGTCTATCTACTCTAGTTTAGACTGAGCTGAAAGTTGGGTATAGTTTAGTAATTTTTTCTTCTTTATTTTTATCCCCTAACTTTTACCTGCACGAAAATATCCAAAGGTTTTTCTGTCGTTTGGCTTCCAACTTGCTATCCATGCTGCAACCAAACTGGTCAGAAGACTGTTGAGATCAAAGACTTGATGCAAAGCGTCGTTGAGAACAGCCAAGCTATTTGCTATAAAACCACCTGATATATATGTACAGAATAACAGTGAATGGATGGATAGATGAATGGATGGATAGATGAATGGATGGATAGATGAATGAATGGATAGACGAATGGATGGATAGATGAATGAATGGATAGATGAATGAATGGATGGATAGATGAATGAATGGATAGATGAATGAATGGATGGATAGATGAATGAATGGATAGATGAATGAATGGATGGATAGATGAATGGATGGATAGACGAATGGATGGATAGATGAATGAATGGATAGATGAATGAATGGATGGATAGATGAATGAATGGATAGACGAATGGATGGATAGACGAATGATGAACGGAATGGACGAATGAATGGATGAATGAATGGATGGATGGACGAATGAATGAATGAATGAATGAATCATCAATCAATCAACGAATGAATGAATTTGACATTTAGTACAAGTGATACACTGTCATCGTAATTCTTTCCGCTATATGCCATGATGACTACCTATGATCGATGTGAAATCCTCTGAGAATAGACCAGCTGCCAGTATGTACACTAAGCTATGTCGTCAATCATGCGCCGGCGACTAAGCTTTGTAAATGGATGTTTGGCCCACGCTGCGGCGGCATATCAGAGTTCTACACTATCTTTAGTTTATATCGAATTGAAATAAAAAAACACGAATGAATGCCGTATATACAAAGAAAACTAAATTGAATTCAATTTATGTTTAAATGATAACTATATATCAAGTGTGTTTTTCGGCAAAAAATAGAAAAAATATCTTGAAAATACGGAACACAAAATGTCAGTATTTTTAATTATACTGCGTATAGTAGAGTAGCTCAACGCGAGAGCGGAGAACCAAGGACCGTCTGAAAATCAGGCTAATAGTAGACCATAGTAGAGATCCTTGGCGGAACTTTTGGACAGAATGGTAGAATTGATTTTTTATACCGTACTGTTTAATTAGTCTAACAAACCTTGATATCCTCAGGGATCAAAAGCTAAAATAAAAAATAAGACTTTTGTTCTTAAAATATAAGTGGCGTTAGATGAGGAGATTACAAAAGACGTTAATGATGACCAAGTAAGCCGCCTAAGTTTGCCGGAATAAAAGATAAAGTAATGATTTTGTATTGCATATGAAATCAGTAAAATTTAAAAAAATAATACTAAAATTCGGTCATAATTAGTATTGTAAAGTAAACTCAAATTTATTTTAAGATGTTTATTTCGATTTCAAAACAGCACAAAACGACGGGCGAGTTTGGGACGGTAAAACGACAGAGGTTGCCTAGCGAAATGGAAGCGGAATTTTCACAGATCAATGGCGAGAAATTAAACATCATGAGGTCTCTTGGAAACCTCAAATGGTGATATTTGCATTGGAGTTCAAAGAGCTCAAACTGATAAAAATAAGAGTGAAGAGAGCTGAACAAAATACCAGAATAAACTGATGATCACGAAGCCTCGTTTAACTACTAAAAGTAGTAATAGTTGACGATAACAACCGGCAATTTCAACAAAAACCAAAATTTAAATAAATAAATAAACATGTAACGGTAACTTTATCGGACTGATTTGTTGCATGTTTCACCGTTCTCAAAAGCTAATTTCCTTTAATTACTCTAAAAAAGATACTACACTTTGAATTTTAAGACAATCTTATTTCAATCCAATATTTGAAGAGGCTCTTTATACAGTCTCGTTTTGATTTATTTCCGCAGATCATCGACCAGAAATCTTTATAGTCGTCATCGAGTAAAAAAATAATTTGTAAATTTTTACATTTGGAAAAATAAAAATTCGTCTGAAGTCATAATAAACTCATAGTTATTCAGAATATTGACTTGAGAGTACTAGAACAAACCCAAACAAACAATACAGTCAGTCATTGTATGATGAGTTATCTCTTACCCGTTACTTCGCAGATAATAAAAAAAACACAGAAAAATACTGCAGCGATGAGCCTTCTTCTTCCATCTCGTGCGTCACGATGTGTAGGTTGGCAAGCAAAACCGCAAGGCTCTACAACGTCCGACACTACCTTCGTGTAGTCACGTGTTTTCGCCTTCTTCTTCATATCAAACATACTCGACGAAGGGCGATGTTCTTCGCGGTTTTAAGACGACAATTCTGTTGCTACGTTCGTGGGAGCAAACATGAAGCGGGTACACGTTGGAGATACATCTAAAACTTCTCGAGATGAGCCAATCAGAGACGCAGTCTACGTATTGTGTGTTCAGATGAACAAACAGCTCGTTAACAAAAGGTTTTTTCGATGATAAAGAGTTGGAGCGATTACAGCCATTCTCAGTTACACGTGCAGGCTCGTGATAAAAAGTCGTGCAGAAGTGAATTTGGTGGACGTCAATCAAATGTATTTCTATGGTAACCATGTCTCCATGTTCTCCAAAACGAGATACCGCTAAAACATATACAGTAGCAATATTCTTTTTTAAGCTTTTTATACATTTTATAATTGTTATCATTGTCTTTTAATTTTGTAATTAAAACTGTAATAATTCTCCTGCGAAAGTGTTTTTATTATTTATTCGCCGAAGGCGAAGTGATTATCGGTGAATATTCACCGAGAAGAAGTCGAGGTGAATATTCACCATAATCACTGAGCCTGAGGTGAATAATTGTTTTGGTATAATTTTAGACTTGAATATCAGAGAAAAGACGAAATTCAGGATAGAAAAACATTTTGTATTTTCGCGTTGGTGATTTTATTTCCGCTCTCGACCAGTGATTATCATCTCATACTCACTGGTCGCTCGACCAATCACAAAGCGCGAAACTCTATATTCAAGTCTAAAATTATATAAAGATTATTATTATTTTAATTTTATTTTTATTATTAAGATTATTATTTAGATTATTAAGATTATTATTATTTTAATTTTATTTTTATTATTATCATCATTGCTATTATATGTTTATGGTTTGGATGGACAATATACAGTTATTCTCAAAAAGGTTGTCCAGATGAAAAGACTACAATACTACAATATCGTCACGTGATTCATTATGTATTCAATCTCTGCGCGAGGAATTTCAATTTGAGATGCAAAAGTACACGGCATTGTGAGAACTGAATGTAATGGCGCTGCTATCAACTCGCAGTTCTGCGCGCAGAAATTGAAAACATAATGAATCACGTGACTTTATTGTAGTATTGTAGTCTTTTCATCTGGACAACCTTTTTGAGAATGACTGTATTTACATGTCGAATGTTGCAGTCATGCTTGAAGCATTCTGGTACTTGTAGTATGACGCCATCATGCAAGTTTTCTGTTTCGTGAGCCTCTCGCTCTTAATTAACATTATTATCCTCCATCTCAACGAGTTAACTGGGGGAGAAGATTTTCAGGACCGGAATTTTATCCTCTGCAATGCAAGTGAGCGGCGTTGCCATAGAAATACATTTGATTGACGTCCATCAACGTTCTATCGCGAACATGTACGCGTAAATGAGAACGGTTGTAAAGTGTTAAATGAAAAATTCCTGTGGATAATTTTGCATCGACCGAGGAGCTCTGGGTACGAGAATGATTTTGCATATAATGTTAGACTGATTTTGTGTGTGTAAACCTCTTATGCGCATGTGCAACGGAAAAGTATCGGTTTTTCTTCACAAAAATAAAAGAACTTCATTTATTTTAACTAGTCAGTGTGTTGTTGTAAAATCTACATCAAAATGTTTACAGTAAGAATTGAAATAGTTTCAATTTCTTTTGGGTGTCAAAACTGTTGCTGCTTTGGGTAGGCTTGTTGCTCTTGTTGTTCGTAAGCTGTTCGGGAATTCTGTGGCGTCAAACGAGTGAACGCCGAGTGAACGCCGACATTCGTCAACCTGACTAGGACGTCGACTCGTTGTCTGTGTCCATAGATGATTTTAATTTCAAAATGTATGCTTCAGACGTTGCTCGCGTTATAGCCTCAGAAGTATCTTCGTATGTGTCATCACTGTCCACGTCATCAGTACGACTTTCTAGCGTATCAACCGAAGACTCAACGACGACATTTAAGTCATCGTTTTTGACGTAATATATCAATTCGTCCTCTTCTCGGTAGAAGTCGTTCATGTTGACGTCACCAAGGATTCCTTTTAGGCCTTCGTGTACTGTAGATTTCATAGCGAAACTCCTAGTCCCTCTGGCTTTTGAATCCAATGTAGTGCTTTCTGTACCGGGCATACCGGGTATATACGAGAAAGTTAGACGGGTAGTTCTGTCGTATAAGTGTGAAGAGTGGTCTGGGAGAGAACGCCCGCGGACTAGTGCCAAAGCTCGTTCATAAGCTGTTTTATACGGAGCCATACATCGATGGGTGACGTATGGTCCGCCTTGGATTTGTGGCTTTTGCTTGTGTCTCCCGCTCGCAACGACTTTCTCTCGCAACTCAGAATTCCTCAAAAGTCGCGGCAGCTTCTTGTAGTAGTCTTCTGAACGTTTCTTCGTAGAACTCGTCGGTACGTGTTTGCAGTATTTGTTATTGTGGGCACCTCCAAGTTCCGATATCCCGTCTTTCAGTTCGCTCTTTTCCGATTCTTCGTTTTCATCGCTGAGACTCTTGTCAGTAAAGTACGTGGACACGTCGTCAATCGAAAACACTTCGGATCCGTCTCTTCCAAACTTAGAATTGTTTGAATTGCTTTTTCTTGATCCTTTGGATGGTTTGCTGCCACGTTTACGAGTGGTCCCTTGAAGGGATATTCCACCCAACAAATCACTCAAATTACTCCCCTCCCCCTCCCCCTCCCCTAACAAATCATCGAGAGCATCAGGAGAGAAGTCGACGTCAATATCATTCCAGTCCAGTTCACCAGATTTCTTGGCCGCGCTACTTGCGCGTTTTCTTTCTCGGCTCAGTCTCTCTTCATATGGATCACTTTCAAAATCCGTGACGTCACCAAACTGGACTTTGCTCTCTTTGGACGATTTGCTGGCAGTTGTTTCTTTAGCGTTGGTAGGAGTGACAATGACGCGTCCTTGTTGCTCTTCTAGCCTTTTCTTCTCTCCCTCATTGAAATCATAGTTGTAGTCTTTGTATTCACTGTCGAAACTCAATCCTTTGATGTCACTTGATGTTTTGCTGATTAGTTTTTGGAAATCATACAAATGACTGCCGCTGCCAAACTTGTAATCGAAATCAAAAGTTATCGGACTTTCCAGCAGTTTACGCTTGGCTTCTTCTGCTTCTTCTTCTTCTCTGAGTTTCATGAGCAGACGATCGTTGTAGACTCGTTCACTCATCAGGTAGTAGCTTTCTCGTCGAGGAGGGACCCATCGAACCTAACAATAACAACAAAACAATAACAAATCAATAAAACAACAGTACTTCAGAATCAACAATTATTAACAACCAGTTCTTACTTTTAAATTAAATTAAATTACCCTTATTCACTGAAAAGATTGATGGTCATCTTCAACATCAACAACAACAATATCATCATCATGCAAACAACAACGATAACAACAATTTTAAATTCTAAAACAACGAAAACTGAAAAATCTATTTCAACACTAGCAGCAGTGAAACAACAGCAATACCAGTCCAGAGTTATTCTGAGGCCATGCCAAACCTCCATGACTCTCGGCACCCACAAAGTATTAAGCCGGTTAGGTTTTCGTTGATGCATGCTCGTTGATGCATGCTCGACGGCACATAACCAGATTTTGACTGAATGCGCAGGCGTTCTTGGTTATATTATACATGCATGGTTTTCTGACTCACCAGGTAAGGGACTTCGTGAGCTCTCTCTTGCCTAGCACCGAATAGTAACGCAGCACATCTCCTTTGATGATGTCTAAGTTCATTTAAATCATATCGCTTGTTAGTAATCCTCTTTGAACCTGACATTGCTTGTTTGTGGATTGTAGCTTGTTGCTTTGGTTCCATCATGATGTTCACCAAACGACTTCTTTCGCGCGTTATTTCTTCTTCGATTTTCTGAAAGAAATAAAATTAGTTGTCAGTGGAAAGTTGGATTGTTTCATGCGCATTTTCGCGACACATCGTACACCATTGCAGCATGATTGCAGCACGTGTTTCATCTTGTTGATATTGTCCGCAGCAATGTCAGGCAACGCCCCGCGGGGGTACTCCAGGAAATTTATGATAGGGGTGTGCCCCCGGGATGTCGAAGCCCTGACCCTATTTAAGGATGAATAATTGGAAAATTCATACCCTTTCCAAGGATTTGTCACTGAAATATAGACCCAATTTAAAGGGGCACTGTCGCGACGCGCGCATGCGTCAATTTTAATGATATTCAGAGATTTTAATGATATGCAGAGGTCAACGAACTCGTCTGTGTTTACGAAGAGAATCGCGCTAGTAAATTTCAATGTGTTTTGAAAGTGTTTTACGATCAAGTTTTCGCAGAGTGCTTCCAAGTTATTCAGAATATACAACCTTTACAGCGTGTGACCTAAATATTTCATGAAATAAGTACTTATTATAGCGACTTCTGGTGAAGGAACGGCATTAAATAGCAGACAATCCGAGGTGACAACTCAGGTCTCAGATGAAGTTATTCACATTTCACATCGCTAAAAACCAAGTCCATATTACTTCTTTGCTTCAAAAAAGACTAACGAAGATGTACATGTCACTACTGTATAAGGTACTCGTGTTTTCTTAAATTGTAAGAGTACAAAAGAGAATTGCACAAAATAATTCCCGTGTGAAAAGTATAATCACTGAGTTCTCTTTGCCGTCACGGTTGTGTCACTACTTCCAAACCTCGCAGAAATAAAAACTCATACAATGTGACAGTTGTTTGCAATAGCTTCAGTACATGCATATGAACTCGAAGGAATACATTGATATGATGTATGCAACTGAGTTCTTTTTGAGAACATAATAATTCGAGTGAATAAGTCAATGAACGCGTTGTCAAACATTGTTGTTGTCGTTCGGAATACTTTCCTACCTCCTTTGGTACTCCAGAGCTGTTTTAAAAAGAGAAGTATAGCGAACTCAGAATATGTAGTATAACCGTATTCTATCTTCCCAGTAAACCAAAACTTATAAACCTGTCGCCTGAATACATTCGTTGTCAACCACTACATCCCGGCGGCCGCCATGAGAAGCCATCGCCATCGCTCTCGCCGATTAAATAAAAAGCGTATAAAATTGGACTTCAAACCAAAAATAACTACCTACAAATACGAAACAACAATCAATCTAAGTACTGATTAAGTATCATCTTCTAGAGTGCAAGGATTACAATGATATAACTCGATATATTAACACACTGAATTTGAATTTTCCTCGGGTCTCTTGAAAGCGTTGGATAACGATTTCAAGATTGAAGCCAAGATTCACGCATGCGCGTGTCGTGACAGTGCCCCTTTAAGGAAAAAGTTAATAGTATTCCTTTGGAAATCGCTAATATCAGAAGTGCATACGCTGGCTGTTACGCTAAGCGGATTTTTTAGTCAATATAAAAAAAGTGTACCCAAAATTAAATTAAAGATCGAATATTTCATTTTATGGTGAAAAAGCAAAATATGGTACCCAATTTAAGGATCTGGGGTTCCAAAACCATACCCTATTCGGGGGCACATACCTATAGTATATAGCATATATAGTGTGTCTGTATCCTGTGAACAAGGCTCTACAAGTGGAGGGGGAAGGGGGAAAGAGGGAGGAGGGAATGGAAGGGGAAAGAGGGAGGAGGGAATGGGAGGGACAAAAGAGGGAGGAGGGACAGGAAGGGGGAAAGAGGGAGGAGGGACAGGGGGCGAGGGACAGCGAGAGGGAAAGAGGGAGGAGGGACAGGAAGAAGAAGGAGGGACAGAGAGGGGGGAGGAAAGGGAGGGAGGAGGGACAGGGAGGGGGAAAGAGGAGGGACAGGAGGAGGGGAGGGACAGGGGGGAGGGGAGAAAAAAAGGGAGGAGGGACAGGGAGGGAGAAAAAAGAAGAGAGGGAAAGAAAGAGGGAGGGGACAGGAAGGGGGAAAGAAGAAGGGGGAGACAGGGAGGGGGAAGAAGAGGGGAGGAGGGACAGGAAGGGCGAAAGAGGGAGGAGGGACAGGGGGGACAGAAGGAGGAGGGGGGAGGGGGAAAAAGGGAGGAGGGACAGAAGAGGGGGGGGGGAAAGAGGGAGGAGGGACAGGGAGGGAGAAAGAAGAGGGGAGAGGGAGAGGGAGGAGAGGAGGGAGGAGGAGGAACAGGGAGGGGGATAGAGGGAGGAGGGAAAGAGGGAGGAGGAGGGACAGGGAGGGAGAAAGAAGAAGGAGGTACAGGTAGGGGAAAAGAAGGAGGAGGAACAGGGAGGGGGAAGAGGGAGGAGGGACAGGGAGGGAGAAAAAAGGAAGTACAAGGAGGGGAGGAGGGACAGGACAAGGAGGGGCAAGAGGGAGGAGGGGGGACAGGAAGGGCGAAAAGAGGGAGGAGGGACAGGTAGGGGGAAAGAGGGAGGAGGAGGAAAGAAGAAGGAGGGGGAGGGGGAAAGGAGAGGAAAGGGCGAAAGAGGGAGGGACAGGGAGGGAGGAGAGAAAAGAAGGAGGAGGGAACAAGGAGTGGGAAGAGGGAGGAGGGACAGGAAGGGCGAAAGAGGGAGGAGGGACAGGGATGGGGAAAGAAGGAGGAAAGAGGGAGGAGGGACAGGGGGAGAAGGGGAGGGGCAAGAAAGGGAAAGGGCGAAAGGGAGGGACAGGTAGGGGGAAAGAAGGAGGAGGAACAGGGAGGGGGAAAGAGGGAGGAGGGACAGGGACAGGGAGGGAGAAAAGAAGAAGGAGGAACAAGGAGTGGGAAGAGGGAGGAGGGACAGGAAGGGCGAAAAGAGGGAGGAGGGACAGGAGGGAGGGATTTGAGTTTTGAATCCAATCTTGTGAGAGGGAGGAGGGACAGGGAGGGGGAAAGGAGGGTGAAGGGGAGGGAAGGAGGAAGAGGGAGAGGGAGGGGGAAAAAGGGAGGGAGGCGGGACAGGGAGGGAAAGAGGGAGGAGAAAGAAGAAGGAGGAACAGGGAGGGGAGTGGGAACAGGGAGGGAGGAGGGGTACAGGAAGGGCAGGAAAGGGGAAAGAGGGAGGAGGGACAGGTAGGGGGAAAGAAGGAGGAGGAACAGGGAGGGGGAAAGAGGGAGGAGGGACAGGGAGGGAGAAGAAGAGGAAAAGGAGGTACAAGGAGGGGAAAGAAGGAGGGAGGGGGGGAAAGAAGGAGGACAGGAAGGGCGAAAGAGGGACGAGGGACAGGGAGGGGAGAAGAAGGGGAGGAGGGACAGGGAGAAGGAGGAGGGGAAAAAAGGGAGGAGGGACAGGGAGGGAGAAAGAAGAAGGAGCTACAAGGAGGGGGAAGAGGGAGGAGGGACAGGAAGGGCGAAAGAGGGAGGAGGGACAGGGAGGGGGAAAGAAGGAAGAGGAACAGGGAGGGGAAAAGAGGGAGGAGAAACAGGGAGGGATAAAGAAGAAGGAGGTACAAGGAGGGGGAAGAGGGAGGAGGGACAGGGAGGATGAAAGAGGGAGAAGGACAGAGAGGGGAAGGAGGGACAGGGAGGAGGAAGAGGGAAGAGGGAGGAGAGACAGAAAGGGCGAAAGGGGGAGGAGGGACAGGGAGGGGGAAAGAAGTAGGTTGAACAGGAGGGGGAAAGAGGGAGGAGGGACAGAAAGGGCGGGAAAGAAGGGAGGGAGGAGGGAGGGAGGAGGGACGGGTAGGGGAAAAGAAGGAGGGGGAACAGGGAGGGGGAAAGAGGGAGGAGGGACAGGGAGGGAGAAAAAAGAAGGAGGTACAAGGAGGGGCAAGAGGGAGGAGGGACAGGAAGGGCGAAAGAGGGAGGAGGGACAGGTGGGGGGAAAGAAGGAGGAGGAACAGGGAGGGGGAAAGAGGGAGGAGGGACAGGGAGGGAGGGATTTGAGTTTTGAATCCAATCTTGTGATTAAAATGAAACAAAAGTAAATAGGATTTACCTTCCGATAATGGTCGCCATACGTCATCTGTGCATACTTGACGTCATATGAAGGTGCTAGGTTAGAAGAAGGAGGGACAAGGAGGGGGAAGAGGGAGGAGGGACAGGAAGGGCGAAAGAGGGAGGAGGGACAGGGAGGGGGAAAGAAGAAGGAGGGGCAGGGAAGAGGAAGAGGGAAGAGGGAGGAGGGACAGGAAGGACGAAAGAGGGAGGAGGGACAGGTAGGGGAAAAGAAGGGAGGAGGGGGAACAGGGAGGAGGGACAGGGAGGGAGAGGGAGGAGGGAGGGGCAGGGAGGGACAGGAAAAAAGAAGGAGGTACACAGGAGGGGCAAGAAAGAGGAGGGGACAGGAAGGGGGAAAGAGGGAGGAGGGACAGGAGGGAGAGGAAGAGGGGGAAAGAAGGAGGAGGAACAGGAAGGGCGAAAGAGGGGGAGGGACAGGGAG
Organism: Actinostola sp. cb2023; assembly: GCA_033675265.1. NCBI lineage: Eukaryota > Metazoa > Cnidaria > Anthozoa > Actiniaria > Actinostolidae > Actinostola > Actinostola sp. cb2023. Next base: position 774,313 of record JAUJYZ010000098.1, on the reverse strand, counting down.
GGAGGAAGGACAGGGAGGGGGAAAAAAGAAGGAGGGGTACAAGGAGGGAACAGAGAGGGGGAAAGGGACAGGAGGGACAGGAAGGGAGAAAGAAGAAGGAGGAGGGACAGGTAGGGGGAAAGAAGGAGGAGGAACAGGGAGGGAGAAGAGGGAGGAGGGAGGGGGGAGGGAGGGAGAAAAGAGAAGGAGGTACAAGGAGGGGGAAGAGGGAGGAGGGACAGGAAGGGCGAAAGAGGGAGGAGGGACAGGTAGGGGGAAAGAAGGAGGAGGAACAGGAAGGGGGAAAGAGGGAGGAGGGACAGGGAGGGAGAAAGAAGAAGGAGGAACAAGGAGTGGGAAGAGGGAGGAGGGACAGGAAGGGCGAAAGAGGGAGGAGGGACAGGGATGGGGAAAGAAGGAGGAGGAAGAGGGAGGGGGAAAAAGGGAGGAGGGACAGGTAGGGGGAAAGAAGGAGGAGGAACAGGGAGGGGGAAAGAGGGAGGAGGGACAGGGAGGGAAAGAAAGAAGAAGGAGGAACAAGGAGTGGGAAGAGGGAGGAGGGACAGGAAGGGCGAAAGAGGGAGGAGGGACAGGGATGGGGAAAGAAGGAGGAGGAAAGAGGGAGGGGGAAAAAGGGAGGCGGGACAGGGAGGGAGAAAGAAGAAGGAGGTACAAGGAGGGGGAAGAGGGAGGAGGGACAGGAAGGGCGAAAGAGGGAGGAGGGACAGGTAGGGGGAAAGAAGGAGGAGGAACAGGGAGGGGGAAAGAGGGAGGAGGGACAGGGAGGGAGAAAGAAGAAGGAGGTACAAGGAGTGGGAAGAGGGAGGAGGGACAGGAAGGGCGAAAGAGGGAGGAGGGACAGGGAGGGGGAAAGAAGGAGGAGGAAGAGGGAGGGGGAAAAAGGGAGGAGGGACAGGGAGGGAGAAAGAAGAAGGAGGTACAAGGAGGGGGAAGAGGGAGGAGGGACAGGAAGGGCGAAAGAGGGAGGAGGGACAGGGAGGGGGAAAGAAGGAGGTTGAACAGGGAGGGGGAAAGAGGGAGGAGGGACAGGGAGGGGGAAAGAGGGAGAAGGGACAGAAAGGGAGGGATTTGAGTTTTGAATCCAATCTTGTGATTAAAATGAAACAAAAGTAAATAGGATTTACCTTCCGATAATGGTCGCCATACGTCATCTGTGCATACTTGACGTCATATGAAGGTGCTAGGTTACCTAGCATATGGTATCCAGAGGAGAAATGTCGACCCTTCAAAGATAACCGACAATAGAGCATATAAAGTCGCTTAGAGAAGGTACGCTTATAGATTAGGCTCTATCAGCTGTTCCTAACATATAATAATAATAATAATAATAATAATAATAATAATAATAATAATAACAATAATAATAATAATAAAAACAATTGTTATTATTATTATTATTATTATTATTATTATTATTATTATTATTATTATTATTATTATTATTATTATTATTATTATTATTTTGTGTGAGCACTGGACACTGGTTACGCGACTGGAAAGGTTCTCAGCAGTGTCGGGTAATTCACTAAATAGAAGTACATTTTTTACTACTGACAATTAATCGTCTACATTTGTGAAATACTGTGGACCACGTTAATGGGAGATTTTGAACTGATTTTGATAGCGCGCGGTCTATTAGGTGCAAACACTAAAAGCGTGAAACAGTACAAACTATTTAGTGCTAAATAGCACCAATGAAACAATAGAAAACAATAGACATTGCACTATTTAGTGCTAATTAAAGTTAGCACTGTTTCATGGTTTTAGTGTTTGCACTCGAGCGTCTGTCAAATGTTAGTTAGAAATTCAAGCTGAAAAGTTTAGCTTGTCGAGGAACGGTACCGAGTGAGCAAAATTGTACTTCAATTTACACCAAGATTTATTTCAGTTGAGGGTTGGTGCAGATGACATTGATGTTGTCAGGAGTTGGAGAACCAACACAGTGAATGCAAAATGGTAGACTCGGTCAGCTGACATGACTGACGCGTGTTCCCGCAAATGAGTCTTTTCGTCGTATATTTGCAGGTGAATTGTCGGACTCAGAAATATTTCGAAAAAGTCAAACCTTTTCATTATTCAAATACTGATAAATTGCTTGTATTGTTCTTAGTTGATTTACGGATCAAACTCTGGCATGCATGGTCTTAATCAAAGCCATTTCAGAACTGACTTAAAAGTATTTTTAAGTACGATTTTGAAGCGTGGTCGAAGAAGGCAAGAAGACATCTTTTGAACAGCCGACTCTAAAAACTGTATATTGGCTGGTCAACCTTGTTAATCAACGATTTGCAGGTCTTCAATTGAATTTAACTATTGGTTGTTAAGCTCAAATTAACTGTACACAAATGATGTTCCGTCAATAGTGGTCCTGTCTTACCGGTTGTTTCTTGGGCAGAGGAAGTAAGTCTTCCAACTTTATCCCCTCGGTTCGCCACAACATGATGCAGAGTGACTTCACGTCTTCTTAGACAAAGTCTTCACATTCACAAGATGTATTATCCACTGTAATGGCGCCGAGCAGAGAAGCCATCTTGATAGTTGCCTCATGCTCTCGCTTTTAATCAAATGTAATTTCATTAAGTAGAACCGCAGATCCCAAGAGAATACGTTGGCCCTATCATCAATTGGCTGAGATACAGAGACCATTGATGTTTTATTGTCAAAGGGGATTACTGCTTGTTGCTACCGATGGAGGGGCTCGCTTTAATGACTTGATGTGTTTTCAAGTAGCTTTATCAATTCTTTTATCAACTTTTAAAAATCTCTAAACGTACTTTATTTTGAAAATGGTAAGTACCAAGAGACCATTATATAATGGTCTCTTGTAAGTACATATTTACTAAAAATTATAAACGACGACATTTCGACGTTGACTAACGTCATTATCAAGTCAAAAAAGAGATAAGTATATGAATAACATAGTCTAAAAATGTCCTATGGGACAAACAAAGATATTTATTAAAGTTTTTGATATGTTTTTAGACTATTTATATTCATAGACTTATCTCTTTTTTTGACTTGGTTTATCATTTTTAGTAATAAGTTTAACTATGTATTTTAACTTACTGTCGCAATGTTTTATCATTAAATAAAAATAACTTAACATTTAATGATCATTTTCGTGAGTATAAAACATGATGTTCTTACTAAAATAAACAGTGAAAAAAAGGAGAAAATATTCGGTGCAGCGAGGAATCGCTCCCGGGCCAGGATCCCGGTCTATGTGCTTCTAAGGCGCTGTGTTTCAGTGCGAGCAACGTGACCGTATATAGTAATTTTCACAACAATAGACAGTCCATTCACAAGATACACTAGGTTATTTTGTCTTCCAAATCAACAAGCGTGCACGATAGCCTAGTGGTGCGGGGCAGTTATTTAGTGGACCTAGGATCCGACTGTTCCCTCCCTCTTTGACTACTAAGCTGATTGGTGTAAGCCCGGATAGCGCGGATGGGGCCGAAATCTTCATCCTATTCGTAACATACGGTGACTCAGCATAATGTCTGGGAGTATGGGCCTTTTTTGGATAACTTACCGGCATTCATCTCTTTTGAACCTGGGCCGGGTCTAGGGTTCGAGTCCCAGCCGTGACACAGTTTTTTTAATTTTCATTCATTCATTCATTTTTTGTTTGTTTTGTTCTTGTTTTGTTCTTGTTGATTTGTTTTCCTTTTTGGAATTGTTTGCATATTTCTTTTTGTTTTTGTAAAAAAATTGTGAAAAACTTGAAAAACACATTGATATAGTTTTCAACTCTTCTCCTTCCCTGAGTCCTAGGTCCAGTTGCTTTCTTTTGAGTAATAACATTTGTAAATGATATTCAATGCATGTATACACCAAAATTTTGGAGCAAGCAAGCAAGCAAGCGAGCGAGCAAGCGAACAAGCACTGCAAGCAAGCAAACAAACAAGCAAGCAAGCAAGCAAGCAAGCAAGCAAGCAAGCAAGCAAGCAAGCAAGCAAGCAAGCAAGCAAGCAAGCAAGCAAGCAAGCAAGCAAGCAAGCAAGCAAGCAAGCAAGCAAGCAAGCAAGCAAGCAAGCGAGCAAGCAAGCAAGCAAGCGAGCAAGCAAGCAAGCAAGCAAGCAAGCAAGCAAGCAAGCAAGCAAGCAAGCGAGCAAGCAAGCAAGCAAGCAAGCAAGCAAGCACTGCAAGCAAGCGAGCAAGCGAGCAAGCAAGCAAGCGAGCAAGCGAGCAAGCGAGCAAGCGCGCAAGCGAATAAGCAAGCAAGCAAGCAAGCAAGCAAACAAGCAAGTAAGCAGCAAAGAAGCAAGCAAGCAAGCACTGCAAGCAAGCAAGCGAGCAAGCACTGCAAGCAAGCGAGCATGCAAGCGAGCAAGCAAGTAAGCAAGCAAACAAGCAAGTAAGCAGCAAAGAAGCAAGCAAGCAAGCACTGCAAGCAAGCGAGCAAGCGAGCAAGCAAGCGAGCAAGCAAGTAAGCAAGCAAGCAAGCACTGCAAGCAAGCAAGTAAGCAAGCACTGCAAGCAAGCAAGCAAACAAGCAAGTAAGCAGCAAAGAAGCAAGCAAGCAAGTACTGCAAGCAAGCAAGCAAGTACTGCAAGCAAGCAAGCAAGCAAGCAAGCAAGCAAGCAAGCAAGCAAGCAAGCAAACAAGCAAGTAAGCAGCAAACAAGCTGAAGTAAGCAGCAAAGAAGCAAGCAAGCAAACAAGCAAGTAAGCAGCAAAGAAGCAAGTAAGCAGCAAACAAGCAAGTAAGCAGCAAACAAGCAAGTAAGCAGCAAAGAAGCAAGCAAGCAAGCAAGCAAGCACTGCAACTGAGCAAACAAGCAAACAAGCAAACAAGCAAACAAGCAAACAAGCAAACAAGCCGGCAAACAAGCAAACAAGCAAACAAGCAAACAAGCAAGTAAGCAAGCAAAGAAGCAAGCAAGCAAAGAAGCAAGCAAGCAAAGAAGCAAGCAAGCAAAGAAGCACTGAAGCAACGAACCAAGCAAGTAAGGGTCAAGTAAGATACTTGGCGTCGCCACCGGTCGTAGCCTGGTAACGAATCCAGCGCATGAGATGAATCATGGAGATGAATGACGTATCCACTTGACCCATGCCCATGGTGTTTGGTTCACCCATGCAGAAAATGACAATTATGATTTATGCAAAACAAAAGTTAACTGATCGATGTGCTTTGAACAAATTTGCATTAGTGATAACAGATCCTGATGAGAATGATAAGCTCTTCGGAGGTCGACTGTTGAATGATCGTACATCCCACCATAAATGAGCACAGCTAATACACGGCTACACAAATAGAGGCAGCCTAAAGGTACTACAAACAGTTGGATCGGTTATCAAATACGCGCCAAACTGTGTGTTTGTTCCGCTGAATGACCTAAAGGAGTAGAGAAGAAGCAGTAAGAAGAAGAGTCTGTTTGTCAATTTCTTCTTCAACGTGAAACTGTGTTTTACTACAAGTCATTCAATGAATACTCTTCGTATCTGACACAAGATATCAGTGCTTGAACACTAGCTACAGCTAGGGATGGTCTTCGACTGAGGAACTACCAACTGAAGCGTAACGACAAAGGAGGAATTTTGAGATGTTTCACGAACTTTTCTGAACGAACCAACAACACGAAAGTTTGCCACTAAAGAAGTAATCATTAACCATGAATACAACTACAATTTTCCCGTCTACAATCTTCCCTACTACTGCCAGCAACAGCACCACCAACTCTACGAGCGGTAAGTTGAGGATTAAGTGGTGTGAATTCAGTGGAACGGGCATTTGCCTGTATAGTGTTCAGTTATTTCCATAACTGATTGTGATAAGTGAAAATCTTTTATCTTAATTACTTGAGAAAGATCTGATAACTTAATCATCACTCAATAAATACGTTATTTATGAACTATTAAAATTGTCATTTAGCCACGGATTGATAACTTTTTTAAACATTATTTCAAAACAAATTTCGCTGCCAGCAAATTGAACAATTCTTCGAATACATTTTTGTCATGACTGGTCGTTTTAATTATTCCCTAAATTATTAGTAATAGAAATAAACTGACGAAACGTTGGATGCATATATTTGTACTTGTGCATCGGTATTGCTAATAATATCCATGCACTCTTAGAGTTTTCTAGGTTTCTTTTTTCTTTTTTACACTTTTAATTAGTATCGTCAATGTAAAGCGCTTTAGAATATTTTAATAGTTAAGGCGCTATATAAATGTTATTTATTATTATTATGATTATTATTTATGACCCTTTATATTATGCTCTCTGCAATCAGAGGTACACGCTTCCCTTCTCCATAGCAACACCTTGACAGTCGTTAACTGTCAATATTTGAAAGGATTTCTTATCACAAATCAGCAAATATTTACTTATCGATACCTAGATTTCAGCTGCACAATGGAACATCCTTTTTGCGTATATGTATTAATTAGGTTTTGTATTGTGGGATTTCCAAGCTTGGAGCCAAAGCAAGGTGCGGTGGGGGAGCGACGAACAAACTTGCATCAAACAAGTATTTCGCACTATAATTATATGGAGACGTTTTTAGTTTTGCAACCTCTAGATATTTCCTGGTTCATAATATTGATCTAACTGATAAAAGTTGGGATTTATCCGTTGAATACAGCACCTTTTAATTTATGGGAACACGTATAAAAATCTGGGTATTTCTTGGTGCTACAGTCTGCATTGTATTCTTGGTTAGGTTTCTTTGTATGCAGGGTATTGTTTTGGTTCAAGTTCATTCTTCTCGTTCTTTGTGTTCATGGACCTTTCCGTAGTTGCCCAGAATGCTTCATGATTCTGCGCGTGCAAGCGAGGTCAGGGATAAAAGTAGATCGAAAATATTAAGAGAGAATGAAGAAATTCAGTAAAAAACTTAGACTTTTAAATTAAAAGTGCGTAAGAAGAATCACAAAGATAGATGCAAATTCTCAAGCAAAGAAAAAACAATTTTCCTGTTCTTGATTCGTTACAGTAGTCATATTTTCCTCAATACACGATCAATTCTAAATATTTTTTATCCCTGACCTCGCTTGCACGCGCAGAATCATGAAGCATTCTGGGCAACTACGGAAAGGTCCATTGTCTATCTAACGTCCTCTGGTGTTCTGCAACACCAAGAAACCTCCAAAAATCTCAGGAAGATCACAACATACTGCACGTGAAAGGAGTAAATATTCTAGATGTACAAGGTTGTACTTTTGCTTAACAAAGTTTCGGGGTTTTATTGTCTACCTTTCAACTGTAACCCATAAATTTGCATGCTTTCTGAAATTTTACAAATTTTTATTTGTTTAATTTTGCGGCGTAAAAGCGGCTCAAAAGCTAAAAAACAACAACTATGCATTGTGCTATAGATGGTGAGCGTTGCAGTAGATTATACATCTAGTGTAGTTTGATTTAATACTAATCTAATTCTTGTTTGTTCACTAGCTGTTTCTGCATTAGCGCATCAAGCGCTTGATTATGTGACGGGCAGTACAACAGGGATTATCGTTGGCTGTGTGGTGCTACTACTACTCATTATCGCTGTAGTCGTAGTGGTATATTTTGCGGTCAAGGGCCTGAAATCAGCCAAAGAAAGAGCTCTAAGTAAGCTAAAGGACCTGAGAAAGAGCCAGGAACAGGCGATAGATATGATGGATGCGGTACCAGATGTCAATGTATCTTCAGTGCAGCCTTCTGCAAGTAGGACGACGTTGGTGAGTTTGAATGGATGGGATATGGGAAATGAATAGATGGATGCGAAACGTCGCGCAGCAGCCTCGAGATAAACATTTGTAATCTGATGCAAAATGAATGGATGGGAAATTAAAGTAAATGGAATGCACTTTGAGCGAATGAATGCTTATAAAAAAGGAAACAAAATAAAGATAACCAAAAAGGATAAACCGAGACTTTTCCAGTCCTAATTCCGTTAATTCATTGCTTTGATTCTTATTCTTTGTAGAAAAACCTTGGGAATATAAAGTTTTCCTTACGATACGAAGAAGAAAGGTTAGTCTACATGATTGTATTTTTAATAATGAAAGGAAGGGCGAAGACTGGGCCGGGAGTAGGAGCGAGGAGAAAATCAGACAGACTAAAGTTACACCACTATATTGTAATATACACACACAATAATACATGCACATACTACTATATATTATAATTTACATCTACAATAATTATCCTGTGTTTTAGTAATGAGCTGGTGGTAACAGTCCATAATTGTCAGGAGCTACCCATTAAATACACGGGAGGGACGGTGTATAAGTACGTGGAGGTCGAAATGTTTCCATTTCATAGAATGACGTCACACAAACCCAAGACCGAGTACATCAGGAATGACTTGTCCCCAGTCTTCGAGCAAGAGGTGAGTGTGAATAGTGTTTTTTTCAGATTCATGAAAAAATACATTTTCCAAATATCTCCTTCCAGTTTTTACACATGAATTTGATGTTTGGACATAAAGTGACAATTGGGGAAGTTAACATTTCAAGCTTTAAAAAATTGACTTTTGGTGGTCACGTGACCTCAAGGCGAGGAAAATAGAAATTTGAAAATGGGGTGACGGTTTTCATTCATTCCAAAAATCGTTTGATGTGAAATTGTCATGTATTACTTGCTTAACAAGACTGCGTTTGGAATGGATGTCTTTAGTTTCGGTTTTCGCAAGAAAAATGAAAATATGCAAATATTTGACTTCGTTTGCAAAAAAAGGAAAGTCGTCCATTCCAAACGCAGTCTTGTTTAGCACGTTATACGTGACAAGTTCACATCAAAAGATTTTTGGAATGAATGAAAACCGTCACCCCATTTCCAAATTCCTATTTTCCTCATCTTGAGGTCACGTGACCACAAAAAGTCAATAATTTTAAGCTTAAAATGTCAACTTCCCCAGATGTCACTTTATGTCCAAACATCAAATTCATAGGTAAAAACTGGAAGGAGATATTTGAAAAATAACTATAGTTAACAAAATCATGCCTTAACATGCTTGTATACTTTTATCATTATTAAGTGGTGTGTCTCTAATAAAAGCTGAATTAATTATCTCGACGACAGTCATGATTGTAATGGTTAGTTATGAACACGACGATCGTGGTTGCCATGGTTTCGATATACAAGGTGTCAAGACGGATTTTATTGAAAACTTTACGGATCATTACAAATTAAATTTTATAGTATTTCATCTAAATTGTTTGTTTTGTCATTGCATTGCTCAACAATCGAATTCGAGTCGACTGTACGCATTTTTTTTGGGGTGTCACACGATGCAACGTTGCGCGCAACAAGGTTTTTTGGGGTGTCACACGATGCAACGTTGCGCGCAACAGTTGCAGAAGTACATCCCTCGATCCTACTTCTGCAACTGTTACGCGCAACGTTGCAAGAAAAGTTGCATCGTGTGTCTGGGCCTTAACTGCCTATCATTATAAATGAAAAGGTTGTGCCTAGTAGGGCTTGCTAACGTACCGGGTGCCGATGAAGATAGGACGCACCAATATCACCGACATTTTGACCATGTTTTCATTAAGGTTCGAATCAAGATGACCAGTGACGAAGTCAAAGACCAAAAGTTCTATGTACACGTGTGCGACTTTAACCAAATCTCAGCACGTGACCTGATTGGCTCGTATCACGTGGACTTACGCAATACTAAAGTCAAGAGCAAAGACACGCAATATGACGGAGATCTTGAGTGGATCGAGTCTGTAAGTATATCAAGTGCACATTTCCTCACTCGTATCAACGTCATTTTTATTCGACACGGCTATACAGTTAATGTCATTAACGTTGTCCAGCTAAAAAGAGATTAACACTACAATAAATATCACATGTCTCCGGCTCATCGTATATTCGCTTTGCTTGCACGAAACAAGCGATTATTGTGTACGTGGAGCTGATATAATTCAAAGTATGATGTATATCGGCTCCACATGCACAATAATTGCTCAATATCGCGCGCAAAATGAATATAGAATGAGACACGTGACATTTATTGTAGTCTCTTCTTAGCTGGACAACGATAATGACAAATCTTGCACTCTGACAATCACATCACTTGCGCCAACTGATTGTTTTTAAGGACTTGTCGTGAGTGCACTTTTTGTTTGGTTCCAGATTCGTGGCGCAGAACGCGGTGACATCAACGTCATATTACGGTATTTCCGCGGTGAAGGACAGCTGCTTGTCAAGATCAAAGAATTAAAAGGCCTCAAGCCTGCGCTTGGAAGGAGGTTTACAAGTACGTCCTGTCATGTATAGCCGGATATCACAAAACTAAGAATACACAGACACCCACATTCCATCCAAATAAGATCCTGGCTTATTTACATTCTATGGGGAATGCGTCGCATCCCAGAATATATATAGAATTTAAAAAAAACCGTGATATTGATCAACATATCGGATGCATTGTGGGTAATTTAATAATCAACATATCGGATGCATTGTGGGTAATTTAATAATACTATTTTATAGTTTTCCTAACAAAATATGCAGCAAAAACTTACAAACAACAAGCGTAAGACTAAAACAAATGCTCTCTCTCTCTCTTTCAGGTGCTTACGTCAAAGTGCACCTTGTACATGGCTCCAAACAACTGTACGTAAACAAAACCAAAGTTCGAAGGAAAAACTTTGAACCAATTTACAATGAAACATTTTTGCTCGACATCCCTCCAACCATTATCGAGGAAGTGAATTTAATTTTACGTGTCAAGGATTCACCCATCATTGGACGCAAACGTCTTCTTGGCGAGGTCTGTATCGGAGGAGATGCAGTCGGTACATATTACCATCACTGGAAATTAGTCCTCGAGAAAGACCAGGAAATCGAAATGTGGCATTGCCTGGAATTACTCCATATTGTTCCTGGTAAAACGAACTTGGCAACGGCCATGCAAGCGATTCAAGTGTTCGAAAGCACAGAGGAAGAAGAAGAGAGCGAGGAGGAAGGATTGTTTGGTCTTTTACCAGACGTTAGCTTGCCTTTTGGTATGGGTGGTTTATTTGGAGCATCGGATGACAAGGAAAAGGGAAAAGGGAAAAGGGAAAAGGGAAAAGGGAAAAGCGATGAAAAACAAAGAAAAGAATCGATTTCATTGTGAAAACTAAGAAATGGAAAAGTGAATCACGTGAGATACAAACAACGGTCCCGCGCTTGTCAATAACTAATTTTAAAATGTTGATGTTAATTTTGTGACGTAAATTGTTTGATGGAGCAACTTCCTAATCTTTTGTAACAAACTGAGCACAAACTGTAAGTTATTGCATTAAGTTAAGCTGAAATATTCAGGAAATTGAGAATAAAAACCGGCTGAATTCACGCATTGTGACTGCAAATAAAATCGTTTTTCGTGGTTTTGGGTCTAATACTTTAATTGTGAAACTCTATTGAGGGTCGTGCAGGAAGCGTTGTGACGTAAATTGTTTGATGGAGCAACTTAATTCCTAATCTTTTGGATGGGATGGGGGAATTTATAGGATTTTATGCCTTTGGATCGGACTTGTATGTTGGTGTATTATACGCGCAATGTAACAACCATTTTGTCCGGGACTGATTGCAGTGGTGGGCCGAGAGCGTTGAGTGACGGAACTAAAGACGGATGCGAGGGAGACCAGGATATTGCAATGAGAGTGTAAAATGTTATGACGAACAAAATGATATTTCAATGATTGGTATTATTAGCAACGAAAAAAGATATTCAGAGAATGAATATATAAAAGTACGGACTGATACCTCAATCTTCAAGACTTCGTAATATTGTAGAGAGTCGTTTCGCCTGTCCGGCCTCTTCAGTCTGGCCCAGACACACGATGCAACTTTTCTTGCAACGTTGTGCGCAACAAGGTTTTATGAAGTGCCACACGATGCAACGTTGCGCGCACCGGTTCAAAAACTCGATCCTACTTCTGCAACTGTTGCGCGCAACGTTGCAAGAAAAGTAGCATTGTGTCTAGGTTGTAGCTTAGCTCTCCGTCTCAGACGAATTTGTTCCACTGAGGAAGCTTTTAAAAACCGTACCTCTGAACTTATCTCCTATCTCCTTAAACGAGGTTACAGCCGTGACTTTCTCACTAAACAAACTAAACGCGCTGCTGACATCCCTCGCAATCTTGCTCTACAACCTAGACAGAAATCTAATTCCTCTCACCGAATTCCCTTTATAGTCACCTATAATCCATCACTTCCATCTATGTTTCCTATCTTTAAGAAACATTTTGACCTTCTACATTCCTCCGTGCGTTGCAAAACCATTTTCCCCCAACGCCCTTTAGTAGCCTTCCGACGTTCATCCAATCTACGTGATTTGCTAGTCAAATCCAAACTACCGTCAGATAACTCCAACACTGCTTCCAATCACAATCCAGGTTCTTTTCGTTGTGGACAAAACTGTTTAACTTGCCCTTACATTTCCGATAACTGCACCCAATATACTTTTACTTCTACGGGTGAAACCAGAACCATTACTACACACATGGACTGTAACACAAAAAACGTAATTTACATGATTCAATGTACTAAATGTCACAAACAGTACATTGGTGAAACCAAACGTAGACTCAAAGACCGCTTCAACGAACATCGTAGGACAGTTGACAAACCTTCTAGTAAATCCAAACCCACTACTGCATCTGAACATTTTCTATCTAACCCTGACCACTCTGCATCTAATATCCTTTTAATTCCTTTAGAACAAATTTTCTCTTCTCGTGATGCTATTCGCAAAGCCAAAGAAGCTTATCTCATAACACGTGCTAACACTCTTGAACCTAATGGCCTTAATAAACGCGATGAAACCTACTAATCAGTTACACCGTTACTTATCTCTCGCTATCATATCATATACTAAAACGTCATTTCCTTTTTACCATTATATATAGTCAAGTCACTTGTAAAATCTCATATGCACCTGATGAAGACTAGTATGGCTAGTCGAAATATTGTGCAAAATTAAATCCGAAATATTCTACGTCGTATTGGTTATTCTTCATTTAACCTGCTTCATAGAAATCCAAGTTTCAAAAACTTTGTCCAAATTGATCCACAGGGAGCCCAAACTCTACAAAAGTGGCCACGATCGCGCTAGCACGAAAAAGAAAAATCCTAAAATGTGTGATTTTGTGTCAATTCCTTTACCCTGCTAGCAGAGGTTCCTCTTTCCTCGGTGTTTTTGCATTTTTCCTTTGCTGTGTAGGCTTTTCGGCTTCTTTTCTTGATCGTTCGAGAGGAAACTGCCAGGAATCGCCTTTTACTCGTTGAATTTGAAAGCCCCTCTTTTGAATACTATAACAGTTTTCCTTACCCATTTTCAAATACTCTTTTGCTATAATCCTTAGCTACCCTTTTCTACACCTCCAGCCTGAAAAAGGAAACCTTTTTGGCGGAGCCTCCCCGTATAGTCCATCATATAAATGAGTACCTTCCCCCTCGGGATTTACATGAAGAGCCCAATTTTAAAATTGAAGAATTTTACAAACTTGTAATCCACCCTAAAAGGCTCTATAGCTAAGATCATAGTGAGGCTTGTAATCATGAGAGCAGCTACCCCCCTCCGAAGATTATAACAAATTCTCCCGTCTCTCGCCTCCCTACATGCACACTCATCCAGATGTTGTCCAACCACAGGGAGCCCAAGCTCATTATCTGTGAAGACCGTCGAAAGTAGTAAGAACAACACATTAGTGAAAAAAAGTTTTATTATTTACGAAAAATCTTGAAATACGGACCGGAGGGATGTTTTAAAACTTGCTTCTTCGGCGTTTGTGGGGATAATATATCGCTGTAAAGACAGCCAGTGTATCGTATAGGAAGCATTTCTAGGTATGACATGGTTTTATGTTGTTTTTATGAGTATTTTGTGTGGATAGGCTTGGTCTTTGCCAGGCGGGATATGTCGTCGTCGACAGGCGCTTGTCCATGTTCTTCTTGCTCAAATGTGGTGCGATTTTGCTTCTTTTGAACTTGAAAGGAAGGCCTAAGTTTTTAGAAATACTTGGTATTAACTAGCCTGATTTTCAGACGGCAGAGGGTCATCCGTTTCCTCCTTCTCTGCCGTCTGAAAATCAGGCTAGGTATTAACTAGTTAACTTGTTGTATCGATGAAATGTGAGGCTTTTATGGTATAATAAAACGAATTGCATACATAATTCCATTCATCAAAACTTCACACGAATGGTGATATTTCACGGCTTTATGCCAAACTTCACTCATTAAGTCATCTAAGACCGTACTGAAGTGAAGATAATTCCCCACTGCTAAATCTCTGTATCATTTCTTCCTTCTTGAACTTGAAGATTGATAATGCAGTCGCAATGGTAGGACATCGACAAACTGTCTACTCCCTCACTATTGTACTGAGCTGTTTGATTAGCCACTTTAGAAACGAGTAAAGGACTGGAAACGAGTTTTTAGAATTAATCTAATTAAACAATGAACCCCATTGCAAGAAAGAGCATATCACAATTAGCATTATTACAAAGTTTCAAAAGGTTTTGTTAGATATTGAACGAGTAACAGCTTTCCAAAAATCGCAAAAATTACAAAGAAATGTATGTTTAGTAGGGACGCTTGTCCCGAGTAACCATACATTTCTTTGTAATTTTTGCAGTTTTTAAATGTCTGCAGTTCAGTTGTTGCTTCTCCAAACCCTATGAAACTCCTAAAACTGACTAATTTGGATATGCTCTTTCTTGTGATGGGGTTCATTTTTTAATTAGATTAATTCATGAGGAGCCCCGACCCCAAACTTTTTGTCCCAGCAGGATAGCTGTGATATGTTTGCCTAGGGTTACTAGTTCGCAAAGCCAATTAGTCTTGGTCCAATAAGATTCGTTCTACTGACACATTAATCACAGACAATAGATCTTTTTCGAGATGCGATGGTCGCTGTCCAAAGTATCGCGGGCGAGCGTGGAAACGAGGCATATTCGGGCAAGAATGTAATCAAACAAATCCTTTTCATCGTAAGAAAATGATAAAAGCTCCATATTTTGTGCGATATTGCCTTTCCACGAAGAATTCAAGTGTCTCACCTGTTTCTTTACGATGTCAACAATGTATCAGCCGCCTGTAAAGCAATGACTTGGCATTCTTGTAGTGTTTTTGGCTGTGAACTGAACACCGAACGTAAGATACAACTCGATGTCCCAGGTAACACAATTTTCCGTAGAACTAACAAGTAAACTCTACGTTTTTTAAACAGTACACTGCCTGATTTGAAAGAATATCTCTCGTACTTGGGAATACCAACGCGGTACAATAATAGAAAGGTTTATTTATTCAATGGAAAAACTTGTTGATGATCATATCTAGCCGCCATCCAGTCTTGGCAAAGAAAATCGTGATATGAACAAATTGCAAAGAAACATCACCAAGATAACATTCATTTACCATTATAAATCACTAACTTAAAGATAAAAAATCATCATCATTATCTACAACTTCAGTATAAATTTAATCACTAACTTAAAGACTTGCCGTGCTCGACTAATGCATATGAGTAGTCTCCTTCGCATCCGTTTTTAGTTCATGCACCGTACTATCTACAACTACCCTTTACGAGTCAATCTTCTTTTCACAGTGAAAATTTCGAGCTAATTTGCATATTCACGTGCCGAAATGCAGCCTGTAGCCTTCACCCACAAGCATCAATTTAATGTTCGGTGTTTTTAAAAGCCAAAAAATCGACGGAGTCAGTCAAAGTGATCCAGATTTCACTTTGACCCCAATTCAAAATGGCGGCGTAACTCCGCTCGATTTCGTTGGATTTTCAAAATTTAAACTTCGATAATCAGCAGGCATGCATATGAGTAGTCTCCTTCGCATCCGTTTTTAGTTCCGTCACGTAAACGGAACTAAAAACGGATGCGAAGGAGACTAGCATATGAGTTGTTGGAGTGAAAATAAGACCAATGTAGGTGTTTTAACTACCCTTTACGAGTCAATCTTTTCTTTTCACGAATGGATCTTAAAATTTGCGAGCTAATTTGCATATTCACGTGCCGAAAATCGTTTTGATTTTGAAAAGGGGGAGAGGCAAAAAAAGAGGAAGAAGGCCTCTTTCTTTTGCTCGATTTGTAGCCTTCCCCCCAATACCCAAATCATATTATACAAGGACATCAATAAAAAAATTTAGCATATATTTTCTAAAATGGTAAGTTTTTTCAAAAATCCAAAAGCGAAATCGAGCGGAGTATCCGTTAGTTTGATGCAATGAACCATACGGCAAGTCAAAGTGATCCAGATTTCTATCAATTTTGCCGAGTTTGCCCCAATTCAAAATGGCGGCCGACAGCGTGAACTGGCTTATTCAAGATGTCGAGCAGAATTTCATAGTTTGAGCAGAATTTTGAGCAGGATATGCGAGATATTTTTACGAGCATTGCCGACAGGCAGAATCCGTCAATTTAGGAGCAGAATTTATCCAAGCCTAGTCTCGTTTCTAGTAACAGTACACGCGATATCTGTTAACACAATTAGGATTTACTACACTTAATCCAATTAACTAGTCGTTGATAGATGAGTCGTGATACGGCATGTATGTATGTATGCTGCAAATTTCAGATCAGGCTTAATCTCGTCATGTGTACAAACTCTCTCTCGCTGTCATGACTTTCTTTGGACAACTTTCTGCTGCTCTTCTGTTTCTCTCGGTGATTCTACTGCACGTCGAAGGGCTTCCTAAGCCTAAATCATCCATCGGGACCAGCGATGAGAAGGTAAGAAAAAAATTATTGACGATTACGTTACGACTTCCTACCTGATGCTCGAAACTATCGCTACGAAAATCGACAGGAAAATCGCGTTTCATCTGACAGATCCATGCGACGCTCCTTGCACCTGGTATTTCAGCATCAATTGCAAAAGTTGCTACTCTCAAAGATAGTTCATCGAAACAATTTCTGAAAATGTCGATCGAAACTACGTCTAGTCAATTCCAAGGAAGTTTTGAAAAGTTCCTGTTTGTTCACTGTGAAGTCGATCTCAGTCTGCAATTAAATAATCTCAGCGCGGTTTCTGCAGCGACATTTGACTTTTATTAACTTTTATTAAGGACTGACAAACACATTTTGGCAATTTGACTTCAAGAGTTTTTAATGTTTGTTTCTGTTTTGTATTGAAATCGTTAATTTTGCATCGAAAGTTTTAATGAATATTCAGAAGGCCTGTGTATCTAGCTAGTGGTCACGAGGCTGTAGTACGTCAACAGCTACGCATCGAAAGACATCATGATTATTTCGGTCTATGGAAGGAGAATGAAATGCAAAAGGAAAACAGCGTATTAAAAAGAAACATGGGAAATTAAAATGGGGAGCAAGGCGCGAATGAAGATGATTTATCAGTTGCTTGCAAACGTAACTGACATATGTAGTCTGCCGACGAGAACAAACAACAACTCTCAATGAAAACAAGCTCAGGGCGATATACATAACCATATTAGTTCCCTAGGTTACATTCACTAGCTATCTATTTAGTTTAGCTGCTATTTGGCGTTTTTTAAGCACTATTGCTAGTAATTCAATGTGTCCCGAGGCAACTCATCAATTACAGTATTTGCAACATAAGTTTATTATTATTATTATTGCTGTAGCTAAATGGCCGGCAGTCGGTCAAGATCTCAACAGAAGACATTTTCAGTAAATATCTGATAAAAACTCTCATGTAATATACTAAAGTAGAGACATTCGAAGTAAAGAATTCATAAAAGAATGTCGCTATGCTCATCTAGGATTATTCTAATAATTTAAGCATATAAATACTGATTATTTTCAATGGTGATAGCAACAACTCAAGGACAAATTGTCACAATGACGAAAAAAGTCGTTTAGTTCAAATTCGGCGCATGGAAAACTACGCGCGATGCAGTATTCTCGTAAACTAGACGCTCATCAGCGTTCATTCGGCGCGGATCGGATGATCAGCTGGAACTCCTGGCCAAGCAGAATGTTCGTCCATCATTACTAGGACACTTCCGGAGGAAGTGGCCGAGTTATAAAATGCGTTTTCTTTTTTACTAATTCCTAACTAATTTTTTACTAATTCCTAACTAATTGTAATTAGTTAGGAATCAGATGAAGAGCCACCTAGTGGAAATGCTGATTAAAGTCATTATTATTGCTGACGCAGCGAGCGAGCCTGAAGCGAGCGAGCAAGGAAGCAATTCTAATTCATTCACGTAGGCAGAAAAAATCTCGATTTTTACCCGGCATGCAGTTTCCAATAACCATCATGCAATTCTCAAGAACCATCATGCTTTTCGCGCCAACTCCTACATACGCTATAGCCTGAAGTGAGTTGTTTTCCTATTCAAGCTTTCGCGTTTCTGATCCGTAAATGTCGTGCCAAAATCTGTGTCCCTAATTAATTTGTACATGTGTATGTTTCTTTAGCCGGTATATCCTGACTCGTAAGCCCATCAGATACCGTATCTTGTGCTTTTCGTGGTAATTGTGTAGTTGAAGATCACCGTATTAATTGAGCTGATTTATAGTGCCGGCTGACCGTGTCAGTTTCAAGTGTGAATATTCGCATTGAAATCTCAATTATAAGTAATACATTAGTTATTCATAAGCTATCCACTTTTTCAAATAGACAAATACTATTCAAAACAAAGAAAGGTAGACTCGCCTAATAATTTGCATACTTGTCACTTACATAAAATAAAACATTTCATAACTACAGTAGAGTGATTCCAATAAACCTGGGCATTACTAACTACACCAATACACACTATTAGACACTCACTCTTTTGTTGTCTTTTGTTACTTTGCATCTAATATACACTGACAGCTAATTAGTAGCTAGTGCCCAGGTTTATTGGAATCACTCTAAGCTCTCCGGCACCAACTCTTATCCACAACTACTAACATTGCATTCACCGTCAGCATTCACTGCTGTTAGGTAGCCTAGTATTATAATTATTATTATTACTCGGGCCCTTCCAGAGGAAGCCCGAGTTATAAAATGCGGCTTTCTTTTTACTCGTGCCCGGGCCTAAGGCCGGGGCACGAGGTATAAAATATATACAGTCCGTATTTTTTTTGTTGGTACCGATCGCGAATCTGCAATCGAGTGGGACTGGGAACTAGACCATGAGGAGAAATCCAAAATGGCGTCGCAAGACACGATGGAAGGCGCTTCATGTGGAATTTTTCGAGGGAAATCTCGCACTTTTCACTCGGGAAATCTCGCACTTTTCACTCGTCAGTGTGTCAAAGACGAGAAGATCTTCAAACTTGATATCGTCACCCTTCCATTTCGTGAGGGAGCTGTGAGAAGAACGATCGAAGAGATGGCTTCGTTCGCGATCGCTCGATGTCAACATACCTAACTCCTAAGTCTAAAGGCCCGTGCAAACGGTGCCAACATGTTGGCACAACATTGCCCAACATTGTTGGGCCCAACATGTTGGCATCGTTTGCACACCCTGTTGGGCAATGTTGCGTGCTGTGCCAACACGTGCCAACATGTTGCGTGAAGTTTGAATCCAGTCAAACTTTTGACCCAACATTGGCCAACATTTCTATTGTTCTCGTGCTCGATGAAGCAATGTCACAACATGTTGGCACCGTTTGCACACTTTGCACAACATTATTGGGCTCGCGCGTGCGCACGGAATTGTTTATTCGATGGTATCCATGGAGATTTGGTCTTGTTTCGTGCCAAGGTCAATAATTGAATAACAATAGGTGCCTCGATGTAGCGTGTCTAACAGTAGTTCCTGTTGTTATAAAATGGTTCCTATTGTTATTCAAATATTGCTATCTTGTGCTTTTGCTGTTTTCCGAAACTACTATAGTGTTTTTTACATCCGTCTTTTTATCTCTTCGATATGGAGCCGAGCGAGGAAAACTCGGACGTTGAAGCAGAGGTTCAAGTAAACGCTACTCCTACAAATACAAAACGGAAGGCAGTTTCAACTACAAGAAAAGACAAATTTATAATGATTACTCGTCCGGCTCCATTCTTATCGAAGCAATAAACTGGTGGACGTAAACAACACTGTAGTAGTTTCGCAAAGAGTTATGGGCAAATATCGATCCCAGAACATATTTAGCAAATGATATCGCAGTGGACTCTGGGATCGATATTTGCCCATAACTCTTTGCGAAACTACTACAGTGTTGATTACGTCCGCCATTTTATTGCTTCGATAAGAATGGAGCTGGACGAGTACTATAAACGATGGAAAACACGAAAGTGCAATGCAGTTGCTATTCTGCTAGATGAACTTGATGACAGAGTAATAACGGTCTGAGCATGCGCAGTGAAGATTGAGCAATGTTCTCTGCAAATAACGGTCTGAGCATGGGCACTATTGATCATTCATAGTGTAAACATGGCAGCTCGTTTTCCCGAGCTGTCAGAAGACGAGATTGAGAATAGCTTAGCTAAAAAAAACCGAGCCTAAGCACAAAATACTAATGTAGCCGTAAATTTGTTTTGACAATACATTAGCCAGATAAATATTCAAGAGGAAGAAGTATCTAGAGAGTTCAACTCAAGGTACTTAAACACGAGGGCGCACTATAAAAGGAGAGGTACCTAGGGTAAGTTCGTTGGATCTGTCGATCAAATCTACCGAGACGTCACAGAGAGAGGATCTCAATAACTGCAAGCTCTATAAATCAATCAAGTGAACAAGAAACTGTGGAAATAAGTACTAAAAACGCACATGGATAATTTTTGTTGTACAATTCACTATCACTTTTCACTTTGGTAAAATGATGGTACTTTGAACTGGAACCGTTAAGCCGCGGCTACACGAGCGATTTTTTGCTTGCACAGGCGACGCGATTTTTTTGAAAAACTGCCGTATCACCGTTTTTTATTTTTGTTGATGCCAGATATTCGAAAATTATCATTTCAATTTCTGATATCGCGTCGCCAGTGCAAGCAAAAAATCGCTCGTGTAGCCGCGGCTTTAGCCGTTTTGAAGTCGCACGGTTCTAGTATTGTCTGCTTATCATTGCTTTCGTAGGTTATCCTAAAATTTACCCGCCAAGACATGGAAATACCACTTGTGAATTGAATATACTCACAGCATAGGTTTCGAAACCTTACCGGCCTTTACCATAAAAGTACACATTTACCTCGTAACAATACGTCTTCGCGGCGAACGACGTCGTTCGTCTCGTTATGGTGACGAACGAAGACGAACAACTTGTGTAATGAAAACAACACTCTTGTCGCTCTATTTAGAAATGACCGAACATGCTTTCGCTTCAGTAATTCAGTGTAGGCCTGGATAAGAAGTACGGATGTTGATTGTTGTGATACATGGCGCGCGAAATTCAAAACATTCTTCGGTACGCGTGGTGCGACTGGAAATCGTATAGATAATTACCGAATTGCTGGTTTTCATTAGACGTCACTTCCGGACTCGTGAGGAATTTTCATCAGCTGAATTGCACCTTTTCAAAAGAATACTCTCTGCTTGATAGCACATGGAGGGCAGTGTTTGCCCGTCATTTGAAGCAAATAATGAGATTCAAGGAGTTTTAACAGCTGATTGAAAGCCAGCAATACGAAAAATATTCAGCCATGTTCAACCATTGTCCACCATATTGAAACTCATTATTATTCAAAAAATTGTGGACGGAGCGATGCCCTTTTATAGTGCGCCCTCGTGTTTAAGGCCTGGTTCAAGCCTTAAATACCAAAAAAACGAAAAAAATTATAATGTCTAATCATTTTGACTAAACATTACAAAAATTGGCATACCTTTAGAGTTAAATATCCTCTACTCATTTACGGTAAATGAAATCCAAAACAGCGTGTTATGTGGTTAACCACGTGACAAAGAATTTTGAAAATAAAATATAAAATGCGGTCGCCAGTTTAAGAGCAAAGTGAAAGCATATAGGGTGTATAATCACGTTTATGATCGTCTATTAACCTACGTTTAGAAAACCTGTCTCCCACTTTTTGCAAGGAGAATATTTCGGAAAAAGAGGTCACGTGACCATGGCGAACAATTTCATACACAATCTCGTCCCCAGAGCCTGCGTTACTTTCGGCCAGCGACGAGAACGTAGGCTCTGGCATAATCCATTTTTGGGAACAGGATTTCTTGTTCTTCCGGTTTTAGAGCGCATGCGCAAGTTAGCTGGGCAGTTGGTTGTTGTCGATTCAAATTGTCGATTCAGTTTCACTGGAATCCTTCGAAAGGTTTCATTAGGGAATAGAGTACGCTTTAAAAGCACTTGGTAAAGAAGATACAACAGTGAAAGAAGCGCAGTATCTGAAGTCTTTATTAAAAGCAGTGGTTTTACAGCAGAAGGATATGCGAACAGTTCTTCCTACGGGTTTATATTTACTCGTGTCTACTTTACATATTCTTTTGAATCTTTCGCCTTCGTAAGCACCTCGATTGGCACCGCCTTTCAGTTGCTAGCCTAAAGAATATTAGATTTACGATCGACATATGTTCTTTGAATAACCATCACTCTAAGGGCGCGTTCACACTGGGGTTCTAGATCGATCTGAGATCGATCTGAGATCGATCTAGAAAAAACAATTGCGTTCACACTTGGATCGATCTGAGATCGATCTCAGATCGATCTGAGATCGATCTGAGTCCACTTTGGATTTGCGTTCACACTGGATACTTGAAAAGTTGTTATTTTTGGGAGAATAGGTAAGACGTTGGACTACGACGCAGAAGTCTCGGGTTCGAATCCCAGTCAAATGTAGTATCAATAATTTTTTTTTTTTCTTTCTTTCTTCTGTTTCTCTGAGCTAGATTTGCTCTATGGTGAAAATTTTCAATGTTAGTAGAATGATTTCGTATTAAACTCGTTTTTATATGGTCATGATTCCGCTTATATGTAAATTAGTTGTGAACATGAAAACCGCGTAATTCATGAGCAGTACGCTCGACATGTACGCTCGAGTGATTCACGTGATTATTCGTGATTTTCTACTACCACAACATTGTACAACATTGCGGGATCATTAGAATCAAACGCCATTGCTGCTTGTAAACGTGGCGTATATTGCTTTTGAAAATGACCAGGCTTGGATGGCGCTGTCTAGTGCAGTCTACATAGCTTTGGTTTGTGCAGGCCGTTTATGACTTCAACAGAAAAATCGTGTGACTTGTCTTGCGAAAAGGTGCTTGCAATTAAGCGCTCGCCCAAAATGTCGCAAGTCCTGCACGTGGGTACTGTTGGGTGAACGCTCAAAATAAGGCCATACCGCCCTCTCCCTCAGCTTATAAGCCTTCCCATATACTTTCAAACAACAACAATTGCCGTTTATAAGCCCACCCATAAACCATTACGAACTTGTATAAGCCCAGGGCTTATAAGCGGCAGTTTACGCGGTGATATATTGAGAAACTGATGAGCAGGAAATACAAATAATAATTTGGATTATTTCAAGTTTGCTCAAAAAGCGCCATTATATCTCGTTTCAGTTGTCGTGCTTTGAACATCCAACCTAAATATGAGGCCCCGGCCGTCTACACGGTACCGGACGAATTTGTAACCGTTCAAAAAGTTGTACATTTAGGCGTTCCGTTCACACGGAACTGTGCTATACGCAGCTTTTCCATCACCGTACGAGCCGTGATACAATAAATGACCGTCTATTTTCGCATTTCTTTAAAAATGTAAATTGTGACTGACAAGCCCTACGGGGAATATTAAATAAAACATATGTATGTAAATGTTACTATACACCTAATTTCAAAAACGTTGTCCAAATAGCCAAATACGAATTCATTCAAAAAGGCAAAAGAAACAGTTCAGCTTGAGTGCACTTCTTTTGTCTTTTAATGAAATCCTATTTGGCTTTTTTGATTATTATTGGACAACGTTTTTGAAATTAGGTGGAAAATATAGCTGACATTTCTATTTATATAAACATAGCCCACTTCTAGCTCGCTTGCGTTCACACTTGGATCGATCTGAGATCGATCTCAGATCGATCTAGAAAAAAAAATTGCGTTCACACTTGGATCGATCTGAGATCGATCTCAGATCGATCTGAGATCGATCTCAGATCGATCTGAGGGAGCGTTCACACTGGAGTTGTAGATCGATCTGAGATCGATCTAGAAAAAAAAATTGCGTTCACACTTAGCTCGCATTTGACCTAGATCGATCTCAGATCGATCTCAGATCGATCTAGAACCCCAGTGTGAACGCGCCCTTAAGCTTCGTGTAAATTTTGAGCTTCGTTTGAAAACTTTCCAAGACACTTCGAGATACATATAAGCTTAGATAAACTGGATGTTTCTCTGTGCTTAGAGATTTATTGCAGAGGCGACATGTGTTGAAACACGAATACAAGATTTTTAATAACATGTCAATGAAACCGTTGAAAAATGTTAATTTTTGTTTTGAACGGAAGTTGGGACACCGGGTTGTTTTGACAACTCAATTTTCATTGGATATATTTCACTTCCGGAATCTTGCGCGTGCGTAGTTTCTAAGATGGAATAGCCAATCAAATTGTCCCAAAAATGGATTATGCCAGAGCCTACGTTCTTCGCCGCTGGCCGAAAGAAACGCAGGCTCTGGGGACGAGATTGTTTCATACACCATGGCCGCGCGCATGCGTAATGCTCACTTGTATTCAATTACGAGTCATTTCAAAATTACAGAGAAAACTGCGCAATTTGATTTAATTTTTGTCGTACCTCTTATATATTACTACGGTTCCTCAATCTCCACAAGTCCCAAACCATTCTTACACATGCACTTCGTCTTGCCCATGGTACGTGTTTCTCTCATGTGGGATATGCCTAACAGTGTTCCCAAGTCCGTTGAAAATTAGGTACAATTAGCTAAACCTCCGCCATGCTTGTCTTTGTACTGACCCGAGATGCCGTACAGTTATTGTAGTTCAGAACATCTTTCACGAGTTCGAGCTGATGTCCACAAGTCTGATTCGAAAGTTCAAATGACTCCTTAGTAAAACCGCTTAAAATGTCCTCTTTGACTGTTCCAAAATCATTTACAACTTGGTAGTTTATCGGTGATTATCCCAACCTCTTGCGTTTGAAACACAATTGTGCCGGCGTTTGTGAACGATCTAATCGGCAATTTGAGTATTACAACCTTGTTTCAGAAAGATCAAAGTTTCTAATGAAGTATGTTTTATGGAGATCGGCGTTACTATGGCAACGCTGAGAGGGAATTCCTCTTTTTACATATTCTCGCTTTCTATAGATTCTAGGATTATTTTGGGAAAATGCTCTTGCATGTTCTTGTAAAATCAAGCTCATTGAATCATTTTAAGGCCGCCAAATATAAGCTTCAAATCAGAACATTTTTCAACCAGTTTCAGTAGTTGTAAGTTGTTGATTCATTATGCAGCTCTTTTGTTCTAGTTTGTCACCTTCTCTTGTGCATCCACCTTCCGAACGCTCTTCCGAAATAAGCTAATCTGCAGTATTATAATAACAATAGACAAAAATAAAAGCAATGTAATATCACACAATCGCTCTAATTTTACGATAAAAGGCCAATGTTTTCTTAGAATAAAAACGTGTCATTAATACTGTCCTAGCAGATTAGCATATTTCTGAAAAGCTTTCGGAAGGTGGAATGCACAAGAGAAGATGACAAACTAGAACAAAAGAGCGGCATAATGAATCAACAACTTACAACTACTGAAACTCATTTACGCGCCAGCAATGTCATCCGCTGACTGTATGAAATTGTTCGCCATGCCATTTCATCAGTTTATATTTCTGTAGTTTTCTCTTAAACTATAATTCCGAGACAGGTTTTCTAGACGCTATCTTGTTTAACCAGTTATCCTTTTGTATTTTGTATTCTGAGCCACGTTTCGATTTCAAAACACGTCAGTTGATTTCCTCGATTTCACAAACTCAGCAATATTAAAACTAACAATATAGACTTACGAATTCTTGCTAAGCCACGGATATCTTATAGAAATATACACTTTAAGACAGACAAGTTCCAAGTCCAACTGATAATCTCTTCCCGGCCGGTCTCTTGGATATGCGTGAAGCAGGTTCGAAGCGGCGGCTACTAAAAATTGTTGAGGTTTTAAGTAGCACTTGACCAAATCTACCTAACAGTGTTGCTGCACGAGCTTCTAGTCCTTCTACCACTTCTAGTCGTCGAACGATGAACTAGAATCCTGACCTTTAAAGCTTGAAGATCTACAGCTGCTTTCAAAACTAAGATTCAAATCTACTTGAGTCCTGTGTGTCGTTTGTTTTCCCTTATCTGCTGAGTAATCTTGAAACTCGATACGATCAAATACTTCGCATACTTTCTTCATTCTGTGACCATGAAAAAAATAATAATAAAAAGAAGGCCGCCCATTTTATAACTCGGGCTTCCTTCGGAAGGGCCCGAGTAATAAACGTTAGCACACCATGAAGTGTGCCTTTTCGTATTTTCGGGCACTTTACCTGGCTTGGTCAACTACAGCGTCTTTTACAAAGGCAAAACAACTGCCCGCCATGATTTGTGACCAAAATGACGATTAAATATTCCTAAACTGACTAAAAATACTCGATCATTGTGTACAAACGGAAACAAAGCATTCCAATGAATAAATTCCCCAGAGTGTCGTGTAATCAACGCTCTTTGAGAAAAAGATTGTAGTTCGTACCGCTCTAAGTTATAACATAGTTAGTAGAGGGAGTGGTTAGGAAGCCTTTTGTTATATTTCTTTGTTCTAGTCCTAATGTCATTATGATGTTGAACGGGTCCTGACCGTGTACAATGTTTGTTCAAATTCATTAGAAAATGGCTAAACGACTGAACCCAAATGTTCTCTATTGGATTACTTATTTAAATATTCTAATATATTTATCGAACAAGCAGCCAAAAGAAACGTTTGGGTTCAGTTGCTCAACCATAGCAAATTAAGGCAAAACAATGACAAAACAAAAGATTTGTGCACGGTCACGGTTGAAAAAAACGAACAAAAACATATAACAAAAGGTTTCCCAACCAGTCCCCTCTACTAACTATGGTTATAATCAAAGTGAACTATGTTTTACTTTATTTCCTCGGTGATCATGGTATTACAAATTAATACCATGGCTTCCAGTTCGGGATATTAGTGATTAAATGTCCCCTCAGCCTCGGGAAGTTTAGTAAAAGTCCCTCGCCCGGAGGTTCGGGACTTCCACTCAACTTCGATCCCTCGGCTTCGGGGACTAATATCCCTCAGTGCCATGGTATTACCAAGAGAAAATGAGGTAAGAGAAGGAATCCCTGGTACCCCATCATGTGCCCCGTTAATTCTATTTTTAGATCGAAGCTATTTTTAGCTTTAGTTACCATGCCCGCGCTCTTGACTTGTAGAATTTTAAAATACTCAACCTTACCTTGGTTTTTCAGTTTCAAAAACTTTTTATTTTTTGCCATTACTGCGATTCTCAGTATTATGCGAACTCAGACATTCAAGCAGTCGGCTGGAACTTGGTTTTTCGCTGCCGTCAATCGACATAAAAAATCATTAAACTTAAAAATATAAGTCAGAAGACCCACCAAATGGAAACCAAATATGATTTTGAGCTAAATTATGGATCATTTGGTCGAAGAATGTATTTACGGTTTTGAATTCGTTTGAGTTTTGAATTTGATTGACGGGTAGCGAAAAACCAAGTTCCAGCCGACTGTTTGAATGTCTGAGTTCGCATAATACTGAGAACCGCAGTAAAAAGAAAAGCAAAAGACTACACAGCTTCTGCTCCAAGATAACAAAGCAGTGGTCGCACGATTTCTATGATGTTTACATGCAAAGTCTGCACTGAATAAAAATACAAAACTGAGCGAAACAATATCGTCAACTCTCTGAGAAAAGGCCACAATTAATTATCTAAGATTCATTGAAGGATTTTGCGAATACTCAGGCGAATTGAGCAAAATTAAGGTGCTACAAATATAAACTACACAACGATCAAAGTCAAAGCAATCACGAAAACAACAAACTCTAAAGTTAATGTGGTCTTACCGGCACTTGTATTCAACAATTACGAAGTCCAAGCGTTATTTTCAGGTTGGAAAACACGAAGGAAACTTTACAAGAGCCAACATCACCAAAACCTTGAAGCACCAGCCATATTGTGGACATGAAAATTTAATTCAACCATCTGCAGTCCTACAAGACGGCGGCTACAACAAAACGACTCCTTGGTCGGTTTTCTCTGTCGAAGGACATGGCAAACTGAAGCTGTTTTCCTCTATTTAGAATCGTCTCAAGTGTCCCAAATTCACAATAATTTCAGTCAAATCCCAAAAGGATAATTTGGTAAAATCCTTTATTGAGTTTTCGAAGTAAAAATTTGTAAAATGTTCGAGAAAGTTGAGAAGATTTTCTTCCTCAATTTTGACTTTTCATTTCAAAACCGTGCGTAACGGCCTGCGCGACCTCGCCTTATATGATCTGACCAATGACGTTCCGTTCTAAAGATAGATTGATTCTAAAAATAGAATTAACGGGGCACATGATGGGTCAAGAGCCCAATACCAGGGATTCCTTCTCTTACCTCATTTTCTCTTGGTATTACTTTTAATTATCCAATAAACTGCTTTAATTGTGTAACACTGCCTTTTAACAAGCAAAAAATGATAGTAATTTAGTTACTATGTAGAGGTGTAATCATACGGTTTCGAGTACAATATGGAAATCAATAATTTCCACGACTGTGTCAGTTTCAAAGAGTATCAAGTGGGGCGAGTGCAATTTGAGCTCTTTGAAAAGAACACGAGTGCAAATTATTCCAAATTGAACGAGAAATCGTATGAATACCAATTAATAATATTCATGTAAAAAATTGCACTGCTCTTAGCCAATCAGAATCGAGAATTTTTATCATAAATATTATTAATGGCAAAATTCGTATTTTCTAGTTCCAGAAAGTTCACAAAAGAGCTACGTTAAAGCAAGCTAGTGTGGGAGCCACTTGTAAACTGAGATGTCGAATTGTATCCAAGTTGTCAAAAGTACAGTGGTTTCTGAATAGAAAACTTCTCAATCATACTCGTGACACGTTCAAGAACTATAGATTCAAACGGGATCATCGAATGGAGGTCTTAGTGATCCTTTAAGGTGACTGTCAATGATGGTGGTACTTATGCATGTCTTGTGGAAGGAAATAAGGTGGTGTCGTGGAGGATACTTATCGTCAATGCAGGTTCGTTACATCACTATACATATAACTGTTTCAAGCCTATGCAACAGGATCGAAAGGTAGCATGGGTAATAATGATTGATTATTTATATCAATCTAAAGTTTTACATCACTATACATATAATTGTTTCTAATAACGATATCGGTAAAAAGATCTCACGCCTATTCAACAGGATCTAAAGGAATCATGGGTAATAATGATTGATTGTTTTCATAAATCTGAAGTCTACAACACTTGAGAGTAATCTCGCCATCTGATTGGCTGGTTTGCCTACGACGGATGTCACACAATAATGTACCTATAATTTTCGGTAAAACTCGAAGCGCTTTAACAGGTTAAATTGTTGTAATTAAAAAAAACACATTGCAGATGCCGTTTTGAGATAACTTGAAGAGGTGAGCCTTTTTCAAGATTTCGTTTTGAAAAAGCTATCTTGTAAGAAAGTCAAAGTAGTTTTTTACTGACCACACTTCCACTTTTCATTCGGCGAATTGATAGACTTATCCTAGACCGATCAAAACGACTTTTGCACCAGTTATCGGGCAAATGTGCAAATTTAGAATTATGTCAATTTCAGCTCGATCGAGGTTTCCTTTAATAGCCTCCTAAAGCAGACGCGTGTCCAGGCTTCCGTTTTACTTCGCTGGCCACTGGCGTCTGCTCAGACGAACCATACATTCCTTTCCAGTGGATTAGCCAATCAGAACGAACCTCTTAAATCTGTGGTGGTGCGGACTTTGACCTCTACGGACTTCCAAGAACAAACATCACGTGGACTGACAGTTCGTACTGGAGCTTGAAGAGTAGCTAGAGAGATACGTGATGTTTTTTTTGGGGGGGGGGGGGGGGGGGGGGGGGGGGGGGGGGGGGGGTACTCCCTTACATTTAGGACGGGGGTGTGTGCCGCTGAGTCTCTGAGACCCTGGACCTGTTCCAGACAAAAAATATATACTTTTGCGACCCTGTTCCAGACAAAATGGCCAAAATAGGTACCCTGTTCCAGACTAGAAGCAATAAAAATATACTCTGTTCCAGAGTATTATTGGGTCCAGAGCCAAACTGAACGTAAAATATACTCCTGTTCCAGACAGAAACAGTGATTTGTATACCCTGTTCCAGAGTCAGAGAGACAAAAACCATACCCTGTTGAGCGGCACATCTCCGTATAGTGCATATATGGGAGTACCCACCCCCCCCCCCCCCCCCCCCCCCCCCCCGGGAATATCCACCAGCAAAAGTCAATCGATCCAAGCGATTTATTTTGAAAAAAAAAGGACGTGTTCGTCAACCTCATCGTTGTACATATTAGTTAAGTAGTAATTCTGAAAAGCCCCATGGGGAGAATTAATAAAGTATAACCTTCCGAAGACTGCCAAAATACGGGACAAGAGTGCCAGTAAATTAACTTTCGTTCGTCCGAATATTTCCGTGTTTTCCTCTCCTTTGACTCACTTTTGGCACAATAAAGCACAAGTCCTCGTTGATGATTTTCTTTGTAGTGTTATCATTATCTGTGGTCATTTAAAGGGTGGACTAACATATTTATTTCGACTGTTGCTAAGGAAAATTTGAAACCTCAAAAAAATCGTAAAATTCAAAGAGAAGAGAAGGGACTTGTAGGAAGTGATTGTAAGGGAGAAAGCTTTGTCAGAGCATGACGTCACCAAATTACGTCACAATGACGTCATCAAAACAGAAAACGCTCTTTTTTCCCAAGGATTTGTAAGATACTGTAAATCTATGATTATACACTTGTTCTACAACACAAGGAGCAGACAACTGAGCATGGATTTGGCATTTAAATGAAAAATGATTTTTTTTATGGACGTTTTTCGAGCTGTTTTTAAGGATTAAATTCCATAACTTGTCATATTGTCATATTGTCATATTGTCATATTGTCCGCACCACCACAGATTTAGTGGGTAAACAATTTTTTGAGTACGAATATTTATTCTACCTGTATTTCTCTGCAGGATTTTTTTTGGGAGTTGGGTAGCTCTGCAGGATATTTTTTCTCGCGACTCTCACTGCTTTTCAAATTGATAATTGTTGTCATTCCCGGGCTTGCTCGCATTTCCAGTCACATTTTCACTACAGTGCTTTTCAACATTCTATGCCGACTCAGGCTCAACTCAGTACAGCCCCAGCTAGAAACATTGAATATCACTACATCTAACTGTCATTAAGCTTTATAAATGTTTTATGATCAACACGCCATAAAATAAGTACAAGGATTTCTTCAGAGAGTGCCGTCTTCTGCACGGCACCGTGGAGTCGCTTTAGTGATACCCAAATACTTTAAATTGCGTTGAAATGTATTTTAAATCATTAAGGCAAGACAATTTTTACACAATGATAGCAAGCTCGTAAAAGAACGGTATTTATATATAGGGAGCACAATTTGGCGAGTGACGAAGTCGCGAGTTCCTAGAGTGGTGCGGGGGCATGTTGTCCCGAATTTTTTTGAAGTATAGGGTCTCTGAAATAGCATTTCCTGCCTTCTGAAAGTATAGTTTCCAGCAAGTTTAAACTGACTGTAGTTGTAAGTTCCTCAGTTTCTTTATCGAATAAAAAAATTTATGACTTGTAACTTGTGCAGTTTTAAAGAGTATATTCAATGTTTTTTTAAGCTGTCTTTTGATACATTTTGCCTCCAGATAGCACGTTGTGCTCCAACTGTCTTGCTTGCTTGCAGGAATTTATTTTGGGGTTGTAGGGTACTTGCAGGAATATTTTTTGGGACATTTTTTCTTTGCAGGAATTTTTTTTTGGGAATTGTCACCCCCCCCAACCCCCCCACATTTCTAATGATCCACCCCTTACTAGCAATCGGGGGCCGGGGCCGGATACGGCTTTGTACGGACCAGCTCCAAAAATCCGTATCTGCCCAATCACGTGACTTTCTCCGAAGGTTTTATTAAGAGCGCGCGCACGGGGAAATACGGGTCATATGATAAATAGAGGATATTACATGGGCGCGCGGAGATACGAATGTTATCTTCGAGTGTTGATAATATCTCGCACGAGTGAGCGCAGCGAACGAGTGAGAGATATTCAACACGAGAAGATAAAATTCGTATCTCCAAGCGACCATGTAATATTCTGTTTATTATATCATATTACGATATGATATCTTCACATGTGAAGATAACATGTTTTATTATATATCTGTGACGTAATTTTACCAAATTTGGTCATTTTTGAGGGCCGATATGAGACGTTAATGCCCTGTAGAAATCCGTAATGCCCTGTTCACAACTCAAAAAACTCAAAAAACAATATTCAGATAAAATTACGTCACAGTTATATAATAAATCCCTCATTAGATGTTTTCTCGGGTATTACGGGCTGACATTTTACTCGTTGCTCGCATTTTTCCTCGCCCTGCGGGCTCGGAAAAATACGTTCGTTATCAACACATAAAATATAAAATAAAAAGTTTGATATCATTTTTTTCATAAAATAAAAATAAAATTACATGGTCGCTTGAAGATACAAAAAATATCTTCTCGTGTTCATCTCGATATCACACTTGTTCGCTACACCCACTCGTGAGATATGGAGCTGCACACAAGTTTTCTTGGATGTGTACTTCAAGGTTTTGTATTTCTATTTTAGCATATCCTGTATCTACTAAGGGAGCACAGCGATGTGAACAATACTCAGCAACAGACCCAACCATCAATGGCACAGAAGTGTGTGACAATAAAGTGATTAATTCCTTTTGTTTTGTACTCTGGTCAACAAGGAAGCTTCCAGACAACACAACCGTCGCTGATGTCTTAAGGAAAGGATGTTTTCGAGTTTCATATGAGAGGCCTAAAGAAGAGCACCCATGTGGTCCTGAATGCATACAGCGCCCTAAGTTTGATGCCTTGCCTGGGGAAAATAATGTATATGGGTTTTGTTGCTGCAACGAGAATTATTGCAATAGAAACTTTACTATGGTTGAATATGAGTTAACAACTGAAACACCAACCAGGAATCCAGGTTTGTTACATAATAATAATAATAACTTTATTCTTATATAGCGCATTTGAATAAAAATAAAAATGTACTGCTTATGATTAGATTTTAAATAGTATTTTTGTTTACTGGGGGAAAGCTAAATTATAATTTTGGTGTGGATAGTATAATATATTTATTTTTATTTATTTATTGGTTTTACAGTTTTACAGTGGGCCCTGAATTGTGATTCAGCCTGAAAAAGGAAACCTTGGGCGCGGAGCCTCCCCGTATGGTATAGTTCATCATAAGGAGTACCTTCCCCCTTGGGATTTACATGAAGAGCAGGGGAAAAGAGCCCAATTTTAAAATTGAAGAATTTTGCAAACTTGTAATCCACCCTAAAAGGAACTAAGATCCCCGTTAAATATGGCAAATTAATGATTCAACAAATTCTCCCATCCCTCGCCTCCCTACATGAATTGTCTTTCCTCGGTTCGTATTTCCTGATCGAGTAGGTTTGTTGATACAATTATTGTCACTTGAATGAGTCTTTCAAGTTGTTTTGAGGGAATTGAAGAAGATTCATTTACAATTTCACCACGTTCCCTACCCATGTCAGGATCTGCAGTCTGAAATCTAACATATTTCTTTTCCAGATGAAATAGAGAAAGTTTTACAGATTCCTTTTGGTAAAGCTTTCATTTTCAAATTTTGCTTGACACGAGACACTTTGAATATATTTCCAATTAAAAGATCTCAGAATGATAGAATACCCATGCAATATTTTATTATTATTTATTAGCAACAGAAAGAAATTATTTTACCTAATTTCACTTTCACAACATTTTATAGTTCAACAAGTACCGGTACTTTATAGATTTCCTAATTGAAAATCACTTCTCTTAACTTTAAGTTGAAAAGATGAAAACTAATATCGCAGTTCAGTTATGTTGTTCAATGATGGTTTTGAATAATCACTGATGTTGCCATGCTGTCTAGCTGTAAGGATTAAATGAACAGATAATTGGACAGATCATCTCATTATCCACAAAATACCGATGTCATTGCTAGCTCCAGTTTGTCTGTTCTTTTATAAATTTAGGGGTGTGCATTTCAAAAAAAATAGAAAATAAAATGAAATAGAAAATGCAGAAATTGATCTGTTTTGAACCATAACAAATCAAAATAGTTAAACAGTTATTGCTTTTGTTTGATGCGACATGTAAATTTAGTGATGAGAGACTGAATGCATAATTTTGACTTAATGAACTTCTTAGTAGTGATACAAGAAAAAGAATCCAAAATACAGATAATCAAAGAGTATGAAAGAAGGGTTTTGTCAATACATTTTGAGTAGTAGGCTTCAAATGAAGGCAGCTTATAGTAAACTAGCTTAGCTAGTAACATTAGCATTAATTTTTGAAGTAGCCAGTAACAGTGGAATATAAATGCACAGGTTGTTCCACAGGCAGCCCAACCATTGTTTCTGAGGCTTTTATAATTATTAAAAATATATATTTGCATGCGCGCGTCTTTTTTGGATGGGTTTCCTGTGGTTTAGAACGCGCGCGCGCGATACGTATTATTTGGGTTCCCTGTGTTGAGTAACTTATATGTTCTTGGGCTTCCTGTGTGCATCCCGCGCGTCCCGCAGTACATGTGTATATTGAGATATTTCAATACACGCATCAAGAGTTCCAGACTTCCGGTACGCGCGCAATGCATTGTGAGATTATTACAAAGGAAAAGTGAGCACCAAGTGAGCAAAAACATAGCTTGGGCTCCCTGTGTCTAGAATTGGTGCTCACTTTTCCTTTGTAATAATACCGGAAGTCTGGAACTCTTGATGCTTCTATATACACATTTGCTGCGGGCGCGTCCCGCAGGATGCACACAGGAAGCCCAACATTATACCTTACTCAACACAGGAAGCCCAATATAATACGTTTGCGCGCGCGTGCTCTACCACAGGAAACCCATAAAAAGACGCAAAAACCCATTTTATTTGATTATTTAGCCTCAAAAGCAATGGTTGGGCTGCCTGTGGTTGTTCAACAACCTTGTTGAAATGTCTATATGTTTAAAGTTAATAAGTCAGAGATAAATCCAAAAGAATGTATTTGTGTTTATACCTAATTGCACAACCGTTGTTGGGTTGCAAATCATAAAAGGTAATGATGAGACCTGTAGTCATTGCTTCAGCAGGCATCAGACAGACTAAGGGCGCTTCAATAATGCTAGTCCTTTTTGGGTGTTCTGTCTATGTTCAAGATGATGGCTACTTGAATTATATTTTATTATATGAAATACATACAGCTTATTAGATGTTTTCTCGGGTATTACGGGCTGACTTTTACGAGTTGCGAATGTATTTTTCCGAGCCCGCAGGGCGAGGAAAAATGCGAGCAACGAGTAAAATGTCAGCCCGTAATACCCGAGGAAATATCTAATGAGGGATTTATTATATAACTGTGACGTAATTTTATCAGGATATTGTTTTTTGAGATTTTTGAGTTGTGAACAGGGCATTACGGATTTCTACAGGGCATTAACGCCTCATATCGGGCCTCAAAAATGACCAAATTTGGTAAAATTACGTCACAGATATATAATAAGCTGTATATACCAGCTCATAGCAAAATGATAACAATGATATCCCCACTACTCCCAGTGGCGATATCATTGTTATCAACACATAAAATATAAAATAAAAAGTTTGATATCATTTTTTTCATAAAATAAAAATAAAATTACATGGTCGCTTGAAGATACAAAAAATATCTTCTCGTGTTCATCTCGATATCACACTTGTTCGCTGCACCCACTCGTGAGATATGGAGCTGCACACAAGTTTTCTTGGATGTGTACTTCAAGGTTTTGTATTTCTATTTTAGCATATCCTGTATCTACTAAGGGAGCACAGCGATGTGAACAATACTCAGCAACAGACCCAACCATCAATGGCACAGAAGTGTGTGACAATAAAGTGATTAATTCCTTTTGTTTTGTACTCTGGTCAACAAGGAAGCTTCCAGACAACACAACCGTCGTTGATGTCTTAAAGAAAGGATGTTTTCGAGTTTCATATGAGAGGCCTAAAGAAGAGCACCCATGTGGTCCTGAATGCATACAGCGCCCTAAGTTTGATGCCTTGCCTGGGAAAAATAATGTATATGGGTTTTGTTGCTGCAACGAGAATTATTGCAATAGAAACTTTACTATGGTTCAGTTGCTGATATGAGTTAACAACTGAAACACCAACCAGGAATCCAGGTTGATTACATCAATAATAATAATAACTTTATTCTTATATAGCGCATTTGAATAAAAATAAACATGTACTGCTTATGATTAGATTTTAAATAGTATCTTTGTTTACTGGGGGAAAGCTAAATTATAATTTTGGTGTGGATAGTATAATATATTTATTTTTATTTATTTATTGACAAAATGTGGATACTTTCAGATAATTCAGTTTGTTTTACAGTTTTACAGTGGGCCCTGAATTGTGATTCAGCCTGAAAAAGGAAACCTTTTGGGCGCGGAGCCTCCCCGTATGGTATAGTTCATCATAAGGAGTACCTTCCCCCTTGGTATTTACATGAAGAGCAGGGGAAAAGAGCCCAATTTTGAAATTGAAGAATTTTGCAAACTTGTAATCCACCCTAAAAGGAACTAAGATCTTCGTTAAATATGGCAAATTAATGATTCAACAAATTCTCCCGTCCCTCGCCTCCCTACATGCACACTCATCCAGATGTTGTCCAACTGCAGACACAACACGATAGGTATTTACTTACAGCGATTGTGATTGGCTGGTTCCATTGACGGCCAGACAAAATGACTCCTGTTGGCTTTACTTCAACTGCATCTTCTTCTTCGCAACAAAAACTTGCTTCTTCGGCGTTTGTGGGGATAATATATCGCTGTAAAGACAGCCAGTTTATCGTATAGGAAGCATTTCTAGGTATGACATGGTTTTATGTTGTTTTTGTGTGTATTTTGTGTGGATAGGCTTCATCTTTGCCAGGCGGGATATGTCGTCGTCGACAGGCGCTTGTCCATGTTCTTCTTGCTCAAATGTGGTGTGATTTTGCTTCTTTTGAACTTGAAAGGCAGGCCTAAGTTTTTGGAAATGGTTGGTATTAACTAGTTAACTTGTTGTATCGATGAAATGTGAGGCTTTTATGGTGTAATAAAACGAATTGCATACATAATTCCATTCATCAAAACTTCACACGAATGGTGATATTTCACGGCTTTATGCCAAACTTCACTCATTAAGTCATCTAAGACATACTGAAGCAAGATAATTCCCCACTGCTAAATCTCTGTATCATTTCTTCCTTCTTGAACTTGAAGATTGATAATGCAGTCGCAATGGTAGGACATCGACAAACTGTCTACTCCCTCACTATTGTACTGAGCTGTTTGATTGTTGGTTCATATCAAGGTGAGACAAAATTCATTGTATTTAATCAATAAACTCCAGGTTATGCAAGGGTAGAAATGGGTTGAAAAGTAGCACCTTTATAGTAGTTTTGTGTGATACGATGGTGGGTTGTTGTTATATACCAATGTCAATGATATTCAATAAATAGAGCTGAATAAATATCGTGAGCCTTGTGTCCTTTGTCTGTCTTCGTTTCGTATTTCCTGCACGAGTAGGTTTGTTGATACAATTATTGTCCCTTGAATGAGTCTTTCAAGTTGTTTTGAGGGAAGAAGATTATTGATAATTTCACCACGTTCTCTACCCGTACGTGTCAGTGTTCTGCAGTCTGAATCTAACACCACTGGGAACTTTTATTTATATCTTTCTCTCCTTTGGCAGTATTTCTTTTCCAGATGAAATAGAGAAAGTTTTACAGATTCCTTTTGGTAAAGCTTTCATTTTCAAATTTTGCTTGACACGAGACACTTTGAATATAATTTTAATTAAAAGATCTCAGAATGATAGAATACCCAATTACTTATTAGCAACAGAAATAATTATTCTACCTAATTTCACAATTAATTGAAAATCACTTCTCTTATGCACCAGTCAAGTGCCCGGCCTCGGGCATTAGCGGGGGAAAGCGGGGACTTTCACTTCAAATTCACTACCTTTTCGTTCCCTGGTAGTACACTTCCTTCGCCTTCCAGAGCGGGGAATAGGCAGGGGATTCGCAACTCACATTTTTCTTCTTCAAAATATTATCTACAGAACAAATGAGGGGGGGGGGGGGGGGGGGAAATGATTGTTTTGAATAATCACTGATGTTGCCATTTTGTCTAGCTGTAAGTTGGACATCATTTCATTATCCACAAAATACCGATGTCATTGCTAGCTCCAGTTTGTCTGTTCTTTTATAAATTTAGGGGTGTGCATTTCAATAAAATTAGAAATAGAAAATAAAATGAAATAGAAAATGCAGAAATTGATCTGTTTTGAACCATAACAAATCAAAATAGTTAAACAGTTATTGCTTTTGTTTGATGCGACATGTAAATTAAGTGATGAGAGACTGAATGCATAATTTTGACTTAATGAACATCTAGTGATACAAGAAAATAATCCAAAATACAGATAATCAAATACTAAGCATGAAAGCAGGGTTTTGTCAATACATTTTGAGTAGTAGCTAGCTTCAAATGTAGGCAGCTTATAGTAAACTAGCTTATCTAGTAACATTAGCATTAATTTTGAAGTAGCCAGTAACAATGGAACATAAATGCACAGGTTGTTCAACAACCTTGTTGAAATGTCTATATGTTTAAAGTTAATAAGTCAGAGATAAATCCAAAAGAATGTATTTGTGTATATACCTAATTGCACAACCGTTGTTGGGTTGCAAATCATAAAAGGTAATGATGAGACCTGTAGTCATTGCTTCAGCAGGCATCAGACAGGCTAAGGGAGCTTCAATAATGCTAGTCCTTTTTGGGTGTTCTGTCTATGTTCAAGATGATGGCTACTTGAATTATATTTTATTAAATGAAATACATATATCTTATTTGACATTTTAGTGTGTAGTACGGCTGTATCTGTATTTTGTCGAGCCCGTAGGGCGAAACAAAATACAATGACGAGTAAAAATTTCCAGCCTTACTACACACTAAAATGTCAAATAAGTTATTTATTATCCAACCCTTTTGTGATTTGAAAAATACACTCATCCAGTGAAGGATATTTATATAAAAGCGCACGCGAAATAGACGGCTCGTTCCAGCCCTACTCGCGTGATATTTTTACTCGTCTATGAAGAGTTGGATAATAAAGTGGTATACCGGCTCATAGCAAAATGATAACAATGATATCCCCACTACTCCCAGTTGCGATATCATTGTTATCAACACATAAAATATAAAATAAAAAGTTTGATATCATTTTTTTCATAAAATAAAAATAAAATTACATGGTCGCTTGGAGATACAAAAAATATCTTCTCGTGTTCATCTCGATATCACACTTGTTCGCTGCACCCACTCGTGAGATATGGAGCTGCACACAAGTTTTCTTGGATGTGTGCTTCAAGGTTTTGTATTTCTATTTTAGCATATCCTGTATCTACTAAGGGAGCACAGCGATGTGAACAATACTCAGCAACAGACCCAACCATCAATGGCACAGAAGTGTGTGACGATAAAGTGATCGGTTCCTCTTGTTTTGCACTCTGGTCAACAAGGAAGCTTCCAGACAACACAACCGTCGCTGATGTCTTAAGGAAAGGATGTTTTCGAGTTTCATATGAGAGGCCTAAAGAAGAGCACCCATGTGGTCCTGAATGCATACAGCGCCCTAAGTTTGACGCCTTGTCTAGGAAAAATAATGTATCTGGGTTTTGTTGCTGCAACGAGAATTATTGCAATAGAAACTTTACTATGGTTGAATATGAGTTAACAACTGAAACACCAACCAGGAATCCAGGTTTGTTACATAATAATAATAATAACTTTATTCTTATATAGCGCATTACTTAAAAACTAAATACATATATGTGCTTTACAATAAAAATTGAATAAAAATAAACATGTACTGCTTCATGCTCGAGGATCCAGCGGTTTTTGTCCGCGCTCCGAAGTCACTGGCCGAAACAACCCGCTGGATAAATTACCTGCTATTACGAGTTCTGTGGCGTGATACGAATCTTGATTTTGATTGGCCCTCTTTTTGAGGGTAAAAAAGAGGGCCAATCAAAACTCGACCATAATTTTCAAAGATAGCGTCCATGTTGACGGATGTTTTAAAGAAATGCATTTGCGTGATGCGATCGATTACGTACTCTAGTTTTTCCCCGGGATCGATTTCCTAAAGCCAGAACAGTTCATGGACCTTCATGGTTCTCGAAGCGTTTAATTATCGTTAAAAAAAAAAGGATGATATGTATTTGCACAGCTACCGACAGGATATGGCAAAAGCTTGATATTTTTGCTAGTGATATCCGATCCTTAGCGCTGGTAAATGTGTTGTTTGAATTGGGAGGCCAGAAACGATTTGAAGCTACAAGTACCGCCAACTGAAAGAATACGCACCACGAGTACGGAATACAGAGTTTTCAGCGTATATATCATTTATATGAACAATCTGGACTTCAGTTATCACTTCATTTTTGACATTTCTTTAGGGTCTGAAATGCGAGCTATACTAAATCCGCTTGAGAGCGTATCACGCCCCAGAACTCGTACTAGTAGGTAATTTATCCAGCGGGTTGTTTCGGCCGGTGACTTCGGAGCGCGGACAAAAACCGCTGGATCCTCGAGCATGGTACTGCTTATGATTAGATTTTAAATAGTATCTTTGTTTACAGGGGGAAAGCTAAATTATAATTTTGGTGTGGATAGTATAATATATTTATTTATATTTATTTATTGACAAAATGTGGATACTTTCAGATAATTCAGTTAGTTTTGCAGTTTTACAGTGGGCCACTTAGATAACGAGAATGCTCTCTCCTGATTGGCTGAGGTACACAAATTTTGAAATTGGCTTTGTTTTCGCCTGAATTGTGATTGGTTCTTGTTGTCTAAGTGGCCCTGGTTACAGTAGTCGCACTGTAAAATCTATAATAAAAACCTGTAAGAAAATATAACATCAACAACTTGTTTGTTTAGGTCATGGGGAAATTATAACCCATCGTGTTCAAATCATAGTCGGTTGTATCTTTGCGGCAACAACAATGTTTACCATCATGATTATTTGCTACCACTGGATACATAAGAAGAGAAAGAGTAGTCTTCACCATGCATATGGCAAAGCTGAGCTGGAAGAAAAAGAACCCCAGAAGTGTACAATAGATCTGAGTCAACTAGTCTTTGGGGAGCACATTGGACAGGGTCGCTATGGAACCGTTTGGAAGGCCAGCCTTCATGAGAAAGTGGTTGCTGTTAAAGTATTTTCTCCAGAACTCAGACTATTTTGGCAAACAGAGCTGGACTTTTACAAAAGTTTAGAATTGAAAAGTAGTCCATATGTGCTCAAGGTAAGAAAAAAAAGGAACATTTCCAATTGTATCAGTTTGTGATACAGTGAACTCTCTCTAAGACAGACACCGTCAGGACCCTAAACAGCTGTTTGTATTAGAGAGGTGTCCGTCTTATAGAGAGATACAAAATTTCGTATTCAAGTTTTATTTGCTATTCAAGGACAAAAGAACGGACCGTGTAAATAGATCATTCATTGCCATTAAAAGTGATCGTACAGTTTATGGCATGTTGTATAGTTTATATATAGTATTACAGTATGTTATGTTTAGAATTTCTGTTCCACACGACCCCACAAGCTTTAGCTTTAAATAATATCGTGTTTAATTAAAAGTTATTGTATGGTATTGTTGCAAAATGTACCTGTGATTTAATTGTTTTCAGTCATTAACTTTAATTAACATCCGGTTAGTGTCCATCCAATACATACATACATACTTTATTACAGCTCCCTACAAGGGCTCTTCCGCTATATACTAGTTGGGAGTGTTTTAATGTACCTAAATTGATTTAAAAAGTGTCTGAAAAGAGAGTTTATGTACAGTGAAACAATGGGTTTTTGGCAGGGACCAGCATATGGTGTCTGTCTTAGAGAGGTGTCTGTCTTATAGAGAGTTTATGTACAGTGAAACAATGGGTTTTTGTCAGGGACCAGCATGGTGTCTGTCTTAGAGAGGTGTCTGTCTTATAGAGAGTTTATGTACAGTGAAACAATGGGTTTTTGGCAGGGACCAGCATATGGTGTCTGTCTTAGAGAGGTGTCTGTCTTATAGAGAGTTTATGTACGGTGAAACAATGGGTTTTTGGCAGGGTTTGGCAGGGACCAGCATATGGTGTCTGTCTTAGAGAGGGTGTCTGTGTCTGTCTTATAGAGAGTGTATGTACAGTGAAACAATGGGTTTTTGGCAGGGACCAGCATGGTGTCTGTCTTAGAGAGGTGTCTGTCTTATAGAGAGTTTATGTACAGTGAAACAATGGGTTTTTGGCAGGGTTTGGCAGGGACCAGCATATGGTGTCTGTCTTAGAGAGGTGTCTGTCTTATAGAGAGTTTATGTACAGTGAAACAATGGGTTTTTGGCAGGGACCAGCATATGGTGTCTGTCTTAGAGAGGTGTCTGTCTTATAGAGAGTTTATGTACACTAGTGAAACAATGGGTTTTTGGCAGGGACCAGCATGGTGTCTGTCTTAGAGAGGTGTCTGTCTTATAGAGAGTTTATGTACGGTGAAACAATGGGTTTTTGGCAGGGTTTGGCAGGGACCAGCATATGGTGTCTGTCTTAGAGAGGTGTCTGTCTTATAGAGAGTTTATGTACGGTGAAACAATGGGTTTTTGGCAGGGACCAGCATGGTGTCTGTCTTAGAGAGGTGTCTGTCTTATAGAGAGTTTATGTACAGTGAAACAATGGGTTTTTGGCAGGGACCAGCATATGGTGTCTGTCTTAGAAAGGTGTCTGTCTTATAGAGAGTGTATGTACAGTGAAACAATGGGTTTTTGGCAGGGACCAGCATGGTGTCTGTCTTAGAGAGGTGTCTGTCTTATAGAGAGTTTATGTACAGTGAAACAATGGGTTTTTGGTAGGGACCAGCATGGTGTCTGTCTTAGAGAGGTGTCCATCTTATAGAGAGTTTATGTACAGTGAAACAATGAGTTTTTGGCAGGGACCACCATATTATTATATATATGGTGTCCATCTTAGAGAGGTGTCCGTCTTATTGAGGTGTCTGTTAGGTGAGAGTTCACTGTAGTTACTTACCGGTATTCTAACATCTGTTTTTTGTTATAGTTTATTGAAGCATGTGAACAACCTACTGACAGTTCTCCAAACTATCTTCTTCTGACGGAGTACCATTCACGAGGGTCATTACGCCATTATCTACATAACAAAGCCATCAGTTGGAAGGAAATGTGTCAACTTGGTTATACCATGGCTTCTGGACTGGCTTTCATTCATCAAGAGGAAGGTAATGGATATTATGAACACTGTTAATAAATATTGTTTTATTTTGTTTCAAAGAATGGCATAGAAGGATCTCTTTCCTTTCATATTTAGGATCCAGACCAGCGTTTGCACACCGTGATTTCAACAGTAAGAATATATTAGTCAAGCTGGATGGTACATGTGCTTTGGCAGATTTTGGTTTTACAATGAAAGTACCGGATGCAACTAAACCTGCTGATGATGGCACTCTTATTACTGAGGTACATATACTATAATAGTTACATGGGTGTCCTAAATATATGTTGTGGTTTCATTTTTCCCACTGGTTTAAATTTTGCTGAGGGTTGTTGTAAGGTTAGGTTTAGGGTTTTATGGTGGGTAGGAAGAAAGGAAGTGAATTAATAAACCAAAATAATGGTCTAAAAAAGTTAAACCAGTGGAAAATTTCAAACCACAACATTACTCTTCAAAATAGAAACATTAACAGATACTTCTATGTTGCTATAATATTCAAACAATAATTTCTCTGTGTTACTTTTTTGATCAAGTGCTCTCAAACAAAGAAATGTACAGATGGGCTCTCAATGGTGAGTTTGCAGGTCTTGCGTAAAAAATATAATATTTGGCTGTTGCCCACCACCATACGTTTCTTAAGAAAAAAGCCAACTTCAGTCGCCCATAACTTTCGC
The DNA here is from genome assembly GCA_033675265.1 of Actinostola sp. cb2023. Taxonomy (NCBI): domain Eukaryota; kingdom Metazoa; phylum Cnidaria; class Anthozoa; order Actiniaria; family Actinostolidae; genus Actinostola; species Actinostola sp. cb2023. The sequence continues at coordinate 730,180 of JAUJYZ010000098.1, read as the reverse complement.
CCCATTCATCGAAATTACTTCAAAATTTCAATTTTTGCTAACTTTGGTGTGCTCTTTTCAAATATGATATTTTTGTTTTTGTTGGATTAAAATTTAAAATGTCACGCAAGACCTGCAAACTCCCCATTGCTTCAGTATTTAAGCAATCTTCTGTTACACTTTTAAAAGAAGAAGAAATGCACAGATACCTCTGTGTTGAGCATTTGGAAAAGATCTTCTATGCATTACTTTCTTGGAAGAGTAATATTCAAAGTGTTACATACATTAAGTTAAGGAGAAAAACTAGTGATATTAAGTTACTACGTTTCGATGACATCCTGTCATCATTATCAAGTAAAGTGTGATGAATAATGAGTAACATATAAGTTACGTACGAAATTTACATAATTAACATAAGAATAGTGTTCAATGTTCAATGGAGTTCAGTGTTAGTTAAACAAATACTTTTGCACGGATGGAATCCGACTGAATGTTAAGCTTCGGGCTGTTCTTTTTAATTAACAACATCTCGTATATGAGGCAGTCCAACTTACCTTGGCACTTCTTGAGGATGGAAAAGTTGTCAGTCAGGTCCAAGGCTTTAGGGTTGACATTATGACCGCTTTGTAGATGTTTGCCGATTGTAGAATAACGGTGTTCACTAATCCTTTGGTGCAGATGACGAAGTGTGTAGCCTATGTATTCTGCATCGCACAGAGGACATTTAAACTTATAGATTACACCTTGTTGGCTGACCAATGAAGGTTTAGGTTCTCTGACCCTTAGGGCATCACCTATTTTTCGGCTTGTATATACCGGTTGTAAAGTTGTTCCAATCTTCTTGCTAAGATCATTGAGTTGTTTCCTCAATACGTCGGCTGACTTCTGATCCTTGAATGGTAATACTATACGGATAGTTTTGTCAGCGTCTGTAACGAGAGAGGGATTCGTCTCATCAGAAAATTTGGAGTCAAGTCTAACTTAATATCACTAGTTTTTCTCCTTAACTCTATTTCTAAAGTTACCCTTATAAGTTACATACATTAGTTTAGTTTATTTTGTACCACAAGTAGATATAAATATATAACATGTAAATTTGTTAACATAAAAAAAAATCCTATTTACAGATAATTTATTGTACAAATAATAATAATAATAATTTATTTATTCACGTAGAACACAAAAGAGCTTACAATAAAACTCGTAAGAACGTGCACGTGCTAAAAAGTCTAAAATATAATATTATAAAAGGTATATACCCCTAATTTATGATTAATTCAATCACCACCCCTACCAACCCAATATAAATATACAATAAAATCCCAAACTACTATAACTATATAATTATGATAAAAAATTAAATATTGATTACTCTATCTTAGCAAAAATTAGTGTCAAATATATATATAAATTATGTATTGATATCATATAAGGATGTATAGCGATGTATACAAGAATAATGAGGAGAGATAAGTCAAATTTAACAATTACAATAGAAAGTCCACTAAACAATTAATTAAAACATAAAGGGGTACAGTGAGGCCTAGAATAACTGAAAAGCTAAACTAGCTAGGCCACATGCAATAATTATAAAATATAAACTTACATTATTTTGTGGTCACTAAAGGAGAGGCAGCAAAGCAAAGAACAGGAAGCAATTAGGATAGAAAAAGCAGTTTGTTGTTAGTAGAAATAAGACGTAAATGAAAAAAGTTATATTATTGTTGAGTATAAGAATTTAGATAAGTACTTTTCATTTTTTTAACAATTTTTTTCTTAGAAAGATTTTTAGTTTCCAGATCAATTTCATTCCAGATTTTTACACCATTAAATCTTATGTTGAAAATACCGTAATTGGTTTAAGCAGGTGGTAGATACAGAGATGCCCTAGATGCCAGTCTGGTGTTGTAGGAATGTACAGCAGGTTTAAAGAAATCTTCAAAAATAGATGGGAGACAGTTGAAGTGATAGTCATACATAAAGATAGAGGTGTGGAGGTGAACAAGGTCCGGGAGCTTAATGAAAATTGGAGTAGAGTGATCTTGAAAAGGAGAGAAAGTCACAATTCTTAAAGTTTACATAACATTACAATATTAATATATGCTCGATAGGTTGGTACTGTGAGATATATGGCCCCGGAGGTTCTTGATGGCGCAGTAAATCTCCAGGATATACAGGGGGCATTAAAGCAGATTGATATATATGCCATGGCTTTGGTTATATGGGAGATAGCTATGCGCTGTGAAGACATATTTGGAAGTAAGTCATACATCTTGTTAGTAATAGATACAATATCAGCAGCTGAATTAAATGGGAATAGGCCCTTAATTACAGTCACATGCCAATATATCGCTTGAATAACGAAATGAACTGACTGGCAAACAAACTTTGAGACGTTGATTGAGAAAGATTGACAATCAACTGGAGGTTAAAAAATAGCATTTCAAACATATTTCTTTACTGTCACTACTTCTTCAAATAAATAAAGTCAGATGTTTTTGCCAGTCAGTACAAGCACGTGATCGTAATCCTGCAAAGGGCCTATTACAATGTCAATGCTAGCTGTATGACTATTGTATGACTATTTTTATCACATATTTATATTTATATATAGTTGTTATTATTATATTATTTTCTATATTATATTATTATTATCATATATATTATTATATTATCACTCTGTAAAGCGCTATTGACATACTATGAAATAGCGCTATATAAATAAAGATATTATTATTATTATTATTATTATGACTCATCTATTTGTGGAGCTGTACAGATGTGTATTGTCTTCCAATTTGTTTCTCCCAAAAAATCTGTGAAAAAAAGAATTGCACTCTGTGAAATAAGGACAAGCATGTGTACAACAAACACAAGAAAAAAAACAGATAGTGTCTTGTCCATTCTAGATTTTTATATTGTAATACTGGCCCCAGTTGCATGAAAGGTGAATAGCGCTATCCACCGGATAAGTCTTATCCAACGGATGAAATTTATTGAATAACTGCATCAGTTTTATTCGTTGGATAGGACTTATCCGGTGGATAGCGCTATTCACCTTTCGTGCAACCGGGGCCTGGTATGTAATAATGTTAGTTTTGAGGGCCACCAGTTTATTAGCTTTACTATTATATGCTACCCTAGTTAAATAAAGACTTTACTTACTTACTTACTTACTTACTTACTTACTTACTTGCTTGCTTGCTTGCTTGCTTGCTTGCTTGCTTGCTTGCTTGCTTGCTTGCTTGCTTGCTTGCTTGCTTGCTTGCTTGCTTGCTTGCTTGCTTGCTTGCTTGCTTGCTTGCTTGCTTGCTTGCTTGCTTGCTTGCTTGCTTTCTTGCTTGCTTGCTTGCTTGCTTGCTTGCTTGCTTGCTTGCTTGCTTGCTTGCTTGCTTGCTTGCTTGCTTGCTTGCTTGCTTGCTTGCTTGCTTGCTTGCTTGCTTGCTTGCTTGCTTGCTTGCTTGCTTGCTTGCTTGCTTACTTACTGGTGTGTGTACAATGTACTTATTGTACATCAATTTATTATTATTATTAATATTGTGACTGGGTATGAAAAAAGCTATGTAATTATTACAAGCATCAAAATGAATATGTTTTGGCGAAACTACATTGCATCATGGTGCTTGCATATGCTGCTCGTCTAACAGACTGTTTGAACTGGACCTTTTCTGGTGAATGTTAGCTTTGTACTTAATTCGTTGTGAGAAATTAGTGCTTGCCAGTACAAGAGCAGTCTTCCTTGCAGCTGTTTTTAGTCATCACGTCACTGCTCAGTTGGGGAGAGAGCATCGTGTGATGACACTAAAATGGCTGCGAGGAAGACTAGGTACAGCATATGTTGTTGCCACTCTTGAGATTCACAATAGAATTATACAAAGGATAATCCAATAGCTTGATGTTTGTTGCTTTGTATTTTATAGAAGATCAAGTTCCAGAATATAAGTTACCGTTTGAGGCTGAGTTGGGGTCCATGATTACATCAGAAGCCATGCACACTTTTGTTGTGTTCAAGAAGGCAAGACCAGGATTCCCAGATGCCTGGAAAAACAACCATTCTGTAAGTAATGTTTATAAAACAAGAGACCATGTTTTATCGGCATATAAAGATCCAAGCCATACCGATAAAACAAGGGGTCAAGTTTTATAAACGACTTCTAAAACTCCATCCTGATGGAGTTCTTCCTATATTCGGCTGGTAGGGGTGATCGTTATATTTTTAGGGGTCGGTCATGCGAAATCCAATTTTTTTAAAAGAGCTGGTACTTTTTTATTGTATGAAACTTGGAAAAAGTGCGTTCCATCTTGAATAGCGGTACCGGAGAGCGATCCGATGGTAGTGTTAGGGTAATTTTTAGACTACAAGGTATTTTTTAGGGTGGCAAAATTTTCACGTTTGGTAATTTTTAGGGTATTTTGCAAGGTTTTCCGATTGTCACCCTGCCATTTTTACCTTGAAGAACCCCCCTGGGATTATTAAATTTCCTGGCCAGAAAAGTAGCAAAGGGAGATTTAGTGGTTTGTATTTTCCTGGAAGAACAAAGGAAACCAAGGCGATCATGGTATTCTTATTGTTATTGCTTGTATGTATTTGAACTAGTTTCCACTCTTGTTATTTCATATATTTTTAAATTGTTACAATTCCAGGGCATAAGATCATTAAAGGAGACCATTGAAGACTGCTGGGACCAGGATGGTGATGCACGGCTTCTAGCTCTTTGTGTCAAAGACAGGATTCTAGACCTGTCCAACCAATGTCCAGGGGCTAACCTGGACAATGTATCTGTAGGTAATGTCCAGGAATACCAGCAAAATTTCATGTCGGATCCACCTGACATTCAACTTATTGATAAAAACACAATGGTTGTGGCTGTAGATAAAGATAAAGATCACAATTATTGTGATGCTACTATTGTCTAGGTATGTACCTCTAAGATACAGGATGATAGACATGTTTATAGCTCATTTCATCAGAATTAATCAATAAGTATTACTAATAATTATTATTACAACCATTATCGTTGAAGTGCGACCCTGAAAACTACAATGCTTTCAGACAAACTCCAGTCTAAACGGCCATCAATCAAATTAGCTTTGCTATGATTGGCTAAAGTCCAGACACGCCCATGTTGTTTGATTGACATCCAGCTATTTGCAAACCTGATAAGTTGTTTTGAAGGTGTTTTGAAGGTCACACTTCAATGATAAAGGTTATAAAAGATGCCCTTGTTCATCTCAGGGCTTTCAGCTACTTCACTGGATTAGAACATTGCTTGCTTAAAATTTTGGAAATAACAATATTATTGCCCATGTACACTTACCACCACCTAAGTACTAGGCTCAAGAGCTATTTAGAGTTATTTTCGTATTAGTGGGAAACCTATACTATGGCACAGAGTACAGAATTGAAGACAATGGCACGGAATCGAAGACATCTATTCAACCAATCACAGAGTGCAAAATCATTGATCAACCAATTGGAATGCTTGGACACTCGACAGTCTCACCACATAGCACAAACCATACCATAACTACTTCCCACTCATACGAGAATGACTATGTGAAATCTTAAAACAGAGCTGTCCTTACTTTAATCAATCCCTTACCAGACCCACAATTTAATTATCTATTGAATGTGGCAGAATACTTTATTACCAATAGTGGTTTGATATACAGCCATTCTCAAAAAAGGTTGTCCAGATGAAAAGACTACAATACTACAATAAAGTCACGTGATTCCTTATGTTTTCAATTTCCTCACATGGAATTTCAATTTGAGATGCAAAAGTACACGGCATTGTGAGAACTGAATGTAATGGCGCTGGTATCACCTCGCAGTTCTGCGTGCAGAAATTGAAAACATAATGAATCACGTGGCTTTATTGTAGTATTGTAGTCTTTTCAACTGGACAACCTTCTTTGAGAATGACTGTATGTGAGGTGCTTTAATTATGATTTGTAGATTAGTATAAGTTTTTCAGACCATAATAATTGACAAAATGTCAAAACCACACTAGACAAACGTTTGCATGGATACTCACTCTGCTTAACACAAAGACTTTCTTGTTACCAGAGAATCAGCAGAGAATCATGTTTTGTTCCTTAGGTTTACTTCCAGGCAAGTGCAAACAGTAAAGAGGAGGTGTAATGTGGGTAAACTAGACATTGGTATAGAGAGTATTACATGTATTACGTGTACTAATTGCTAATTGCATAATCGTTGTCGGGTTGAAAATCATAATTCATAGAAGCTGAGACCGCAATGATGGATGGGAAATCAGTTCATGGCCCGCATTACATACAGATATATTCAATGTTCTCGTAGTTTTGAAGGTATATGAGCTATTTAACTAAGATCCTACAACTCTGGATAAAAAGGTCGATGATATGACGATGTTATTTGAGAGTTTTAATTTCCCAGAATTCCTTTTGGTCATAGCTTTCATGATTTTCAACCCGACAACGATTATGCAATTAGCTATATTTGTTGTCGAGGATGTCGAGATTTGTTGTCGGGGTACTCCCTTTGTCCAAGTGGTAGGGGTGATCGGCGGTCCTTTTAGGGTCAAAAATATTTCCTGTGTGTACCTTTTAGGAATCCGACACAAAAGTCAGTTACGTACATTGTAACATGAGTCCGTACCTTTTAGGATCAATTGAAAGAACAGAAGAAAGATATTGTCCAGGCACTGATTAAACGATATCAGCACAATCACTTTTTTGCCATATATGGTTATATATGTCGTACCTTTTAGGGGTTGAAATCAACATGGCTTCAAGAGCTCTTTTAATTTATGCCACAGTATGCATACCTTTTGGGGTCGTTTTCAAAGCATATTATAGTATGTATTAATGTATATGTATTATAGTAACAGTAAAAATAATGCTAATAATAATCACATTGAAATATCAGTATTCATAACATCGTTTCTAGAAAAAAGTTTTTTGTTTTGGTATTTTTCATTCCCTCGGCAGTTTGTATAAACATCAGCACAGATCACATCATGTAACACGAACAGCCATATGACTTTAAGGAACTTTACTGTGGTATCAAAACCATGGTCATCCACCAATTTGAGAAGATACAATAAATGAAAGATAGACTAAATTCATGCTTTTAGATGATATATACACTTGCCCTATCAAGCCACATTGGTGCGGAAAATTAGATAACATACAAGCAAAATTACAGATAGTTTAGTAGTAACACTATGTTGCTTACAAGTGTCTTTTCTAGATTTTAGATACTTGTAAGCATGCACTTATTTGGTCTGTCTTTCATTTGGAGTATGTTACAGTCGAACCTAGCCTGCGAATACAGCCACTTTTTGATGCTCGCCACAGGGGTCTCCTGCAAGAAGCGTCTGCGTTGTGAGTGCAGAATTCCTGAACTGTGACCTCTGACGTCATGACATCTCGTGTTGTAAATCTGATACAACACAGCCGCTCATGTTGTGAACACTACTTCCAAATGGCCTGGGTTTGTTGATTTGTAGCCTGAGTTGATTTGGCAACCACGACAGTGCGAACTACAGGAACGATCTTGTCTCATTGAAACAATATATTGCCAAGCTTGTTAACTTTGATTTTCATGGCCAAACTGGTATCTTGAATATTATTGTAGAACACTGCATGATTTTATTCATCTGTGGATATGATATGTTTGATACAATCGCCTGCATCTCGACATTGTAATATTTTGTTCTGGTCGTTCTGGTTTCGATGAGTTTAATTTATGCAAATAACAGAAATAATGTGATTACCAGCAAGCTGACCAATCAGCTTCTTTGACCAGAATCGGGTCAAAAATGACATCACAGTACAGGAGTTCTGTTCTCACAACGCAGGCGCTTCTTGCGGGAGACCCCTGTGGCAAGTGTCAAAAAGCGGCTGTATTCGCAGGCTAAGTCGAACCAAGAAAACTGTGGACACCTAAAATATGTCTGGAATGTTCATTGTGACCAATCACACACAAGAGTTGTCAAGCATATCGAACTGTCAGGTCGGCTTTCCAAGAAAGCATTATTTATTCAAAATTGCTCAAATCTATTATTTGCAGCAGTGTGTGCATCTCTAAAATAGAAATGAAAAGCAATCTAATTTCATACAAGATATACGACAGAACGTAGAATTGAAACTTAGCGGCCTTGTTTGGTGATTGATAACGATCTGTGGTTTCAAGATCTCACATGATTGGCCACAACACAATGAACATTCCAGACATATTTTAAGTGTCTACTGTTTTCTTGGTTCAACTGTAATCATTACGATGAAGCTTTGATCCAGTACATTAGTTGGTTTTATTGAAAAACCAGCACATCAGCATATAATAAAATTGGTACAAATCCAATCATTATTGCAGTCAATCAGTGTAGCAACAAAGGGCATCCTACATCCACATCAATGTCGTGAATTCAGTCAGTAGCCAGGGTTTCCAATGTACATGTATCTTATTTTTGGATGAGTAGAATAACAATTTTTAAATTAAATTAAATTAACAATAGTTATTAATTAGTTAATAAGTAATTATAATAATATTAATTAATCATTATTAAGTCATATTATTGGTTATATATAATCTGTATAAAGTTAAAAAATGCATGGTTTAATAAAAGAAATATTAGTTCAATTTTGTTAGGTTGTTATTTTCTGGGTATCACCAGCCACTCAACAAAGGACTCGACAACTGCTACATTTGTACATATTTGAACATTTTTAATAGCAATGACAAATTTGTTTAAAAATATTATATTATAATGTCAATTATCAAAATTCTTATATTTAGGAAACATTCCATAAATCAGTTACAGCAATAATATTATGATATTTTGTATTGTGAAAAAGGTGCATAATACCTGGCAGTAAAATGTCTATGACAGTACAGGGAAGAAATTCAGCGTACCTGACATGATATTGTTTTTGATACCCAAAAACTGCTCTGGGACACACTACTTATTGTTGCCTGAAAATGGCAAACTAAAAGGAATTTAATCTTCACAGAAATTATGATGGAAAAAAATTGACCAAGTGATCTGAATAAAATATAACACAACTAGTTTTGACCTTATTTAGGGTGTGTTCCATTGAGCTGATTCAAGAATAGGAATATTAAATGGTATAAACTGAATTAACCATTCGATTGAGTTGCTTGCTATTCCTATTGATGTGCAAGTGGAATAGCTATTCCAGAATATATTCCTATTCTGGAATAAGGTCAATGAAATGCACCCTTGTACTCCTTGAAGGTATAGCGCATGCTTCACATTCAACTTCGTTGATGTAGACAATGTAGTCACCTACACACTACCAACTGGGTATACAAAGCTCATTGTGGGAATATCTTGTTGGAATATATGTTTTTATATTATACAAATCTATATACAAGCTACATTAGATGTTAATCTCTTACTTATATCAGGGTTTTTATATCAGTATTATGTATTGTATGCAATAGAGCAGATTTCGTATGACTGTGAAAAACCACGGTGCACGGCACGGCACGGTCACGGCACGGATTCATTCGAAATCCTAAATCATCACGGTCACGGCACGGCACGTCTGTGCCGTAAGTTTTTCACAGTCATTCGAAATCTGCTCTATTACAGAAGTAGGACCACACTGTACTTCATAAACTTGGTCAAAATATTCCAGACTCAGGTGGAGTAAGTCAGTACTGTTTACATGAGACCAGATACCAAAATTGTTCTGATATCTGGTCTAAAACTATTGGATAGCACAAATCCATGTAATCAAGAGGCCAAAATGTTCAAATGTTGTGCCCGTCTATGGCAATATTGCTCTGTGTGTCCATACATTTTTGTATAAAATTGGTTTAAACACTCGAACCACTAAATATAAATACTTGTGAAATGTGATTTTATGTAAATGGTAAACATTTTTCACACACATAGTTAGCCATTAAGGAGTAAGCCATTAATTACTGGGTCAAGAAGAGTCAAGAAGGGACAATGACATTTCTTTGCATGTCATTAAAAAACTCGTGGCTCATTGCTGACTTGGCTGAAATTCTTGTGTTGGGTTCATAAGTGAGCATTTGCTGCAATAATAAAGAGGTTTAATAGTTACTTAAGTGACAAAAATAAACCCCAGACTGTCAACTTGGCTATCAGTCATGCAGTGACGTGTTGGTAGGTTGTCAGGAACGTTGTTGGCTAAGTGTTTCTATGAGTAATGCTTTCCAGCAATATATGTTTATTCATACAATGCCTACCTGTAATACATCAATAGCTGAATTCTGTAATGAAGGAATAACATTTTTTAATGGCTGTACAGGCCATTTTGGAAATGATGTCTTGTAGTCTGGCATTTCTGATACTCCTGGCCAAATGTTATCATCTGGAGTACCAAGTGTTCTACATAATACAAGAGTGAGAATAAACCTTTTGTTGGATGCAAAGGTATATTTTGAGATATTGCAAAAATATAGTAAAACTTTGTATGTGTTGAAATAGCCTGTGCAGCTGGCACAAGGGAGAGGGAGGAGTGTTAGGATGGGAGAGCAGGCTAGAGCAAGAAAGGAAAGTCCCATTCTCGCTCCCCAACCCCTCCCTTTTGCACCATGTTTAAGCAATGCCTACCTACCTGAATATTCTAAATAGTTGATCAATTTCAGAATCACCAGGAAAGAGAGCTCTTCTTGTAATCTGTACAAAACAGCAAGCACATTATCTCAATCTACATGTAGGGGTATCGAATGGTCAAGGAGAGACTTTCCTTTGTTTTCAAAATTCGAGACTGACTGAGACCTGCAAAATTTGACCGAACTTTTGCAAGACTCTTGACTTTTTGCCGGGACCATTTGACACCCCTACATGTACCATTAGTAACAGTTTTTATTGATAATTTGTAATCTAATTAACACTTTACAATATCAATAAAATACACATTCAAAATACTAGTTATGTAATGAAAATGCAGAGATATTAAAGTAGCTGTGAACATACCATCTCAGCAAATATACACCCTATGCTCCAGACATCGACAGGTGTAGAATAATACCGTGTACCAAGTAATATTTCAGGTGCTCTATACCATAGTGTTACCACCTCATGCGTATATGATCTTACTGGAACTCCTATTGCTCTTGCTAATCCAAAGTCAGCTAACTTGATCGATCCATTCTTGTCTATCAGAAGATTTTGGGGTTTAAGGTCTCTATGAAGTATTCGATGTGAATGGCAGAAGGAGATGCCACTAAGCAACTGATACAAGTAGCTCTGAAATAAAATCAACATTATATCATCAACATTGTATCTCTTATCTACTTCTATAATGAAGGAAACTATAATCAAGTGAACTGTACATGGAGTGTGAATACCCCAGAGGGGTCTTCGGGGGGTAAAAGGGGTAGGGATGACTGTCCAAAAACCTAGAAAAATACCCTAAAATTTCAAGACGTCCAATTTTTTTTTAATTTGTCCACCCTAAAAATACCCCATGGTCTAAAATGTTTACCCTAAAGAATACCTTGAACAATGGATTTCACTTGGACAACCATAAAATATACTAAATCACTGATTGCAATCCCAATACAATACAACAATCATCCCTACCAGCCAAAAATATAGGGAGAAGAACAAAACTAGACATAAGCAGAAGGTGTAGAACATGTATATCATACCTTGACAAGAGCCAAGTTCATACCACTGGCCGGCAGTGAGTCCATGTATTTTTTAAGATCCTGGTTAAGATACTCGAAGACTAGGTAGAGGCTATTGGTGCTCTGCACCACATCAAATAAACTAAAAAGGAAAACTTGTAAGAATATTCTCATGTGACCTCCTTTTGAACACTCATTTCACATGAAAATCTCTGACAAAAAGTATTAAATCTCTGAAGTCTGAAGGAAGGTAGATATACCATGTCTTCTACAATATTTGTAAATGTGTGTGCATTATCACAATATGGGTACATTTTGTACATGTACATCAATAATTTTGGAACACAAAATTTGCCAGCACTTTCTCAAGGTCTGAGTCTTAAAATTCTGATTGCTATCAGAAGTATGAAAGTACCTACTGTCTAGAAAACAAAGGTTATAGGGATTTATATCATTTTGACTTATTTAGTTATTATAATATTTCAATTTGTTTTCGAGGGAAAGTTCTAGTTCAAAGGCAAAGGAAAGAGACGAGAGTGGCAACATGTCTTCATCTATGACTTGTTTTACAAAATATTATTAAATTAACTGCATCTTTAACTCAAATATTGTGTGAACCCAATAAATGAATAAAATTGCAAGACAGGATTAAGTTGCTCTAAATATTTGCTCAAGTCGCGATATCTTACGTACTTGACCACATTGGGATGCGATAGTTCTTTCAAGAGAGAAATTTCTCGGATTGCTGTACTTGGAACTCCTTCCGACTCCCTAAAATAAGAAAGAAGGCCATAATTTAGTCGGATAATTCAACGAAACAGGACAACAAGTAGAAAAGAGGTTATATGGATTCCTTCAGAAGTCCATCAGCCATAAGCATGGGTGAGCTCCTTTGTTGGGAAATACTTTTTAAAAACTCAAGTATAAAATACATGGCATAGTATAAAGGAATTTGAGACCAAGGACAATCTTTAGTAAGTAGATGTTCGAGTAAATTGGTAGATTGAATAAGGGATAAGTTCTATACAACGTAAGAGAGTTAACGAAGTCAAAGAGGCAAGAAGGACAAAGAGCCATCACGGGACTCAGTCAAGACTCAAGGTCATACAGCATAACACTCACGCGTCAAGACGAATCTTTTTCAAGGCAACCATTCGACCAGTATCTTTCTCCTTTGCTTTGTACACAACTCCATATGTTCCCTCTCCAATTTTTTCAATTTTATCGAAATTCTCCATGGGATAAGGCTTGGGTTCTGACACAGAAATTGAAAGCCTTCCCAGGAACTCTACATACTTGTAACGCAAACAACATATTCCCGCGTCGCGGCTTCGTCCTACAATCATATTGGTTGATTTTTCGCGCCAAATATGTTTTTAGTGCTGATTGGCTGGAAAGAAAAATGGGCCTGCAGTAAATATAACTTACCAGTCAGCAGAGTTTTTTCCGACCTTTAGTCAGTAAAATGAGAATATAAAATAAAGGGGGGGGGGGGGAGGACAAAGGTAAAGGGAAAAAGAGAAGTCACTAGGAAGAGTTGTGTATGCAATATTAATATTTTTTGCAAATGCTATTGAAATATTTAGAAATTCTTGTAGGGAAGTTCTTTTTGCTTTTTTCACTTATTTTTCTTTTTCATTCTTTTTATCTTTAATTTTCTTTCTTGTTTTTCTTTTCTTTCTTATTGTTTTGTCTTGTAATTTGTACAAAATCAGCAACGTGATCCTGTTCACACTATAAATAAATGGCAGTTACAGGAACGTGACTAGTAGATGTGGGACGTCACTCCGTTTATGACGTAATGGATATGTGCGGTAAGTTGAACATATTTTCATAATATAATAATAATAATAATAATAATAATCATCATCATCATCATATATACATAATGCTATTGGAAAACGCTCGTTTGGACGGATAATTTCGATGCGTAAGTATGTAACTACTTAATATTCCATGGGCTACTGACATTTCTGAATAAATTGTCAAAAAATTAAACTGAAAACTGCTGCTGAAGCCGAAATTTAAAAAAATATAACACTTGTATTGTTAGTTTTATTCATTTTTTTTAATTGATTGGAGGGGAAACACTAGGACACCCATGATTTTCAAAAGAAGGCAAAAATAATAATTCTGCTTGTTATAATTTATTCGGAAGCACAGTGACGCAGATGAGTAACAGCTGTTTGAATATTTTAGACCAATCAGAGTAGAGTAATTTTTTCATACTACCATATACGGTTATGATTGACAGGTAACTGACGTAATGGTGGATTTATTATGTCCAGGGTGTAGTCCGCCCCGAAGCTTTAGCGATGCAACGCTTGTGACGCAGGACGCGTCGATGTCTTGTTCGAACTCGAGGAAGAAACACAACGACACACTGGCTGCGTAAAGAAATAAGGTGACGTAGAAGTGACGTAGCATTAAGTTTCATTTTCTTGCTTTTCTTGCTATTACCTGATGGCTTTTGGTGAACTACCAAACGTTTATTCTGTGTCGATGGTACCCCTTGCCTTCCCCACGTAGAATTCCGTGATTGATGTCTTTGTTCATGTCGGTTACAATGTGGCTTTCTCATGGCACAGAATCTGTTGGATCGAACGTTTGTGATCGCTTCGTTCTTCCTGTTCCTCGGTACATCTTGGTCAGGAAATCTGAGAAGAAAACATCATGGAACAAATTGAAGAACACTCCCAGGTAACTGAAATTGAAAATGGTACCGCTATAAGTCATCACAGTGTTCATCAAGGCCAAGGAAATCCATCTCTCCAGCAAAATTCATCGCAAGCAATGCAAGGCCAGTCGGTCATTCAGACAAACCAACAGTCAGTGATTCAGAGTCCCCAATCCGCTGTACACCCCATGCAAAACTCTCTTCAAGCTCAGCTACAGATTAATCAACAGGGAGTGCAAGTTCAGGGTGTTGAAGGTACAGAAGAAACTCCGATTGACGAAGACAGTAAGAAACGAAGAGATATCCTTTCAAGAAGGCCATCGTACAGGTTCGTTGCTCCTTCCATGTTTGAATTTATTAGTTCAGTAGTCAGTGACAGTGGTACCCCTTTCTCTTCATAAAATATATTTCGAGACTTATCTTCTGTGACCATTTGAAGACGTTTTCTTTTGTGAATGCACAATGAATCCTTCGCTTTCGATTTTCCCTTCGTATGCGGCTGACGTGATGCATTACGCCAAAAAGTTCGAGTAGTGACGAGCGTTCGCGACATCCCTCTGCATGCATGGTCCACCAACACTGATCGAAAGACAACTGCTTTAAAATTCAACAGAAAAAATAGCATTTCTTATTTAAAAGAAACCTTGAATTGTAAGTAGTAGATTTACTATGGTACTTTTGTTGGGGATCTGAAGGAAACTCGACATTTGAAAGCGATATTTGTAAACGCAAACGGCTTTGAGTTTGAGCTTCCCTGACGCTGAGATTTGAGTAATGTTTGACAGATCAGATACAAGGCTTCAAATTCAATTATTACATTTGTAATCATTCTTTGGCTCACATTCTTTATGTGTTGGGCACATCACGCCACATGTCAATCTTTCTATTGAAATTTTTGAATATCATCCCCAGAAACTAACAAGAAATTGACTTTCATCCTCAGAAAAATCTTCAACGACCTTTCGAGCTCTGACAATCCCTCCAAAATCGAGACTATCCAGGAAGATAGTTTAGAGGCGTCAGACCAGGGTATTTCAGCGAACTCCACAACAGCAATCAGTTACCAACAAGGTTCACAGACAGTTACTATTCCAGGAACGATACAGATTGTGACAAGTGGTGGTGACGCTGTGCAAGGATTGCAGGCTATGCCAATTTCTGCAACTGGAGGAGGACAAGCAACTGTAGTACAATATCAAGCTCAGCAGGTCAGTTTGGAATTATGCATTATGATATTTGATAATTCAATTTTATAGATTTATAAATATACACCACATATCCTATACATATTACATCTCAGCCAATCAGAGCTCACCATTTCTATGAAATCATAGTTTTTTCTATGAAATACATATAGGTTATTAGAGTTGTGTAATACGGCTGGATAATTTTACGAGTCTCGGCGTATTTTGTCGAGTCCGTAGGGCGAAAACCATACGTCATATAATAATTATTGGTTATTATACGACATACGGTTTTCGAGTGCAAATACAAGCCTTTTCGAGTACAAAGCGTTATTTCATAGTTTGTATTTGCCAATCAATACGTTGTAAATTTTAATTGTTGATGTAATATGTATAGGATAATATGGTAAAAAAATTATATTATTTACATACCTAGATACATACATAAACTTTATTTAAACACGGAATCTCTTCATTACAAGGAAAAAAATGCTCTTCCAGAGAGCCGTGACATCTAAAAATAATAATAATTTGTATAATTAAGGCTTGTTGTATACCAAATAATATCATTTTTTCGTGAAATATCTGCCTGTATTCCATAGAAAACCATGGAATAACCAATAAGTACCTAGTAGTTATTATCCAACTACATAGACGAGTAAAAATATCGCGTGAGTAGGACTGGAGCGAGTAAATATATCCTCGTCTATTTCGCGCGCGCACTTTTATATAAATATCCTCCACGGGATGAGTGTATTTTTCGCATCACAAAAGGGTTGGATAATAAATAACTTAATAAATTTTTACTCGTCTTTGTATTTTGTCTCGCTCGTAAAAATATCCAGCCGTACTACACACTAAAATGTCAAATAAGCTGTATGTATTATGCAGGTATATAATATAAATATATTGAACTTATATTATTATTATATACACATACTATACATTTATGAAATGTTTCTGTAAGTAATTTTACCAAAATTAACTTTTAAATGTATTTTTGTATACCTCAAGAAGCCCTACCATTTTTGTTTGTGATAACTAATGTTAGTTAAACAGGAAATACCTTATATTGTACTATTACAAAATGGTGCCATTGATGGTTTTGATGTATATATAATAAATTAAGAGGAGATTTTTTACGAACGCGCGTATTGAGCGCCAAAAACCAATAGCATGGAGAATACGTTTTGTACAAGGCTAAAACTGCTTTAGCAAAGCGTTCAAGCTATTTGGGATGGTTTTTGACCGGTAAAAGTGAAATTAGAGTGTTAATCCAAAGTGAACATTTGATTTGAAAACTGTCCACATGGGCTAGATCTGTATATTTACTATTATTGCTGATGTTTCCCCCTGAATTAGCTCAAATTTGAAACAAAAAGTAGGAAAATGGCTTTGTACAACGCTAAAACAGCTTTAAACAGACAATTTACTTTGTTTTTAATAGTTTGTGCTTAGTTAAAATAAAATTAGAGTGTTAATCCAAAGCGAAAATCGAAAGTCAAACTGTTCAAAAGCGCTCGTTTTTGGTGCTTTTCGCGGATATTACGCGATGTTCAAATAAATATCCTCTTAATGTAAGACTTGTGTAGTTACTAGGTCATAACATAAAAACATCCATTTAGCTAATGCCTGTATAAATTGCCATTATTGAAAACAAAAATAGATTAGATTGCCATAAACTATACCTAATGGCATTTAGTAGAAACCAACTACTAGCATACTATCACGAATCCTGCAATCTGATTGGCTAACATACTCACTATCTATTGAGTGATATATAGTGAGTAGCGAAAAAGCCGGCATTTTGAACAAAAACAAAGCGGAAAATCAATAAATATTTGTATGCAATGAAGGATGATTAGCCCCCCAAATTATTGCATTGTTGGATGAAGGTCATGAATGCTAAGACCAATGACAGTTCTGGGAAACTGAATGATAGAAAATCAAAGGGAAACTTCATTTTAATCTTAACTTCAGTGATTTTTCATTTTAAAACCATCAAGAACTGTTGTATTCAATTAGGTTTACACTATAACATGTTCTTGCTAATATTTGTATGCTTCTTGTTTGTTGAATTAGGACGGCCAACAATATATCTACACAGCAACACCCGGAGAGGTACAGGTTGGTTTTTGATTATTTGAGTTTTATTATAATATGATCTGTTGATTCTTATATACATTTTGTTGATCTCCTATCAGGTACAGGTTAGCAACGCAGGAACTATGTATACAATCCCAGCTGGTCAGCAGCAATACATACGAGCAGGTCAAATACAGCAGGGGTTAGTTCTCAATCAGAGTGGAATATCTCCCAACAATCAACAAGTAGTAGCTGAAGAGGCTACAAGAAAACGTGAAATGAGACTTATGAAAAACAGGTAGGTACTATTTTGATAACTATCACCAATACATTATTAAATTATTACAAATATAGGTTAAATTATTAGTATAACTACTGGTCAGTTGTCATTAAGCACAGCAGCGCTTTCCAATTTTATATCATTTTAATGAAGTACTCATTTGTTTCAAAATTAGGGAGGCTGCTAAAGAGTGCAGAAGAAAGAAGAAGGAGTATGTAAAGTGCTTGGAAAACAGAGTAGCTGTCCTTGAAAACCAGAATAAAACTTTAATAGAGGAACTTAAGGCTCTTAAAGATCTGTACTGCCACAAATCGGAGTAACCAAAACTCAGCAGTTCCCACTGAAGCACATTCCCGGTCACGCATCTTTTATAAAGTTAACTATTTATAAAGGCTTTGTTTCATTGAAGCAGCTATGTGTTGCTAGCAAATATAAGGACATTGCCAGAAGTTTTTACTTATGTTGTAAACGGTAACAGTTTTGAACTTTTTTGTTTTCTAAAGAGAGATTCATGAAACTTAACTTAATCCATGCATATATCTATATATATACAGTATATTATTTTGTAAATAGTAAATATGCAGAATTAGTTTGCTTCTAGTCTAGCACCTGTATCTATGAACGTAGGCAAATTTACAGATCGAGCACGCTAAAGATTTTAACTTTTATCCAGAATGATCGTTTTTTCGCCTTCTGCTTAAAATTTAAAATATTATTGTCATCAAGTTTTGATGTATGATTATGAATAGTGCTGCTTAAATATGTTTCTGGATGTTTGCTATCGGTAAATCCTTAACTAGTAGCTACGTGCTATATGTCATCTAATAGAAAAGGACTTATCAGGCCATGTATAGTGTTATCACCTCTACACAGCCTGTGAGGGTGTGATACCATTGCATAGATATGTATAGTTGTATAATATAACATGTTTGACTGAAGATAAGAAAAATCTAAAAAATGTGAAAATAACAATCCAAATTTATATGTATAAGGTAACTTGTTAGTGGTTGTTCTATATTAGAAACATCACAGTAGCAAGACGTAATAGCTAGACCACTTCACGATGTAAGGGGCATGATGCAAATGAAATGATTAAGAGAGATACCGGCGAAAGATAGATTTGACTTCATATCTCTATGTTTGGTCTAATTTTTGAAATAAAACCTTTTATCTAGCATTCTTGAATTTTTGGGGGAAGTTTGAGCCCATTTTGTAAATGTAGGAAATGTTTTACTTGTAAAATCTGCTTATTTATAAAAGGTTTCTTGATCGGCACAAAAAGTTTTATTTCAAAAATTAGACCAAACATGGAGATATGAAGTCAAATCTATCTTTTGTCGGCATCTCTTAATAATTTTGCCCTGATTACCCATCATGCCCCTTACATCGTGATGTGGTCTATTAATTATTTTATGATTTTGATGGCATATAAGATTTTAGAATTGTTGAAAGTCGTTTCTTTTTTAAATAAATAAGCACTTGTCACTTTAAGGCTTTTAATGCATCGAACTGTTTAGAGGCTTGTGTTAGTCTGACCTCTGCTTTGTGTAAAAAGAGTTTTACTGGTGATATATGATAAACAGCACCTATAATATTAAAAAATAATATTTTGTAGTAACTGCATGTTAATTGTATTTCGACCTGGGGTCGATTCAATAAAACTTTTCAACTGTATTTGTAATAATATTTATAAGTGTAGATATTGTTCTTGGCAGCTAAAACAATTATTATTAGCTACACTTGTAAATTACAGTTGTAAAAGTTTTATTGAATTGATCCCAGGTCAGATTATAAAACAGTGAAAAGTCTAGCCATGTTGGAAGCAACAGAATTACTGACTTATACCCATGCAGTCATTACTTACCATACTCTATATACCGTGCACCCTTGCGTGCACCCATAGCATGAGTAAGAGAAGTGACTGGGTACGAGTCTGACAGAATTATGGGCATGATGTGTATATATAACATATTAAAAGTGTTACGCTATAGGGGGATTTTCTGATCCTTTCTAGCTGTCATGGGCCTAGCCCAATTTCTGGTGTTCAAACATTCTTGCAATAAAACAACCTATGGAACTACAAATGTTGTCTTGAGGGAACACAACAGATCAGGGTTTACTTCCTCTCATGATTTATGTCTAAATCGATCCATCCCCCCAAAAATTCCATCACACCCAAAAATTTGTCTGCCAGTGATGTTTAGATTTGGGCTTCCTGTGGTTTTGTGGGTTACCTGTGTCTAAAATGGCGACTGCATGTGGCAGTGATGGAGTTACTCTAACTGTTCGTTTTATAAGATCCTTTGAGTACAGAAATTTTAAAGCTGTTGTTTTTCACAAAGTAAATTTGAATCAGACTACGGAAGAATTTATTACGTTGGCTTTACAAGGTTAGTATAAGCTGGTCTGTTCTGTATCTTTATGCTGACAAGCTATAAGCTTATTAATAAAGCTTACATGTATGTAACTTATTTTTATTGTAAGCTTATTATTTTGTTTTAGAGATAAAAGCCAAACCTGGAATAGCACCACCTTTCAGAATATTTCTTTATGGTATGTTGAGATATTAGATGCCATTGGAGACTAATCATAAGCTTATATAAGGCACTTGTTACAATAATATTGTATTAAAAAATGTTAATTCTATGCAAACATATTTTCCCTGTACATTCTAATAGATATCCTTTAGCAAACCAAATCAGCTTGGAAATCCTATTGTGAAGGCAGAATACTTACTGTATAAGTTATGTACAGTAACCCTCACTCCCTCCCCCTAAAAAAGCCTGCGGGGGAGGCTATCCCCCTTGGGATTTCTCTAATCTCTCCAAATTCTTTGCATATTTTCAGATACTCTCAAAATACAACACAAAGCCTATGGTGCGAAGGTAGAGTATCAACAGAACTTTACAGTCAAACCAGGTCACGCGTGCCCCCCTAGAGTCCATTATTGACTTTGTTATTTGAAAATTGATTTGATTTTTCGCTTTGAACTTCGATTATTGCGAACGAACATTTCAATATTCAAAACAAGAATAATTTGAAAATTCGATTGCTGATTGGATTAATAAAACAAACAATACCCCTAATATGGGCAGACACACATGCAGCCCATACGTGATGACAGTGTGTCTGCCCATATTAGGGGTAACGTTTGTTTTATTAATCCAAGCCGCAATCGAATTTTCAAATTATTCTTGTTTTGAATATTGAAATGTTCGTTTGCAATATTCGAAGTTCAAAGCGAAAAATCTAATCAATTTTCAAATAACAAAGTCAATAATGGACTCTAGGGGGGCACGCGTGACCTGGTTTGACTGTAATATAGTAAGTTAGCTTATGTTGTGGATCTGAAACTAATAGTTTCCATATTTCTTTCAGACAAATGACCCAATCATCAGAACCGACAAGGATGACATATTGATCTTAAAAAGTGGTTTAACATTAAATGAAAGTGGTGTTGGTGAGTTGACTTAGAACTTCATTGAACACGTCGGGCATAAATGACCCCAAAATCGGCAATGTTAAACGTCCCTCTTTTACATTAACCTTCGTATTTTCAACAATTTCACATCAATTAGGATGAAAGTTTCGGAGGTTGCTTACTACATGTAGTGTTTTATTTTGGCATGCTAAAAGTTACCACTGACGTAATTGTGACGTCATCACGAATTGTTACATACATCGAGATCATTTTAAAACGGGAAAAGTCGAGATTTCGAAAGAGAAAACATTCTCTAAAAGGTGCAATTTTTATCTCGATGCGATAATTTATGGCGAGTTATAAAGATATTCATTTTATGATGACGTCATAGAAATGACGTCACCTAAATAGCATTAAAGCTATACGGAGCAATGAAAATCGATGAAATGACATTCTCTAAAATGACGTTCTCGTGTCTCATTTATTGTACACAAGACGCTCAATGAGCGTTCACTCGGGCATTGTGAAAAGGAAAATGTCAGTTTTCGAGGAAGTACTTGAAAATGAATGCCAGTTGGTTGAAGACAAGGACAATGTCAGCTGCGCGAGGAGAGACCTGACAATGACTGACAGTTGCGTGACGAGGGAGACTATGTATATACATGTATGTGTCGAGTTCATTTGATTTGCCTTTGACTTTGAGTTCATTTGATTACCTTTTTGACTTTGAGTTCAATTGATTTGATTTTGATTTTATCTCTAGCTTCAGATCCCGAAACGTCGAGTTTTGAGAATCGATGGGTTCGAGTTACGGTTCGAACGTCGAATAAAACAAGGACATCTTCTTCAATACAATATACGGAGCAATGACAATCAGTGAAATGACGAGGGAGACTATTAGTCCGGTGAGTACGAACATGATACGTCTTGAGGTTGCATAGGTCAGATGGTCATAACGGCCTCGCGTTTGTTTAAAAAATATATATTTAAGCGAGCTTCTAGTCCTTTTACCACTGGACGATGAACTAGAATCCTGACCTTTTAATAGCTTGAAGATCTACAGCTGAAAATTTCAGATCCACGATCTTTGATTAGGTGTCTCCTTTATCTTTTCAAATCTGCGGAGTAATCTTGAAACTCCGGATACGATAAATACGTCGCATACTCGTCATTTTGAAGCCGAACAAAACTACTACTACTACTACTACTACTACCGAAATCCGCATTTTCTAACTCGGGCGGCCTGCGGCCTGGGCCCGAGTAATAATAGATGTTTGTAATGGACGAAGCTGAAAATATTTTGTAATGGACGAAGCTGAAAATTTCAGTCCACGATCTTTATTAGGGATATTTTAAAATATTGGTGACGTCATTATGACGTAACAGGAATCTGTCAATATTTTTGATTAATATTTCTAATACTTATCTTCAAAAAATCAAAAATCTAAAATGATACGATTTGAGGGGCTTCTTAGTTCTTTCAATATGCAAAGTGTAAAGACAAAAGATTTTCAAACAAAAAAGTTGAATGAAGAAGTTATTTTTATAAATATTGTTCATAGGTCTTCATAATTTCCCAAATGAATTATATAGAGCCATTTGTAAATAAACTTCTTCATTCAACTTTTTTGTTTGAAAATCTTTTGTCTTTCCACTTTGCACATTGAAAGAACTAAGAAGCCCCTCAAATCGTATCGTTTTAGATTTTTGATTTTTTGAAGATAAGTATTAGTAATATTAATCAAAAATATCGACAGATACCTGTTACGTCATAATGACGTCACCAATATTTTTAAATATCCCTAATAAAGATCGTGGACCGAAATTTTCAGCTTCGTCCATTACAAACATCTATTATTAACAATAAATGACCATGAGAACGTCATTTCATCGATTTTCATTGCTCGGTAAAGCTTTAATGCTATTTAGGTGACGTCATTTCTATGACGTCATCATAAAATGATTATCCTTTATAACTCAGCTATAAATTATCGCATCGAGATAAAAATTGCACCAAATTTTAGAAAATGTTATTCTCTTTTGAAATATCTACTTTTCAGAACGTTTTAAAGTGATCTCGATTTTCCCGAGAAATGTAACAATTCGTGATGACGTCACAATTACGTCAGTGGTAATTTTTAGTACGCCAAAATAAAACACTACATGTAATAAGCAACCTCCGAAACTTTCATCCCAATTAATGTGAAATTGTTGAAAATACGAAGGGTAATGTAAAAGAGGGACATTTAACATTGCCGATTTTGGGGTCATTTGTGCCCGACGTGGAAGTACCTGTGGTTAGGCTTGATTTCAGATTTCTTTGTTGTTGCAGAAAATGAAACAGAATTATCATTCTTTAAAAGAGATGACTATTTGGAGTACAAAAAGAATCCAGTGTTAAAATGGTAGAACAGTAAATCTACAACAACGACAATATCTCCAAAGACTGCAAAGACTCAAGCCCACTTGTCTTATGGAAGTACATTGAAGACTGCTCCAGGACCAGTGTTAAGTTTAACTTCTCCAAGAACCTCTTATCCCAAGCAATGTAATGCAAACTGTGTATATCACTGTAAAAATAAAAATAAATACATTGACAAAACACTGTGTCACTTTTCTAAAGATCAAGTCCAATTCTTTGTGCGTCCATTTTACCATTCCAAATTTTCCAATGATAAATTCTTTACCAGACTCTACTCGGCTGAATGCAAATAACCAATCCAATATGGCGGCTGAAGGCGGCTAATTTGAGTTTGACTTTTACTTTAAAGCCATGCCACGGAAAACAAAAAATATTGCTGTAACCGAACCAGATAAGATAACATCTAAAGATGTACAAGAAGCCGTCAATATCATGCGAAGTCGATTGTTCAATGGAGATGCGCCCGAAGTTCTTCACGGCCTCGGTGACAGTACTTCGTAAGTTCATCCCTAAAACTCACTTTCCTGGCTTACATTTGTCCAATGCATTAATTGAGATCTGTCAGTTGTGTTTATCGGTGTGCATTCATTTTGTAGTCAACTCAAAAGCCTCATAAGCCGTTGTGCAGAATACGGAGAGAGCAATTCTGTTCTCTTGGTAGGACCTCGTGGAAGTGGGAAAACACTAGTAAGCTTACTGGACATCGCTTTATTTTCATTTTCAATAATAATAGTTTAGAACTGTATTACTGAAAAACTAGGAAAAAAACCAGGTAAAAGGTAGCTCAAATGCTAATATTTGGGCTTCCTGTGCTTTGGATTCCCTGTGGTTTTCCAGTAATATCCACAGGTAGCCCAACCATCTCTTATATAAAAATGTATAAATTTTGTGTAAGTCTTTTGATGGACTTCCTGTGTCATCCTCGGGAACCCAGGAGTATGTACCCTTGGGTTCCCGAGGATGTCCCTGTGTTGGTATTCAAGGAGGATTTGTCAAAATATATACCATATTTCCTCAAATAAGTGCCTTCCTCCAAAAAACATTCCCCCTTCAGGAGAAAAACCATTAATATACGCCTCCCTCTTTTAAATGCCCCCTTCTAATAAATGCCCCCTGCCAAACCCCCCCCCCCCCCCACAGAGGACACCTCCCACCCATAGAGGGGCATTTATTAGAGACACCCACTCAAAAGGGGGCGTTTATTAGAATAGACACGAAAAACAAACACTGACTGAAAGATTCCTGTTTTTATTACAACTGACTCATTACCGATTATGTTTTTCATCGTATTGTTGATGACTCGGGAAATGTTTCAGAGGCAAAATTTGGAGTTTTGAAATATACGCCCCCCTCTTTTAAACGCCTCCCTCTAATAAACGCCCCCTCTAAAACTTCACATGAGGAAATACGGTATGTACACTAACTGTTTTCATATATTTACTGCATTTTATCAACCTTGTTCTTGGTCGCTGAACTGTCAGGTGTTAAGGACAGCATTGGATGATTTGTGCAAGTTGAATACTGTGAAGAAAAATATGCTTCAAGTATACTTAAATGGTAAGTGTTCAGTAAATTAAAGGCATCCATTGGTAGGAAGAAAGGTAGGAAGGTAACTGATACAGGATTGCTCTATCAGCTGGTGCATCTCAGTTGGATGCTCAGAATAAAGACTACATTCATGGTCAACAGATCCATCACTAGACAAAGTGTCTTGTTTGTCCTTTATTAGGTCTTGTACATACTGATGATAGACAGGCTATGCTGGACATAACAAGACAATTGCAACTGGAAAACACAGTTGGAGACAGAGTGTTTGTATGTCATCATCAGTTGCTGTTATTCATCTTATTGTTGCTACACTTCACCTTTCTGTCATAACTCATTGCAGGGCTCTTCGGCAGAAAATCTTGCTTTTCTGTTGGATTCTTTAAAAAGTGGTAAGTTGATCAAGAAAGTATATTGTGCAATGGGCATAGCTTTAATATACCATCCTTCCTGAAATAAAAACAACAGGGGGTGCTTTTGTGCAAAATGGTGTCTGCTTTTGTTCAAATGTATCTACACTATTTACACACAAAATATTTAAGATGCAAATCCTTCTTTTCAACAGGTGATCATGAAAGTCAGTCAATCCTGTTTGTGCTGGATGAGTTTGACTTGTTTGTTCACCATAAAAACCAATCACTTCTTTACAACTTATTTGATGTCTCACAATCTGCACAGACACCAATTTGTGTGATTGGACTGACGTGTAGATTAGTAAGTATCTCATCAATTGGTGGACTCCTTTGCAGACATCCTTTGAGGGCTGTCCTAAAAAAAACCTCCTCACGAACCTCATGGGAGGGTTTTTTTATGACCACCCCTAAAGATGTCTGCAATGAATAATATTGGTGAATAATATTGATTTCTAGCCATAACATAGTTTTGAAATAACATTGTTTTCACATTTTTAGGATGTGGTAGAATTACTAGAAAAGAGAGTAAAATCTAGATTTTCTCATCGTCAAATCCATTTATTTAATTCAAGTTCATTTGGGGAGTACCTTGAGATTGTAAGGTACATTGTATGCACTTTATTCATGCATTCATCCATTCTTTAAATAACATTGGAAATGTGATTATAAATGTGCATCTCTTATACAGATCTATTTTATCTCTTCCATCATCATTTTCTAATGAAACATTTTGCAAGAGCTGGAATGATAATCTAGAGGTAATATTATAAATATGCACATACAATGGCTACACGTACATGTGTTGCATACAGACAACTTCATTACATTGAACACACAGCAACTGTCTGACTAACAAAGTACTATACTTTTGTTAATTATTGGAATTCAGTGGCAGGGAAATTAACCACTACCAAATCGAGCAGGGACTGGGAATGAGTTTATTAAAATTAATGTAATTACAAAATTAAGTTCATGACATGAAACAGCATGTTGAAATTAGTATATATATGTGCAAAGTTTGATGTGATTTGGGCGAATTCTGTCGGAATTATAAACTTTTGAAATTGTGTTGTCCAGCTAAAATTTTACAGTGTATGGGAAAATTGTCATCTTTGATGCCCTCTAGCATCGTCAATATTAAGCCGAAGTTCACCAAACTTTGCAGACTAGCTAAGTTTGATCTGCACTCTCTCTGAAAATGATGCCTAATTTTACTAATATCAAATTGAATTAGTTTTACGGACTTGGTACCAGTCCCCTGCTCGTTTTGGTAATGGCTAATTACTGCAGTATTATAGACACTGGTATCTTTTATATGTACACAGGATTTAATTGAGAGCAGCGAAGCCCAAGAAGTATTACGCCAACAGTTTAGTGTTACAAAAGACATCAAATCTCTACATAAACTATTGGTGAGATAATAGTGACCAAATTGTACAATAGAACAATAAAACTGTTGATACAATATAAACATGTTTTTATGGGTTTACCAGACTCTCCCAGTGTGTCATTTGAGTATAGACCATCCATTCCTTATCCCAGCCGACCTTCAACGGTCTCGTAAAGACCTTTGTGTTGATCACAAGGAAGCTATGCTTCATGGTAGGTCTTTATGTATGCTGTTACTATGTTAAAACATGACAAAAAGTACACCATATAGTTTGTTAGAGTGCGACATGTAATAGGAGAACATCTATGTATGTCAAACAAAATAATGGTATACATGTAACATGAGAACAAAGATAGCAACAGAGCGAGTAAGCTAGAGTCGAGATCTTGTATACATGTAACAAGGACAAGGAAGCATCAAACAAACTCAGGACAGTGGGAGAAGGATAATAATAATATTATTATTTCTTTTATTTTTGATATCAAAAGCTTTCATCATGTACATGTTAAATCTTCAGGGCTGTCAGTACTTGAACTCTGTTTGATTGTCGCTATGAAGCACCTGTTGGCGATACATGCTGGTGACCCATTTAACTTTGAGATGATTTTCAAAGGTACATGTTGTGTTTTACCTTATGCAGAAGCTTTAGTACAAATATCTTGAGTAGAGACCTTATGTTTAGTGGACAAGCACAGTGACGAGAATGTGTTTAGTTGGAAACATATTAATAATCCATGAGAAAAACACAATCAAAAAATCATAGCCATGATGTGGTTTGTAAATCATACAAAATCATCCTCATTTTCATAAATCTTAACATTGATTTTCTCAGTGAAAGCTACTCATATCATCAAAATTATAGTAATACATGAAATAACTCATCTCTGCATTGAAGCAGTTTGCAGCATATTGTATCTGACTTACAAATTACAGACACTTTTTTCTTTCTGTTTCCACAGAGTACAAAAGATTCACTCAAAGGTCTGGACATTCAGCTCAGTCATTTCACAGGGATGTTGTTTTCAAGGTGTGTAGCTCTGACAGTGAGACCCTGACAGGCTCCTCCGACATGTAGCTCAGTGAGACCCTGACAGGCTCCTCCGACGTGTAGCTCAGTGAGACCCTGACAGGCTCCTCCGACGTGTACCGGAAACCTATTGTATTCTTTGTTAGCTTCATTCTATTGTTAACTTGGAGTCTTTTGTTGCTTCTTGTTGTTTCTGTTGAATTATGTAAACTGTGTGTGGTACATGAAGGAGGTCCCACCTAACAACTAAATTAATAAAGTCTATGCAAGTAACCATGTACGAGTCATCCATTCAAACACCACTTCCTCCTGGTTCACTGTTTGTCAAACAAGTCATTGGTACCAAGTCAGGTTGGCATTGATGATTTCATCCGACCATATACTGTATTTCATCAATGCCAACGTCAACTTAGTACCACCATAGTTGCTGAATAGAACCAATGTATCATTTTCATTAACGCTGTATTAGGGTGACCTACATTGTAGCAGATCCACTCTCTGCTAAATTTAGGCTTTGATTCATGTGCATCACATAAGATCAGGCGTTTTTAAACCTCAGCTCCACATCACCTGTGTGCATAGACCTGGTAATTCCAATGTTGAGTATATACATTTGTCAGGGATTCTTGTAACTGTTTTATTTGTTTACTCAGGCATTTGAGCATCTGCTGGCCCTGGAGTTAATTAAACCAGTAGATGGAACTTCCAAGCATGTACAGAAAGAATACAGGTTGATGGCACTGCTACTGAATGTAAAACAAATCATGGATGCAGTGGATAAATACCCTGAATGTCCTACTGATGTTAAACACTGGGCAACTACTGATTTGGAGTAGAAATGCCATAAGCATTGGTTATAAAGTTTGTTTCTATTTATTTGTGTGCCACCTTCTCCCCATCCTCGGGAACCCAGGGGTATATTCTGTCACTCGTTACTCGCTCCCAGAGCAATACCCCTGGGAACGAAGTCTGTTGGAACTTGTTCCGGAAGTCAAAATTCAAAATGTTGGCTGTCCTATTCAAACCAGAATATACTTGATCCTGATTGGTCGACCTTCCTAGGTCGACCAATCAGAAACGAGAGTAATTTTATCTTCCGGAACAAGTTCCAACAGACTTCGTTCCCAGAGGTATTTCTCTGGGAGTGAGTAACGAGTGACAGAATATACCCCTGGGTTCCCAAGGATAACTTCTCCCATGATGGTATCATCAACGGGAAATCTGAGATATTATAATATTACTAATACTAATATTATATACAATTTATATAAATTTATATATTTTCATTCAAAGCTTTTGTTTCTGCTACTAACATTGCATAAGTTTTCTTCTGCAATTATGTCACATTTTTCATATTATGAAAACTCAGTTCCATTTAATTTGTACAGCATTATTTAAATACAGTTGCTCCAGTAATGGTAAAAGTAGACAACTTAATTAGAAATCGGCAAATGCAATGACACCTACATTGTAAATACATTGATAATTGAATTAAGAATCAAAATAAAATTCATGTCTAATAAAGAGTATCATATAATATTATAATGATAATTATTAAACAAACAGATTCTATTTTGTTGTGTGTCTCTATTCCTATAGATGCACAGATGGCTTCCAAATGTGGTGAGAACAAAAAATTATGCCACAAGATGTAGTCAAGTCAATTTTGTGACGTCCTCTGGGTATCTGTACTCTAGTAACACACAGCTCTCAGCCAATCAAAGCATGCATAATGTACCAATAAATTATTGTTATTATATAAATAAAAATATAATTATTGTACAAAGCTCCGAGTGATTACTTCACATTCTGTCAAATTTGTCCATGTATATGTTGTAGTTCAATTTGGATTCTGGTACAATTTGGCTTTGTATCAGTACAAATTGTTTTGAACTGGTACAATTTGTTGTGGACTCCTGAGGTGTCCTCAGACTCGGAGGGCCACTATGCAGGCTAATACCATACCAACCTTTCACTCTGGCATTTACCAAACCCCAACCCAACCCCCCCTCCCCCCTTCCTTCCAACACACACCTAAAATCCCCTACACAAACTTTGACTGCCCATTGCCCTGCGTTGGTCTGAATACCCTGCTAGCTCTATCATTCTGGAATACTCCAGTCGATTATCAAAATTGGTCGTGTAGTAAATAAATGCAAAGAGTGGTCATTTTTTTTAAACAATCAAAGAAAAACACCCATGGTTAAATTACGATTTCTATGATATTTTATTTTTCCTATTATCCATTCCTGTTTCTATAATCATATCTGACTGAATAAGTAGACACACGACACCCACAGCCCTATGCCATGCATTTAGCTTAGTAACAAAGTCATCAGCTACAATGGAGTGGCCTCCACTAACTTCCTCAGATATACAATGCAATGAATCCTGATATTCTCCTTGTAATACTTTATGCACAGTCGTAAGGGCTTGGCCGTGGTGCACGGCCTGTCCAGTGTTTGACAATATAGTGGTTATAAATTCTATAAGTCCATCAGCGAAGGCTGTATACACTGCTTGACGATAGGAAGGTAGACTTAATGTTAACCAGTTAGAAGATTTAGGTGGTTTGGAGTCTTGAGTTTCACCTTTACCTGAAAGCAAAACATTGAGAAATGATGTAATTAAGAAATGTAAGAAAACCCAGCTATAAACCTGGAATTTACTCCCTGGGGGGGAGGGGGTTACTCCCATATATGGGCTATACGGGGACGTGCCACTGGCCAGGGTATGGTTTTTGGCGTCTCTGTCCTGAATATGGTTTTATCTGGTATTTAGCCATCCGAGATCCGAGACGCTTGCCGATCTTTAGCAGGTCATCCGTCATCAGTCAACATAAAACGCGTTAAAATTGTGTAAAAGAAGACAGTGTGTGTTTTGCCCTTTGTCCTAAACAAGGTCCTAAAATAGAGGGTGTTGTCCTAGACAGGGTAGGTATTTTAGATTTTTTTGTCCTAAACCCAAACATGGGTCAAGTACCCTTTACTGTACAGATCGTGCGCAAACCAATACCCTTGTGTGCATGTACCCCAGAGATCATGAAATTCTCTCTAGTCTCTTAGCATTTCTACAGCCCCTTTTATTCATTCTGTTTTCATTTTCTGTAGATCATATCATTTTTTATTTAGTTTTACCACAGAGATCCCAATTTTCTTTCAATTACAATAGCCTCAGAAATATGTTGTGGGCTCCCTGTGGTCTAAACTCTGATTTTATGTGAGAATGTGAGAATGTTACCTGCTAAATTTCTAATCATCTTGACACAAGCCAACTCTGTCTGTCCCGCACCAGGTAAAACACAGCCTTGATTAATGCTATTTCTAAGACGAAAGACACAATTCCAGAATGCAAGTTCTGCTTCCATTAACAAGTGCTTGGATGGTGCACACAGCAACACGGTCTGCAACAATGCATCATATTCATGCTTAACTTTGTCATGAAGTTCATCTTCTACACAAGCAGGGATGTTCTTACTTTTACAAGCCTTTACCAAAATGAAAGGTGTTTCCACAGCCTTTTTCACAGGCTGTAACCAATGGTGCAAGGATGCTGGTCTACCGATGTCTGAGTCATTGAGATCAGTGAGGTAAACAACAATAGAAGTACCAAGTGAACTTGACAAGAGCTGCAGCATTTTGGCTGAGATGTTAGAAATTGCAACAACATTATGAGCCTGACAGAACTCCTGTAGATCTTTGTTGATGTTTCCTTTAGCAAAGAGTGCTCCTACATTGAGCCTCTTTATCACTCCTATGGCATCACCAAGCCAAGACTGATTGTGGCCACTATAGAGCCCATTGTCATGTGTTTTTCCAATAACTTGTCTGGCTTGAAAAGAGTCTTTGAATCCAGCATGTCTGAACTCCTCGGTAACATCGCCATTCACAAGGGCAACATGAACCTCTCCTGGTAGTTGTAACAGTTGTGAAGAGCTTCCTTGCACAAGTATTCCATCAATAACTTGTGAATTATCACATGATGGCCCAACAATTGTTTCAATATTTATGCAATTTTTATCAACTTCAAATCTGCCCAAGTTTGTCTTTTTGGTAACTATTTGAGCAAATACCACATCAATGGCCAGCATCATTTCTTTTTCTTTTCCATGCGATAACATTTTCCCCAATATTTTGAGATCTTCCTTGTTTGCTAGTTCAAAACCTTTGTGTTTGCTTGCAGTCAAACCAGTATTCTTTGCTACAGTTTTTGGTGAATCAGATAATAAGTTACGGCAACCTTTAACAAATTGGGAATAGTTTCTTTGTGGTTTTGAGCTGTTTAGGTTCAGTCCTGATAAGCTCAACTTTTTTAGAAGCTCATCTGTCTTTTTCAACTCAAGTTTGTTCAAAGAACAATTTGCACTTTTAGAACTCATAAATACTTTTTCACTTGATGCAGCAGGTTGGGAAGATGTTTTTAGCTGACTCGCAGGGACAAAACATGAAGTTAATGAGTGATCGTCATCAATGGGATTATCAAAACAGTCATCAAATTCATCCTTTTCTTTTTCATGATGAATTTGTTT
Source organism: Actinostola sp. cb2023 (assembly GCA_033675265.1). Lineage (NCBI taxonomy): Eukaryota > Metazoa > Cnidaria > Anthozoa > Actiniaria > Actinostolidae > Actinostola > Actinostola sp. cb2023. Next base: position 697,612 of record JAUJYZ010000098.1, on the reverse strand, counting down.
TACAATTCCATGAAGGTTTTTGATTGTGATTTGATGGTTGTCCTTCGCTTGTATGTCATGTGACAAATCACCTCTACATGATATTGTGGAACATCTACCAAACTGGATATCCCCTGGTGGCACTGATTTGCTCAACAAACACTGTCCCACAGAATTTACACTTTGGAGTCTTTCAACCATGTTATTAGTCTTTGCAGGAGATGTAGAACCTGAAGCTGAAGCAAAACTGTCCAGTAGATTCTCTTTGATATCTTTTAATGGCACTGCAATTTCCTCCAACACCTTGTTACATCCAGTCAAAGCTTCCTCAAATAGCTTAGTTATAATAGGTACAGGAACGCCCTCAATACAAATACACAAAGATGTGAGGACCGTGAAAAGGTCACTTCAAATTTTGTGGAGTTAATTATACATCATTGTAGTTGCTCACCTCATGTTGCAAGATGGCTGCCTCTCTACTCCAGAACCCTATCATACAAACTAGTGTCTTACAACCACAGCCATAGGTTTTGTACATTGCTTCACATGCATCATTAATGACGAACCATGACGGATGCTGTAGATTAAAATAATTAGCAAATAAGCCAATCACAATATAATTGTAGCCCAGAGTCATGACATACTGAAATGTATGAGGCTAGCTAACAGGTATGATAGCAAATTACTTTATATACCATATTCACCGGCGTATAAGCCACACTTTTTCCCCGAAAATCGTGATCCAAAGTTGGGGGTGCGGCTTATCTGCGAGAACATCGGGAATTGGTACCAGAAATTTACATAAAATTAACATAAAAGTATAAAAGAATATGCACATCATTCGTGTGTTTATTACTATTAGTTACTCCTAAAAGCATTGGTAATTGGTTAGACATTAAACAGGCAAATTAACTGGGGGGTTATGCCTTTTCAGACAGTTTACAATCATGCTAACGGTTTTACTACAAGACCTAACCGAGTAACGATTTGCTAAAGTGTTTTTCATTGATGAGCAGGTTGATTCACGTGTTAACACAACATGTGTCAATCGAGTCTCAAACATAACATTCTCATGTGCACGCTAATAATTATTAATGAATCTTAGATTTTAGAACTGATAATGCTGTAAGTTGGTGGGAAAGATCACCATTCTTCCAGTGCTTCACAGCTTGCTAATCTTCTCTGTATCGTTCCAATTTGCATGTAATACAAACATATCCCGATAAGTAACCGTAAGCAGTTCGGCATACGAACATATTCCGATAAGTAACCGTAAGCAGTTCGGTTGTGCTCGTTGTACGATGTGAACTGCACGAGACTGTGCAGCTCGGAGCCCTTCAGCCCGAGCAATAATACTTCGGATTTAATTCGAAACACGCTCATACTTTCGGATTTAGTTCGATAGGCATTCGGAAACTAATCGACCTGTTTGTGGCCAACGGGAAAAAAAGAATGCCCATTTTATAACTCGGGCTTCCTCCACAAGTGCCCGAGTAAAAAACATTTTTTCCAAAATTTGCATTGCCAAACTTGGGGTGCGGCTTATCTGCGAGTGCAGCTTATACGCCGGTGAATACGGTAATAGGCATCAACCTGGGAAGTGTTTACAAGTGTCAGACTGTCATACAGGGGCCGGTTGTTCGAAAGGCGATTAGTGCTAAACCTGGATTAGCGTCAATAGTTTCTTAAGATTTAATCCTGGATTAGTGCTAATTGCCTTTTGAACAACCGGGCCCTGATTATTATACTAGTAGTATACTAGCTATACTCCTGCTTTCATAAGCCTATAATAAATATTATTGCTTTATATACAACCACACTTGTCTATAAATCTCCCAGAAGTGGACAAGTCTAGCTAGTAAACAAGATCAATGATCTGCTTATGGGAGATTTGACTATTAGATAAAAATAATATTAACAAACCTTAACATCTAGATATTGCAGAATCTTGACAGTACTGCTACAGATGATTACATCATCACATTCATCACCAACACAACACTTGACGCTACAATAGTTATAATAATAATACTTTATTCATTAATATTAATATTAAATACATCAATATCAATTCTCGGTTTTCACGTGACGTCATCAGAAAGCTAAAATCCAAACTATCACCTCACAAAACTGTTTGTTGGATATGTTTATGTCGTTATAAGAAAAGTCTTACCAAAATAATTTGGTAATTTAGATGTTTTGTTTTCGATATATTGCGAGTCAAATTCTGTCACGCAATACTGTCACGCGCATTTTCAAAGCAGTAGAAATAGGAAAATTTGTTTGAAATTATACGATTTTAACTTAGTAGATGATGGGTAACTTTATTTTGATGAATGTAGCTGTTATGTTGGTGTCCCTCGCTGGGACACCAAGATGGCAGACCCATACATTTTAACTAAATTATGAGCATAAGCGATCGCTCATATCTTCGTATCTAAAACTTCTTTTAACTAAAGCTTCAGCTGAAATATACGGTTTTGGCTGCTCTTTCGGCCTATGAAGGTTTTGTTCTATATAAGTCCTGGAAAAATTTTCAATGACGTAGGTGAAAACCGAGAATACAATGAAAGAAGAAATTAGAAATAGAAATGGCATAGAAATTAACAGTTGACAATGTCAAGTCCCAGAGTCTTGTCCAACTCTTTCTTCATTCAACTTTTGAGGCATATTTAAATGCAGCAAGGACACAGACTCTGGTCAGACTCTACAAATCTCACTATCATTAGTTATGACAGCTGTCAAACATGTCAAGTACAATAGAACAATCAACAAAGCAGGATTGGTTTACAAATTTTGCTGACTGGTGGATTGTATTTGACAGCTCATGTACCAAGTAGAAGGGCCAAGTAACGTCTTGATAGAAGCTCCTGTCATTGAAAATAGATGTCTTAATAATAATCAATTATAATAATAATAATGAAGAAATAGAAAATAATAATACGTGACAGAAAATACTAAAGTTTGTTATCTCCAAAGTCTGGCAAAGACAAAGTCCAACAAAGTTTTGTCAAAACTCAAAAGTACGTACAAGTTTCCTTTTGATAAGCTAATTTAGAGAAATGATTTTGACTGTAAATTAAACAGTCTTAAAAAGAACTCACCAATAGCTTGTGCTGCTTGTAAGCTTCCGCTTTTACTCGCAGTATTCATGTGACTGTGTTTTTATTTACAACCATTCATCTGCACCTTCGTCCGCCATATTGGCCGTGCACCCTGGTAACTAAAACTCGATGTCTTGCCGACTGATTTCCGACGAATTATGACGCATTCGGTAAATGTTCATCCGCCAAGATGGCGGCTGGGTCGTTGAAAACTATAAATAGTTTGGCTCGCTTTCATCTTCATAGCACAACAGCGAGGGCTTATACTAGGTAAATAAACGTATCTTAAGGATTTTTATACTCAACTCTTTGTTTATTAATTGTGATTTTGTGCATGTTTAGGTGTTTAAGTAGTCGCTGGCGATTACCAACAGAGAAAGTCAGCACGCACGAAGGAAGTAGATTTGTAAAAGCTCAGGATGCTATTAATTTAACAGCGAATCAAACTATTTTGGTTCCTAAGAGAACTTTATTATCTGGTTTTATACCAGGACTTAAACCAAACCGGAAAAAAAAGTATGCAGAGAGAAGATTGTTGGGGTAAGTTACATCACATTCAATGACAATTAGCCACCATTTTCGTACCCAGAGCCCACTCCTCATTTGGTTGGTCGTGGGCTCTGGGAAACCCTGAAATTTTAGCGAATTTCATTGGCTGATGAAATCAACAATGACTGATCGTATTTGATTGGTCCATGAGATCAACAAAGATTCAAACTTGCAAGGCGAACGAAACGAATGACAGTGACGGTTGTATTTTCATACAATGGTATTCCGTTTTTGAATTATAAACTATGAAATGAGTGACTGTGTAGACATAAATTGATCTGAATTCGTAAAGGGAGATCTAACAATATATATATATATTAACGGCTGCAGTGACCTACCACCGGAGAAGACGTAATCGATCGTACTCGCTTTGAGTATTCAAAGAAATATTTTTATAATTATATATTAGAACATGTATTTATCGTCCAGCCTTTATCGCAACAGAGCCAGAGAAGAACTGATGATGAACGTCGAAGGGCTTTTAAACTGCTACATGAAGACTGATATATGTACAAACTTTTGTACTAGCTTCTTTGAATATTCGATGGTTCGAACCAACGTAAACACTACATAGCCAGTAGACTCTTCCACAGTACCCGCTCTCAGCGGTCTTTAGTATGAGTATGCGCTCTGATGACTTGGTCGTCAAAATTTGACGACCGAGCAACAGGGTTTCCCAGAGCCAGCGACAAACCAAATGAGGATTGGGCTCTGGGTACGGGTCGTCATGCAACGACCCGAACGGCGGCTGTGAGGGAGACTATAGATCTTAGAAAACGATGGATTTCATTTTTAATGTCATTTCTCCTGTGTCAAACATTATGCGCTGAAACTTCGAGCCCTTTTGCTACATGTAATTTCGAGCTGCTCTTTCCATTTCTGCATGGAGTTCATTTTGACAATGCTGTTCGATTTATGGGAGTTAGGGTCACGTGACCTCCAAGTGCAAGTCGCCTATTCATTTCTATATAATACATGCATAATATTATTATCCATAACTGGCATAAGGTATAATGCATATATTTAACATAGAAGGCGAACTCAAGCCTTCTATTGGCAGATACATTTAGTTGGCGAGGGGTGCTAGCCCCGAGTCAACTATCAGCCGATAGAAGGCGAGAGTGAGCCTTCTATCTGTTTTAGAATACCACAACTGACTATCTATAAAACATATTTTCATTTGTGTTTTCATTCTTATTGATCATGAATATTCAAATTTTAAACAACGTGTGCTCTGCTGTCTATCTACTGATAGTAGGTTAGTTTTGAACCAATCAGATTGCGAGTTTCGCTATAGTACCATAGGCAGTTGTGGTATTCTAAACATCTATAGACAGAAGCATATTGAGGGGTTATGATGTCATTCACAAAATAATTATTGCAGTTGAACCTCCTATTGGCCATTACAAAAAAGAGCAGAGGACTGGGAACGAGTTTATTAGAATTAATGTAATTACGAAATTAAGTTTATGACATGAAACAACATGTTGAAATTATCATAATTATGTGCAAAGTTTGATGTGATTTGAGTGAATTCTGTCGGAATTATAAACTTTTGAAATTTTGAAATTTTACAGTGAATGAGAGTTTGTATGGGAAAATGTACATCTTTGATGCCCTCTAGCATTGTCAATATTAAGACAAAGCTAACCAAACTTTCCAGATTAGCTAAGTTTGATCTGCTCTATCAGAAAATGATGCCCACTTTTGCTAGTTAGTCGGGCTTCCTGTGGAAGACCCGACTCTAAAAATGCATACTCTTGATGATTGTGAAATTCTAGTGAAAGCTATTCTTGTGCTGGGAGATTTGATTATTGTACATATACAATACTTTATGATCATTCTAAACCATAGTGCGTAAATGAATTACCTTGCTACTTGTTTGATGCATTAGTCTAGTTCATAGAGATATGGATTTATCAATCCAGTACCAGTACTGCAAAGGGTTTAGAGATCTTTAGAACTTAAACGAATCGAAGTGAGTTGATACACGCAGCTGTCGGTGAAGAGAAATGCAGTTGTAAGGTTTTCAGCTGACCGATAACCGTCGAGGTAACTTACCCATATTTACACTTCAACAAACATTGTTTAATCACTCTGCGATGTCTAGTTTATGTATACGGTATTTGTATTTGTATGGATATATTTATGGTAACAAATAAACTATGTCATTGTCATTCATGATTCGCTGAGTTTGTGAATCGCAGTACTGAAATTGCAAGGAAAGCATGTTCTATTGAGCTCAAGTCACGCAACGACGAGCAAATAGGCTACATTTAATTTCTTATTGAATTAGTTTTACGGACTTGGTCCCAGTCCCCTGCTCTTTTTTGTAATGGCCAATTGCAACCACTCTCATAAGCGACAGCCTCTCCTATAAAGTGACCAGTTTTCAACAAAAAAAAGTTCAGTTCCACTTAAATCACTATAAATAGTTGGAACCTCTTGTAAGTGACCGCCTCTTGTAAGTGACCACAAAGGTTGACATTTTGGGAGGTTCGACTGTATTATAGATCTCATCGGAGTAACAAATGCTGATAAATGGAATATATGCTGAAAATCAAATTTTAGTGATTATTAACTAGCATTTGTTGTTTTTCTTAGGTATTCTATGGAAGATATTTATGCTGTGGTAGCAGACGTAGACGACTACAAAAATTTTGTCCCTTGGTGTAGAAATTCCTCGACATATGCTCGCAAACCTGGCCGTTTTAAAGCCAAACTTTGTATTGGATTTCCACCTCTTTTATCAGAAAAATACACCTCGATTGTTACAGTTGTTCCACCTAACCTTGTTATAGTGAGTACATTGTACATATAGTTATTACGAACAAAGGATAATATGATCAATGGTTGTAATCATTGTAACAGACACATTCCATAAGCGGACACCTCCCATAAGTGGACACTTCCTGTAAGTGGACATTTACACTTGATTCCAAGGGTGTCGGCTTACATAAGGTTTCAATGTAAGTGTATTATAAGAAGAGAGGAGTAGACTAGCTTTGCTTTGCTAAGAAATATCTACAATCTCTGATTTTAATGCCTTTGAAGGAAGTGTGTGTGTGTGTTGGGGGGGGGGGGGGGGGGGGGGGGGGGGGTGGTAGGGGAGGAAATTAGTAGGAGGAATACAGTATAATACATGTATGGGTGTGGTGTGTTGATCTGTAGTCAGAATGCACTGATGGGGAAATGTTCAACTACATGAAAACAGTTTGGAAATTCAGCCCTGGCGTCCATGGTAACCCAAACACTTGTACTCTAGATTTTAGTGTAAGTACAATGTACACATAATTTTATCCAATGCATTAATAATTCATGAGAAAATACAATAGAAATCATTAAGTACTGTGGAATGGTTTATAAATCATGCAACTTGTATAACACATTATAAAATAACTATGATATAACACGCACTCTGATTGACCAAAGTATGCGTATTCCGCGTGCTCTATGAAAGCGCAGTGCACTCACGAGCAGATATTTAAACATTTTTGCAACGAACAAAATTGAAACTTGCTTTAAAATCATACTTGTATTTTATAATAGAAATAGAAAACTCGGCAGCTGTGCTCTATCGAGTTATAGAAGCACTTAGGAATAGAGTACCGAAGTGATGACATCATAAAAATAAAATTTTCGCTTTATCAACTTTCTTTCGATCCCCGATTTAGAAAGAACATCAATAAAGAAGCTTACATGCCAAATTTGAGAGCAATCAGATAAATAGCGGCTGAGATATGGCCAGTTGAATATATAATTTCCCTACACTAATCACTGTAATTTCGGCTTGGATCATAAAGTTATAAAGCAAAAATTATTGTTTTCGTGACGTCACACTTCGGTACTCTATTGAAAGAAGACTTGAGAAGTGCGAGAATATGCCTCATGCTTCTTCTAGCACTTCTCTCGTCTTCTTCCAATTCCCACGTGCTTCTATAACTCGATAGAGCATGCTGCCTCGTTTTCTATTTCTTCAATAATGTTGGACCCTGATATTATTCTACAGTCAATTATCAAAACATTTCGTGCAGACCAATTTGGAGCATTATTATTTGGCAATTTGTAAATTTATAAATATTGATTTACTCTACGGATATCTTTTTTGTAACACTCTGGGCAACAGTGTATGTGGAGCGCCTTTCACCAGCTCTGCAGCACACAACAGGTTCATGGGGATTCTTATCAGCCAATAATTGAAGGGCTCCCTGCAAGAACAATGTAAGTGATGTCTGATCAAAATCTGAATTCTCCTTGAGATTCTTTGATTTTCAAAGGAGAATTTGGGTTTTGATCACAAGTCACTTACTCCATTTTTGCAAGGAGCCCTTCAATTATTGGGAAGAGTAACAGAGATGCCTCATATTCTGCGTTCTGCCTGTAGTACCAGTCATGACGTTTATCTCAACATGACATTATAACTGGAAATAATGGTATCTCACATCCATACTTTTCATGTCTACAGTAACTTTTACTAAGAATATGTGCATTTAATTATTAATAATAATAATAATATTGATTTCCTGGACAGCTTGAGTGTATCTATAGTTGTGCACATACAAATACAACCATTATTTATCATGAGGAACATTAATTAACATTCTTTTTAAGTTGCATTTTTCATCTTCTCTTTTTAGGTTGAGTTTGAGTTTAGATCAGTTATTCACTCTCACCTGTCTACAATGTTTTTTGACGAAGTAGTCAAGAAAATGGTCCGTGCATTTGAAAAGCGATGTCAATACATATATGGACCTAATCGTTTATGCGAGGCTATAAAAACAAGAGCTGCACAACCCAGTAAGTAAAGGAATACTAGTAGTATTGCAACAACAACTCTTTTATGTGTACCTGAGCTGCACAACCCAGTATTAAGTAAAGGAATACTAGTATTATTGCAACAACAACTCTTTTATGTGTACCTGAGCTGCACAACCCAGTAAGTAAAGGAATACTAGTAGTATTGCAACAACAACTCTTTTATGTGTACCATTTGTACCTTAGTAATAATAATAATTGTACGTGTATGTAAATAATACTAATTAATTAATGAATGAATAAGCAAAAAAGGTATTACTAAGCTACAGTGTACCTGCAATAACCAGAGGGGCTAACAGATTCAGGTAGCCAGATTATTTAGAATTGTATTATTTAAGGTACCAGGGGACCTTCGTGACCACTGTTCACTGAAAACCACGTAGCGCACTAACCACTCGCCCAACATGTATAAAAGTATACATTTTCTTAAAGCTGAATAAATGCAGATTCTAAATATTCTAATTATTTCCTATTTTGTAAATATTTTTTGTTATTGCACATTTTAGAAAATTCGACCGGCCTTGTTCAAAGAGAATTTTGCACGTGGGAATTCAATCGATTTCTAAACGGAAAGTGCCATTGTAATGAGCACACTTTGTTCTAAAAAACTGTCTCTCCGATTTTTGATACGTTGCCTCGTTTAAAAGTTATTTGATGATTTATGTGTAAATCGCTTAAAAACACACATTAATGAACTTTGACAGCAAATATCTCCTCAACAAAAGTGGGTATGGGAAATCGGAGACAAGGTTTTTTAAAACAAAGGGTGCTCATTACAATGGCACTTTCCATTTAAAAATCGATTGAATTCCCGCGTGCAATATTCTCTTTGAACAAGGCCGGTCGAATTTTCTAAAATGTGCAATAACAAAAAATATTTACAAAATAGGAAATCATCTCCAGCATATATTAGAATCTGCATTTATTCAGCTTTAAGAAAATGTATACTTTTATACATGTTGGACGAGTGGTTAGCACGCTACGCGGCGTTCAGTGAACAGTGGTCACGAATGTCCCCTGGTACCTTAAATAGAGATAGGTCTGGTGGTGGTATAATGAAGAATAAAGTGGCTAGGGTAGAGATACTTTGAAATACAAAAACACTAAATGCATACACACAAAATGTTAGACAACCTCAATTGCATTGCATGTCATACACTCAGGTTGGACTGTTTAAATTACCACCTGTACTTTTACAGACTGACAATGTTTGTTCTTCACTTCAGATCCCAGGTGACAGAGGAAGAGCAGTGGATACTAAGTTGCTCAAGGTCCACTGTTTTGTTGTCCCCCAAGAGCCAGTTGTGACAAGACTGGACATAGCAGAAAGTATAGATTTGGACCCCAGTTTGATAATTGAACTGGCTGATGCACAAATCAATAATAATATTTTAAATAATATTTTGACATTTTACAAGGAGTCTGGTAGATCTAGACCAACATAAAGTTTCCAACAGACAAGGCTAAGTGTTCTTTTAGTGATGTATTGTGATGCAAATCCCTCTGAAGGGAATGACAATCATTTTCTCTAGCTTACCTTCCACTTTGGCCACTTGTAAGTCAACTTTCTTCTTGGCTGGTGGTGTAGTGATATCAATAGTTATAGTAACTACTTTGGACCAGAGTGGAATTTGCTTGATTGTGAAACATGAACAATACAATACAATACAATACAATACAATACAATAACTTTTATTTAAACACGATAACATTTAAAGCTAAAGCTTGTGGGGTCGTGTAGAACATAATTATAAATAATAATACATAACATAATACTATATTTCACTGTGGGAATAACCAGGGGAAAAGACAGAATGATATTCTAAATAATTAAATATCACACATTTTACTTGATTCTTCACATCATTTCAAATCTAATCTGTTGTGCAAAACTGGCCTAAAATGTGGTCTTCTTAACTCCTTCTATTTGATGTACTAAATAATAATTAATTCAATTCTGAGCACAGTGCATGCTGGCATCTCCCTGGCATCATGAGCTAAAATTGTGAGGTTATCAGTGTGAATATGGGAACTTGTAAAGTAGGTATTTGACATAAGCTATAGTTTATTAAATCAAAGTCGTCAGAGCAAAGTAACCAATATAGTAAATCTAATAAATACAGTTACTGTTGGATGTATTTATGCTAATGCCAAAGGACTTTGGAGTACAGTCATGCACCCAACAAACTAATGTTGAAATCCTGGACATAGTTACAGTAATACAGCTGGTGGATGTCGCAAACTTGCAATACAGGGACCACAGAGATGGGGGACTGGGAAAGCCCCCCCCCCCCTCCACTTTTAGCCAAAAACGTTGTCACAGTATGTTGTTGTCTGATGTACTATACACTCATTTCGATAAAGTTAGTCACCCAAAAAGCTTCGAAGCTTCGAAGGTGAGACCAAGAAGGACCATGGGTACATACATTTTAACCAACCCAGGATCCTCATCAGTCTCACTTTTGAAGCTTTACGGGTGACTAACTTTGTCGAAATGAGTGTATACATTACTAGTCTACTAGTATATCTGCCCTCCCCCACTTTTTAGGGTGCTTCCGTGGGCCCTGCAATATGAGGAAAATAAAGAAATGTTGCACTTAATTGTGCAACATGTTTCAACCGACTTGCAACAATGAAAAGGGGACATTGCTTCCAAGTTGTGCTCTTGGGTGGTGGTAATACATGCAAAGGTTTTTATTTTCCACACAATATTTTGTGCAATGTCAAACTACTTCCAATGCTGCCATATATTTGTTGCCTAATTTACTTGATCTTTAGACTACCTGTGTTTTATAACTTTATTCTATACTTGTATCTGTAATGGTATCTATGTATGGATTATGTATCAAGTGTCTGTATTTGTCAGGGTTTCTTAAGAAATGCTGTGGGGCATAAAAATGATCAGACTTTAAATCACTGGGGGGAACCGGTAGCCCATCAAACCATTTCCCCTCTTTCACTAAACTTTTTAGATATGTGAGGTCCATTTTTTGGGGTATGCTACCCCACCGTGGGTAATCAGCATTCTGGGCAGAAGTGAACTTGATTCTGATGCCTTCAGGATTAAAACATCCAGAGCAATGCCAGCCAGCATAGTGTTTGTCTTCTCCCATAAACCATGCACGGACCTTGTGATTTTCCTTGTAGACCTCCAGGTATGGGTGGAATTTAGCGTTCAGGCCGTGTTCGATGTCCCTGATGATATTCGAGTCGTTGAGATACACATATTTCAGCATTCCTACCGTACAACCTATTGTTACTTGAGAGTATTGAGTATTTTTCCAAAAATATCCAAAAACAGACCACTGGTAGCGCAGTCCAAATGGCTCGGGATACCCGTTGTGAAACTTCAGAAATGCTAGAGAATCCATTGATGGTATTTCATCGATATCAAACACTAAAAACAAATCATCGTCTCTGAGGTTGTTGATGTTTATCAATCCATGGACTCCCAGTAAAGTTCGAAAATACGAGTCTGCTTTCCACCCCTTCTTCCTGCCACCGGTTGGGAAGTGATCACAGTACATGTACAGGATTTTCGAATGGAACGTTTTTAAATAGCCACGATGAAGCCTTGGCAGAAGTCTGACCGGCTTGCGCGTTCCATATGCTGTGTATGCCGATTCGAGAAAAATAAATACATCAACAAGATCGTAATGTTCGTTTAGAAGCGCCTCTAGCATGTCAAACTCGTGGTTGAATAGAGCTGCGTATATGATACGTCTTGCAGTTTTCCGTCGAAGACGTAAGTGATGTTTTTCTGCAACAGTCATACTGTGACTAAAATACAGCGAGTCGGGAATAGAGCACGATTGACCATGCCAACCAGATCGACATTTGCACTGCTTATGCATCGTGAATCTCGTCCCTACGTTCAGACATGTCGTAGTCCAGCTCTTGCTTGTATGCGAAGACATCGATTCAGGCTCTTTCAGGAAGAACGACCTTGCTGAACGATGTGAAAAGGCCACTCTGTATTATGGACAAGAAGACAGATTTCAGTGTTGGGTAAACAAATGGGTTTAGATCACAATAGAATCATCAATCTTTTTTAAAACTCTCAATAGAAATTCTCCTCGGTTCTATTAACTTTGCCTTGGGAATAATTATTCTCAACTTCTTCTCGTTTCGATTCCTCGATGGAGTATCTCCCATAGCAATACATGTATATATTACATGTAACATCTCTACTAACCTCGCAGTCAATTTTGTTTCTTTATTAGTTTCGTCTAATCCTGTTTGCGGCCTGGTGCTAGATGTCGACTCATTTACAGAGAGCAGCAAATGAATGGAATAAAACACGACAACAAGAATGGAAACTATCAAGACCTTCTGTACTGTTTTCACATCACATGTTCCTAGAATCTTCATCTCTTGACATACGATACTGACAACTAAGCAGCAACTTGATACGCCTCGGGTCTTTTGAGCTGTCACTCGCTATTATATTTTCCGTGATAAGATGCATCCAGATAATTTGATCTACTTTATATTTGACATAATTCTGATGCTCTTTCTTGTCCACTCATGTGCTATTATTGCGGGGCCGAGTTTCCTCCATCGTTTGGCCCAAGCAGATGACGCTGCTTCAAGTTACAAGTTTTAACTTGCGGTGATGCAGCTGGACAGTGCCCAGACGCTGTATAAATAGCGTTCACTCGGGGATGATCGTCGTCTCTTTTAGTTTTTTGGTAAAACTTATATTAGGGTGTTGACTGACGAGGGAACTTTTTTTTACTTTTTTCCCGTGAAGAAATAAAAAAAATGCCGTCATACTGTGCTGGTGGTGTCATTAAAGTGACTAATGCTCTTATTTGTCTGTCTAGTTTAGAATGATGGTATATTTTAGGGGTCAGAAAGACATGCGTACTGGAATATACGTGTGAACCAATCAAAATTCTTATCAGCACGCAAAGTACTATACTGGGAAATATCACGTGACAAATGCATTTTGCGACAAAAAAAGACACGGTACGCGCACGGTACGCGCACGGTACGGTATTCATTTTTAAGACTCATGCTACACAGGTAGCCCGAGTAACTAAGACATGGTATGCAAAACCGGTCATGGATTACCGCTGAATTGAGCGCGGATCATCTTGTCATCAGTCCGAGTCAAAATCAAGATTATTCAACATCCACTGACCATAATTATTACAATGGAACTTCGCCGAATAGACATTTATCCCAAATACAGCAACGGTCTAATTGTTAAATATCCAGACAGTACTGGCTTAGGGGTAGGGTAACCCCTCCCTCACTGGCCTTTTTGGTTAGGACCTAGTTATATATATATAGCACCGGGATAGCGCTAGCCTGGTTTTCAGCCAGGTCCGTGGTCCAGGATAGCGCGGGTGGGGCCGAAATCTTCAACCTCTACGTAAGTCGATTCGATGTCTCAGCTTATCAGAATGTCTCGGGAGAACCGTTCCATTTTTAGCTTTTTATTTCATTTTCTTTTTTAATGTGCAGGGTCGGGCCTGAGGGGGGTGCCGAGCGAGCAGACGCGTTAGCAGTGATTGAGCGGTCTGTTCGAGCCTCGTTGGTGTGTCGAATGATTTTCTTTTTTTTTCTCTTCCTCTTTGTTCCCCCTTTCCTTTTTGTTTCTTTTCTTTTTTTTCTTCAGATCGAGGTCGAATCCACCTTCACTCATAAAATTCCACTCAAAAAGGAAAATAAATCGCTCACAAAACTCCAATATTCCAAACAGAGTAGAGTGCAATTTAGAAAAGCGTGAAATAGTACTAACTTTAAATAGTACTAAATAGTGCTATTTCTATTGTTTTCTATTGTTTCATTAGTGCTATTTAGTACTAATTAGTTATTTAGTTTTCAAGCTTTTCTAAATTGCACTCTATGATACGTGAATTTATTTTAAAGGAGAACTGTAGTCTAAGTTTATCTTTATATAAAAACAAAGAGAATGTTGTGTATTTTCTAAACGAATTTCCAACTAGACTCTTTAACAAGCGTTCACTCGTGCCCTGGTACGATTGAGCACTGGGGATGCATTGTAGCATGAAAGACGCATCGGCTTATGGGCACCCACCTTCCATTCGGTGAGGGACTGAGCTGTGAAGAACGAAGAGATCAGGAACGAACTGAACTGACCGAGACACACGTTCCCAGTCTCACCCCAGACAATATACAAAATGGAAGTTAAACTGTTATAAGATTTTTACAGATTTTTCAGATATGATTTTGAGTCCGCGGAACGACCTGGTCCGTAAACGCTTGACATCTTTTAGAGTAGGTCTACCGCTAGTTCCTCCAACAAGGTTTGTGAAGAAAGAGGTCAACTGTTGAGAAAACCTCATAGATCAGTTTTTAGTGGTCTCGTTTGACGTTCACAGTCACACTCGATTGCAGATTGTCAGCTTAGTCATCATAGCTGTATTCACGACTTTAAACATTTCTCAATGTTTAGATCTGAGATAACGATTATAGTGATCAAATCCGGCAGTGTTTGGTTACTTGTTGGGTGACTCGGTAGAACATACAGAATTTGGAATCGCCCGGCACTCGACAACATAATACCGGCCAGCTCAGAATTTGTATAAACGACCAAAATCGAGAAAACATACTTAGATTTTGGGGAACTAGTCAGCTAGATATCTTTACGTGAGAGATGAGAGATTTTGACGGCTGAACTTGCCCCTTGACCTCCGGTGCTTCCTGATTGGTTTGTGATTTGTAATCTCTCTTGTGGTCAGACTTGTTGTCTCCTTCTGCCATATCTCGAAGGTGACCACCAAAAAAATATAAAATATATAAAAAAACAACTATAATTGCGTTCACTCGTGCTACTGATAAAGCTTGATAATGAGCTGATGCTAATGTATGATGCTTGAAAATGGAAAATCAGTAGTTTCGATTTTCATTGAGCACTTCGTCGCGGAATTCTGACAACAAACTCAAGCATGTTAAGGCCTGGGATTTTAAAGAATTCCCCTAAAACGTTAAATTTGCCTTAATTGTGTTTGGGACAGAAAAACAAAACGATTTTCGGCTACATAATATATCTCATGAAACTTAACATTTTGGTACGAATTTCAAAATAAGGGATGGGTCACGTGACCTGTTACGTCACAAATCACGTTTTTCAATTTGGGGAGATGGAGACAAAAGGTATCAAAGTTATTTTTGTGTTTTTACCTTTGTTTTAATGTCCTTATTATGGATCTGCCTTAACACCTGGACCATCATTCTCATTTAAGGAGATATTTAACTACGTAATAGAAAAAATCTAGTCACGTGACCTATTTTACATAATATCTCCTTTAAAATGAATGATGGTCCAGGTGTTAAGGCAGATTCATAAGAACGACACGAAAGCAAAGGTAAAATCACAAAAATAACTTTGGTACCTTTTGTCTCCGTCTCCCCATATTGAAAAACGTGTTTTGTGACGTAGCAGGTCACGTGACCCATCCCTTATTTTGAAATACGTACCAAAATGTTAAGGTTCATGAGATATATTATGTAAACGAAAATCGTTTTGTTTTTCTGTTCCAAACGCAATTAAGGCAAATTTGAGTGTTTTACCAAAAACCCAGGCCTTAACATGCTTGAGAACACTGACTAGCAGCACTACTTTGTGCATTTGGTGTAAGCAGAGCTTAGCATGGACTATCGTTATCAGCCTTATGAAGTTCATGCATGTGATGTCATTAATGGCGAGCTGTAAAGAGCTCGAAAATCTCTCCAATTTTCCGATTTAACGGAGAATGGGTGAATGTTTTCCTCCTTGTTGTAAAGTGTAAATTCAATGCAATACAATACAATTTATTCAAATATTCCCATTTATATACATGGTATTACTTATAGATATAGTGTATAACTATGTTTTTAAATTTCATATGATATAATTATACAATAACAGTAACAATAGTAATAAAAATATGATTTAAAAAAAGATAGAAAAAAAATTAGAATTAAATAAAATATATAATTGTTCTTTGAATAGACCTTTTTACCGATACGGCGGCCATTTTGGATTCTATTGTTTTGGCTAAAACATTATGGGATGCTCAGGGTGCAAATGACCCCAAAACTCCCAAAAACTGTACATGTGGAGTCGCGTCAATATTACCCTGCGAGCAGAGGTTTCTTTTCGTCTTTCATGTGTTCTGAGTCTTTTACTTTTGCTGAACGGCTTTTTGTTTTGGCTTTTACCTTGCTGTTCTTGTAGTTCGAGGTACGTCAATATATTATTTTTCTATTTCACTCTAACCATAGTGTTGTATGGCTTACTCTACATGTGTTGTGTATTGTTGTATAATTTTGTACAAATTCATTGCTTTAAATTAGGTTTTCGTAGTTTTTCATGGCCAAATGGTTACTAGCTTGCACATTGGGCATCCCATAATTCAAGATGGCCGCCGTATCGGTAAAAAGGCTATTGTGTAGAGATTGCACGATAGGAGAAATTGAGTTTCATCTTCAATTTCATTAGAGTTACAATAATTACAAGTTCTTAAAATGATCAGGTGTTTTTGGTATTGTATTGTATGTCTTCCAGTTTCAATTCAGTCTTAAGTTATGGTTTCCTATTCTAAATTTAGCAATAGTTCTTTTGTGTTTAGGATTTTTAAGTACTGTTTAATAAACGAGCAGGAGTGTTTTATCAGGTTTAAAACCACGAGGCGAAGCCGAGTGGTAATTTTAGACCCGATAAAACACGATCTGCGAGTTTATTGGACAGCTTCAAAAACGATCTTCCAAAATAATACATTTTCGGATGATTTCAGTAAAAAACAGCAAGGAAAACACAAGCATAGCAGTATCGTGTTGCTTCTAACGCCTCACACATGCGCACCGATACTACTGATCTCTCAAAAAGATCCCATATTTGAACGACGGTCCGAAAGTGTGACCAAGGAGCGATCTTTCCGGACAACATACTACCCTTCCCAGTAGAGCGAGTCAGCCACGGTTTTTTCATCACCTTCGTAGTGGATGTTTCGTTAACCGCAAGTCGGTTTGAAAGCCATCACGTGGTATGTTTGTGTGTACCACGAGATCAATGTTTTCGCATCACGTGATGCAGTTCGCATGTGTACATCAATACATCATTCCCTGCATCAACCAATCAAAATTTACCATTCTCACGCCTGAAATGAACAACATATTATTTTTACAGCTAAGTCGGCTAGATCTAACGATCTAACGTGTTTGGAAAATCCAACACAATCGTCAACTGTGAGTTCTTGTAAACGTCTGTAAACTCCCTCGTGAACGCTTCACGAATTTCCTAAGAGCAATGCTTGTTAAAAGCTAGTTCAGTACGGTGTGCAAGTACATAACCACCTTCGTAGTGGTGGGTTGGACAGTTGTCTAGTATACTGTAGAATTAATTTTCTAGCGTGAACTAAATTAGAATAAGATTTGCGAACTGCATCACGTGATGCGAAAACATTGATCTCGTGGTACACACAAACATACCATGTGATGGCTTTCAAACCGACTTGCGGTTAACGAAACATCCACTACGAAGGTGATGAAAAATCCGTGGGTGACTCGCTCTACTGGGAAGGGTAGTATATGTCGTCCCGTACAGGGAACAGGAAGGTCAATGATACTATTCTTCCCAGACGTAAACTGCGACACTATCGA
Source organism: Actinostola sp. cb2023 (assembly GCA_033675265.1). Taxonomy (NCBI): domain Eukaryota; kingdom Metazoa; phylum Cnidaria; class Anthozoa; order Actiniaria; family Actinostolidae; genus Actinostola; species Actinostola sp. cb2023. The sequence continues at coordinate 679,550 of JAUJYZ010000098.1, read as the reverse complement.
TTTTGAAACGCCGCTCGTGCCAATTGGAATGTAGTCACGTGATGCACTTTTTCGTACCTCGTGATCACTTGTGGACGTACTTCGATCCGTCATATCTCTCCTCCCGCCCTGGTCATGATTGTATCTAGAAAAGGACGAAGTTGAAAACAAGAAAGCTAAATTCCCCACATATATCAAGCAAGCTCTTTAGCCTTAGAAAAACATCTACGGCGACATGCAAGGCACACTGAAAATTGCTTTCTCCTGGGCCCCGGTCCTCATCAAAGATCAAATGATCAGTCATCGTGCCAATATTAAGATCGCATAATATCTTGTCAATTTCAGGCGTGGGAGCCATCCGTTTTGATTGGTTGATGAAGAAAGCAAGCCTAATTAATTAGTAGTGTTACTAACGCGACCTTTCTATAAACTTGAGCTTTTCCCGTATAGAAAATACACGTGCAACAAACTGGTGTAGTAATTTTACTGTGGTTATTTAATGAATTCTTGCCCAACGTTTCCGACCAAATCAAACTCTAGCTTGCTTATAAACCTCGTTGCAAACGCATCACGTGGTGCCAAAAACTTGTTCACGTGGTACAAAATTCACATCACGTGGTTACAAACACAGACGCTACGAACGCGGTAAAAAAATCGACTGTGTCGCAGTTTACTGGGAAGAATAGTACCACGCACCAATATGAGACCTTCCCTTATTAGTATTCTTTATATAAAGAATACTAATGAGGATGGCTTTATATATATCCTCATTAGAATTCTTTATATAAAGAATACTAATAAGCAGTGCATTACCGGGTATAAAGGTACATGCACGTGATGGATTTCGTCCTTCTGATTGGAAGAATTGCTCATTAATTATGCATGATTTTTGAATACAAATATCAGCATGTTTTGTGTCTTTTTTAAAAATCGAGTAAAATTGTAATTTCCTGTTTGATTGTAATACTTTAATTTGATGATTTATGAGATTTGTTTTTATGTTTTGTTTTGCTTTAGGAAATATATATTTTAAATCATTGTAGTTCAATGAGTGAGTGAATGCCGAATATACTGGGCCACTGTTCTTTGCCGCCAATTTCCATCCAAATACCCCGCCGGCCTGCTTAATTTCTTCATCGATTAATAAAATATTTATTTATAACTAGTTGTTTCTAATAGAAAGTGAAGTGCTGCGAGTTGAATTATTTGCAGGTTAAAATGTAACTAGACGCTTTAACAAGCGTTCACTCGTGCCCTGGTGCGATTGAGCACTGGGATGCACTGCATCATGAAAGACGCATACTTATGGGTCTCCACCTTACATTCGTGAGGGACTTCGGCCAGCTCAGAATTTGTATAAACGGCTGGTTAAGACGGTTGAGAGTGCTAGCAAAATCGAAAAAACATACTTAGATTATGGGGAACTACTCTACGTGACTGAGTTAATTTGACAGCTGAATTTGCCCCTTGACCTCCGGTGCTTCATGATTGGTTTGTGATTTGTTACCTTATGTACTTGTTACATACTGTAAGAAAAATGGCGTTTAGCAATACAGAACCATTATTGTTGATATATGTATGTGTGTTGTACCTTATGTACTTGTTACATACTGTAAGAAAAATGGCGTTTAGCAATACAGTGTTAATACCGTATTAATTAGCCGATTGTGATAGCTATAGTCCTGCACTTAGTCCTTTACATTAGGGGGCAAAATTCAAGGGGGGCAGTACATATTTAAAAGGAAAAAAATGAATAAAAATAGTCTGCCTGCCCCTGCGCTGTGTACGGGGGCCCATTACTTTCGGAATTTATGAAGAAATGCAAAAACTAACGTTACTTTCGGGGGACCGTTATTTTCAGGGGGGCCGTTACTATCGGAATTCTACGGTATTTTATTCCCCAAACGTGTCCAGGTTAATAGGCTACCGACCCTGAAGTAAGCCGGACTAAGCTATGACAACTAATGCTTGATTAACATGACTTCAGTATTTAGTATCGCCATCTTGTTTACCACTGGCTTGCTCGACGGTATTAGAGTTGTTACGGTACTTTCCTTCCCTTCCTTTCTCCTCCATTTCCAAAGAATAACTCTCTCTTGTCCATCGCGCTTTGACAATCTTGTTAGTCATACCTGCACAACAGCATCTACAGACTTTCAAGTCTCGTTTACTAATCCAAGATGCCAGCGAATTGAGAACACTCGCAGTGATACTCAAACCAAGGAACATGAAAATAACTCGCAACCAAACCATGAGCAAATTATTGGAATGCAGGCCAGGGACAATATCGCCATATCCAATGGTCGACAAGGTGATAAACCACGAGTACACACCCTCGACAAAAGTACCATTTTTGTAACCAAACGCGCTCGAGAAGAGAAGAATGACAATCGTAAGTAAAATCAACGATCCAATAAGAGATTTTAGCTCGGCATTCTTCACACCTTCTGCATCATTTCCTTTCAGTTTTCTCTCTATTCTCACGATCAATTGACGAAGAACCGCAAATATGGCGCCTCCTGTTGCCTGTAGGAGTAGAGCGGCCAGAGGGATACCAAACAAGGCATAGAAAATACAGAATAGACGTCCACTGGTAGTGTTAGGGGTGATGTAGCCGTAACCTGCAAGATGACGATCATATTATTGTAATGTTTAAAAAGTCAATGGAAACATTCATGTTGATGTTCATTGGCTCAGTTGCATTTATCGTTGTGTCACTAGCGAAGGCCAGACGTCGTACGTTAGACACTGAGTCAGATGCACTACTGAAAGGCAAGCCCATCTATATTGCAATTTTTCTTGCAATTCGTAACCCAATGATCACGACAGCAAGTTTACATTTACACTCTCTTCTGCCAAAGCACAAGAATTTCATCCAAATTGAACAAAACCAATTTTATTGAAAACCAAGTGCCATCTCGATCACAGGATCACATAGCCTCCTTTGTGTCCCGTTCCGTTCGTTCGTCGCTAGTTCGTCGCATGACTAATTTACACGCATCAACACTGCGATCATTTTTTGGCGATTCAAGACACTGTTTCTTGTTCAAATGTTTTAATCATAATTAAACTAGGAATACAGTGCAGCGAGCCGTGCAGCGACGCGTTCACGTTGAGAAACTGACGTCACAGTCTATTGTTCGCAGGAACACGATTTAGTAATGGCGGACGTATTTTTGCCTGTTTTGAGAGTGCAATATTTCACTCCTTTTTTCTTATATCACTTAAAAACAACTAAAACTGCTATCTTGGAGCTAAAATGACTATTTTACGAATAAATCATTTATTTAGCAATGGTACGAATTTCGTCATAGTAGCACTTTAAGTGGCACCAATTAAAACTGAAATTATCCCTCCTTAGCAACATGAATTGTATTGGTCGCCTGCCGTGTAAAACACATTTTACTTTCTTTAGTGCTGACTGTTTGCGTAGTACTAGAGATAGCGTCTAAAAACAAAATCATAAAGTAAACAGAAATTCCGGCCATACTGAATATAACTAAAAAATGGCATTCTTGCGGCCTCAAAAGTGTCTCGTTCTTATCTTTTTTACAGTTTCATTTCATGTTTCATGTTACAAACAAACAAACACGCGTGAAGTGATGTGTTTTTGTGGTTTCCATGGAGCAAATTATTATTTCCAAAACTTGCGTATTTTATAAACTAAACAAAAGATGGAAGTCAAAATTTAAATGAATAAAAAAATCTTTAATTTTTGCGTTTTTCTGCTATAACCGAACGAGCGTATGTTTATACGACTAGCATTTTTAGTGTTCGCCCTTAGAAGGATCAACAACCACCTTCATCTTGAGGCAAAAGCTATAAATCGCGATTTCATGCATTTTGTGAAGCTTTTTAGAATTATTCATTTCAAAATAAATGTGATGTTAAGTTTGAAATTTTGTTAAGAAGTTGTTAAATAACTGACACTTTATTGACATCAAGGGCTTATCACGAGAGGCGATTTATTTGTTTTGAATAATAATCATTAGAGAAACGAGCGTCGTTCATGCATGTGTATTTTTAAACAATGCAACAGATCTCTGTACGAATACAGTACAACTATATCGCTTACCTATTGTTGTCACTGTTTGGAAAACGAAAGCGAATGCACTCAGGTAATTCCATTCAAATGGAAGAGAGTAAGCCTCCGCAGCCCTCTTCACCAGTTCCTCATACTCAACCTGGCTTATGTTCAACTTGCTTCGAAGCTCTGTTTGTAAGCTTTCTTGCATTTTCTTCTTTTGTGCAATGATTTCATTTGTCTCTTCAGCTTCAATTGCTACAAAGACTACCATTCCCAAGCACAGATACGTTGAACAACAGACAAACCATAGCATTATCGACAGAACATTGTGTCGGTATCCTTCAGCCATGGCCCGGCTACCTAGAGCAGTGTCACTGCCCCACAAAACCAGTACCTCTTCTTTGAACCGTGTTTTGTCCTCTCTCTTCGCCAACTACGTTAATTCAAGTACTAATCTTCCAAATCTACTCGTTAAATACTGCAAGAACATACATAAACAAGACGCTCAATGAGCGTACACTCGGGCTTATGAAAAGGACAATGTCAGTTGCGTGAGGAGAGACCTGACAATGACTGACAGTTGCGTGACGAGGGAGACTATATGTCTGCCAGATGAAGGGCTATACGATCTCGATTTACGAACTATTGACCTTGCTTTCCTTAAATGCTTTGATGTAGTTTTGAAGTACGATTTTTACGATTCCTTTTCCTTCTGAATTTTTCAAACGTGGAATAAAATAAACATCCATCATGAGTTACTGAAAATAACTCGACTGGCTCGACTGTTTGCATGACTTCTGTACATATAGCTTTCTGTCAATAGATGGAGTTATACATGACCGGCGTTGGTCGTGAGTTTAATTATAATGAAACCACGGCGTGACGGCAGTCATGCAGCAAGCACTGATCCCAAATTTCGTACATTGATCTTGCTCATGTTAAAACAATGATTGCATGATCGTGTTTAAAAGGAAGTGATCGATGGCTCGACTTCGCCATACAACATAGGCTCATCGTAAAGTCCATTCAGAACTAGGAATTTCATTCGAAGTTATGCCCAAATTTCGTACATTGACCTTGCTTAGTCCGTGGCGTTGATGACGGCCTATTTGCTTTGATGAAGTGAAGTTTTTGAAGTACGATTTTTACGATTCCTTTTCCTTCCGAATGTTTCAAACATGGAATAAAATAAACTTCAATCATTATATTTCTCAGAAATGTGTTTCATTTTATTGTTGGATACCTTTTAAACGGGTTTTTGAAACCACGGCGTGACGGCAGTCATGCAGCAAGCACTGATCCCAAATTTCGTAGACTTCGTACATTGATCTTGCTCATGTTAAAACAATGATTGCATGATCGTGTTTAAAAGGAAGTAATCGATGGCTCGACTTCGCCATACAACATAGGCTCATCGTAAAGTCCATTCAGAACTAGGAATTTCATTCAGTCCAAGCTCTCCGTTATTATTTGGCTGTTTTAGTTTTCATTTCGGATTTCATTTGCTGTCGAAATTCGAATATATCCAGGATGCTTCAAGTAATCGCTCGCTGGGAACCCGCATATATTTTGGGACAGAGTGTAGCTTGCTTTCTTATCTGCTGAGTAATCTTGGAACTCGATACGATCACATACTTCGCATTTTTTGTACCGATAAGATCACATACTTCACATTTTGTGTCCTACGAAGAAAAATAATGATAGAAGAAAACGCATTTTCTAACTCGGGCTTCCTTCGGAAGGGCCCGAGTAATAAGCGTCTCGCTCAACAATCTAGTGCTTGAGTGAGTCAGCGGTTCCAGATGATTGCGAGATGAGTATTTCATGTACCGTTGCTCCGTCACAGCAAGTCAACTCGTGGATTCGCAAGGGTCTGTTTGTTGAGGCGCGCGCGGGGGAGAATAGGGCAGGCTTTGATTACAAAAGGAGTTTGAATAGCGACCAACTATCGTGATGCATTATTTTGGCTGTCGTTAGTTTCGGTAATTGTTGCGCGAAAACTGACTAAATTAATCTGTCATAAACCTGGCTTTCAGGTTTATGACGCATATTTTAATATATTATTATTATTATTATTATTGCTACTATTATTATTATTGTTATTATTATTATTATTACTATTATTATTATTATTATTATTATTGTTATTATTATTATTATTACTATTATTATTTTTATTTTTATTATTATTATTATTATTATTACTATTATTACTATTATTATTATCATAATAATAAACCACCAGATGATGCTACAATAAGAACATTGCAGCAAAGTGCACGTAAGGAGAAAGATGAAAGTCTACGTGGGCTGGTAGAGAATTTGAAGAATTCCTTACCCCGAAAAACAAAGAGAGCTGTTGACCTTGCTACAGAAAAGGGCGCATCTAATTGGCTGACCGTAATCCCCATCAAGGACATGGATTTCGATCTAAATAAAAGAGAATTCAGAGATGCCATCAAACTAAGATACGACTGGGAAATCACTGACAGCCCGTCGGTATGTGTGTGCGGGGATCTGTTTAATGTGGACCATGCTATGATTTGCAGACGTGGCGGGTTTATTATTCAGCGCCACAACGAGCTGCGCGACCTTGAAGCAGAACTTAACTGTTGAGCATGGTCTGTAATGATGTTGAAATAGAACCTGTCCTACAAGAAATCACTGGAGAAGTGTTAACCAAAGGTTCTAACAAAGCCCCTGATGCTCGCCTTGACGTTCATGCACGCGGTTTTTGGGAAAGGCAGAGATCTGCATTCTTCGATGTTAGGGTATGTCACCCCAATGCAGAGTCCTACAAAGACCTCACCCCCCAGCAAATATACCGCCAACATGAAAATGAGAAAAAGCGCATGTACGCCAGCAGAGTCCTGGAAATTGAACAAGCGACCTTTACGCCTCTAGTATTTACCACAACGTGAGGTATGGCAGATGAGTGTAGACGATACCACAGTAGGCTCGCCGAACTAATTGCCAACAAGAAACGGGAAGATTATGCTACGACTATATCCTGGATACGGGCAAAGGTCTCCTTCTCCATCTTGAGATCAGCTCTTCTGTGCCTTAGAGGCTCAAGAACCACAAGAAGATTAAATAGCAACATAAAAGACATAGACTTGGATGTTGAGACTGCAATTGCAGCAATTAGTTAGATTTATTGTTTGTTTTTGTTTTTTTAGTTAGTGCATTTTATTAGTTTTATTCTCTTTTTATTTTTTTTATTTTTTTAGTAGTAGAGTTTTTTACAGTTTTACGATGACCTCTTATTATATCTTTTTTTTCTATTCTTATATCAAGACATTTACCAATATATTTAGATTTATTTAGTAGCTACTTTATTATATTGTAATATATGATTGATTTTATTATTAAAAATTGTTATTATTATTAAAAAAAATTATTATCATAATTACTATTATTATTATTATTACTATATTATTATTATTACTATTACTATTATTATTATTATTAGTATTAGTATTTATTATTAGTATTATTGTTATTATTATTATTATTATTATTATTATTATTATTATTATTATTACTATTACTATTACTATTATTATTACTATTATTAATTATTATTATTATTACTATTATTATTATTACTATTATTATTATTATATAGTTACTATTATTATTATTATTATTATTATTATTATTATTATTATTATTATTATTATTATTATTATTATTATTATTATTATTATTATTATTATTATTATTATTATTACTATTATTATTACTATTATTATTATTATTATTATTATTATTATTATTACTATTATTGTTATAGTTACTATTATTATTATTATTATTATTATTATTATTATTATTATTATTATTATTATTATTATTATTATTATTATTATTATTATTATTATTATTATTATTATTATTACTATTATTATTATTATTATTACTATTATTATTATTATTATTCATGTTTTTAAATTTATTTAAAGATTTTTAACAATTAATTAGACAACGAGTCCGATTTGTCTATATATTAGATCAGCTGTTTGTATTGTAAATAAGATTTAGATTTAACTTCCATATCGATCTGTAAATCTATTATTATTATTACTATTATATATTGATATAAAATAAAAATATAAAATAAAACTAGCCGTTTCTAATAGAAAGTGAAGTGCTGCGAGTTGAATTAGTTGCAAAATGTAACTGTGAACATTCATTCTACATTTCAGCAAATGATATGATATATTTTAAAGTTCACTTCTATGTTTGGGCTTCCTGTGCTTCAGTTTGCCCGTCATTTGAAGCAAATAATGAGATTCAAGGAGTTTTAACAGCTGATTGAAAGCCAGCAATTGGCGACACAATAGACCTCGACACAATAGACCTCTTTAGCTTCGTATGTAAATTGCCCATTTCAAACCATGTGATGTAAACATGGTGTTCTCTGGAGAATTAGTCCTTTCAATATGAACGAATAAATTTCAGAAATATAATAGCCTGCGTAGCCAGGCTGCAGTAGTAAGCTTATTTTTAGTCGAACTTGAAACGGTCGATGTGAGGTAAAATAAAGTACGCATGTATTCTTATTTACCGTCATCGTAGAACGAACTTTGACGGCTTCTGCTCCATGATTAAATTACCTTGAACATATACCAGTAGATGAATAAAACTTAAGAACATCTAGATTTAATATAGATGTGTAGATGACCAGCTATTCGTTTGTTTATCAGTTCTAGCACCATTATCACGGCGAACTTTCATCATCCCCCGTACACGGCTATAGTAGACAATCTCGCCAAATATTCCTGACTGTATAGTCGCTATGAACATGTCAAGCTTTCGCTTTCTTTTCCGAGTGTAAGTACAATGCAACCAATAGCTACAAGGAGAACGTATTGTATCACAGCGGCCATGTTATTACCACCGCTGATCATAAGTACCATGTGGATTTCGCAATAACCACGAGGTCATGACCAGTGACGTCATACTCAGAAATCATCTTGATCGATTCCTCAAAGTCTTAGTCTCCTATGCACCCGTTCTTAGTTTCGGGATCCCTGTGCTCCCTCTCCACAATCGGCTGCTTTCTTTTGAACTACATTCCTTTCCCTTTGTTCCATAAAACCCCAATTAAAATGAGCTATCAACCAATCAGCGTGAGAGTAGGATTTGAAATGTGATGACATCTTTGCTGACCTCTGTGATATAATAAACAAACTGGGCGGTTAAATGGTCTCGTGATTTATCAAATTACTTTTTGAAGCCTATGCAATGCTCACTTTCACGAAAGTAGCGCTCTTCTATACAATAATATCTTACTTTCTCCCTCGTAGTGGAATTAGAGGATAAATCTTTACTCTTTAGTCAACAACAAACACTCAGCTAGCCTTGCGTCTGTGACCAATCTTTCAACTAGCGAGGCTGAAGTTGAAACGTCAGAGTCTTGAATTTCTAACACGGACTCTAATTGGCTAGAAAATTTGGCGCGAACGGTTTCAGGATATGAGAACCAAACTCTTATTGGTCAGATCCGGGAAAGGAATGTAGTTCAAAAGAAAGCAGCCGATTGTTAAGAGGGAGCACAGGGATCCCGAAACTAAGAACGGGTGCATAGGAGACTATCAAAGTCTCGAATCAAGCTGGATAATAAAGAGCCCAGTGAAACGCGTCCACACACAACACAGGAAGCCCATGTCCAGATTAGTTTCGCTGCTCGCTTCGCTCGCAGCAAATAAAGCATCTAATACGGCTGTGTATTTTTTCGAGTCATTTGTTATATTTTGGCGAGCCATTATTATAACTATTATATATTTTGTCAAATTAAAGATACTAGCTATTTTGATGATAAAACAATTAACAACAGTGAAAACTTGGAAATCTCTGTACGAGCCGGCGCGCGTTAGTTTGTTACGTACTGTTATTAGACTGATATTATTGGTATCAACCATGCATAGACTGTTATCCAGTCATAAAAGACAGATCGTAAACATGCAGAAAGTATATAGATGATATATTTTACATACTCTCCCCGCTATATGATATTGTAATCAGAAAATGTATAATAAATGTTGATTTCACTTTACATGAACAATGCATGTTACGTTTTCATCTTATTCAAATAGTAGTCATGTATATATACATGTATATTGTAGAGCACTATGTTGGTTTCACCCGTGAACTTCACCTGAATTATATATATATTTATTTATTTATTGACTGGACTTCTTGTTAAGACCAGTGTTCTTTAACACTGATAGATTTTCCAGTTTAAATAAAGTATTTATTATTATTATTATTATTATTATTATTATTATTATTATTATTATTATTATTATTAGACGACGCGCAGCATTTCACTTTCTATTAGAAACGGCTAGTTATTATTGTTATTTAGCAATAAATTTAGCTATGACCGACACGTTTTTAGTGATACACATAAAAGGGAATAATTTTCTGTAGTTTTTCAAAATTGATTTATTTTGTTGGTCAGAAGTTCCAGTCCATCCCGGTCACAGGAAGCCCGAGAGCAGTAGTATGTCATTCGAAACCATTACAACTATCACATATTAAATGACCATGAGGTTCTTGGCTCGGTTTGATCGGTTTGATCGACTCCTCGTTGCACCGAATTTTTTTCATCTTTTTTTTTTACAATTTTTTTTTTACTGTTTTTTTTTTGTAACAACATTTTTATACTCACGAAAATGATTATTTCAATAATCATAAAATATTCAGTAAACAAACAAACACCAGTTGGTCGTTTCAGTGACAACGGGAAAAGTAGTGAACGTCGGAATTGAAGCGATTGTGGTTTAATTAATTCAACTTTTAATATACTGGACATTTGTATTTTTAATCTTTCTTGGACATTTTTTCACGTACGCACGTGTGTAGTGGCCGACAGGTTGCTACGCCCTTACTCATGTCTAAGACACTTCTATTCATAAATACAGTATTCAAGTAATTGCTGATTGTCTTCGTTCGAGTAGCTTCTCTTTTGGTGGATGTAGTAATGGTGCAGACCCTCGTCGTAAGTGAACATTATGCAACAATTTATTTGGTGCTTTTTCTCTACCTGTAAATTGTGAATTAGTCATACGTTTTCCAGACGGTTCTTTTACTTGCGTATAATTCGTGCTTGGTGGTGACATGCTTCGTCTTCTATTTGATTTGAAGATAGCGCTTGCAAGCGCTACCGATCCGATCTGGTAAAACTTACTCCTTATTTTAATCTCCTCGATGAGATCACAGTGACTTTTGAAATGATACTTATTCCTCGACGAGAATCTCGGGGAGACTTTATCATTGTTTTCTTCATCATCACAGTCGACCTTCTCGCTTTCTCTTCCTGGAAATGAAAATCGAACGCGTGAATCCATTCGTGTTCTGTTCATACGAAAGCACGATTTGCTTTCGTGTTGGTCTCGATTAGTTGGTTCGATCCCAGTGGTTGTTGTACACTGTCTGGCACCTGGCAGCGCATGTACTGCCGATATCTTTGGTACATTTCCAGGAATAGTTGCCACCGACGCCACCGACTTGGTATTTCCAGGAAGGACTGGTATCTTCGTGTCCCGAACTCTTATTTTCTTCAGGTGAGATTGCACAATGGATCGTCGGTGAATGCTATTACCCCTAGCCTCATCGCTTAGCGGTGCGTCGCTGAATGACTTTCTCCGCTTTGAACCTTGCTCAGGCTGGGGGTCGTCCACTTTCTTCATGCAGCGACTTCGCGCACTTTTAGGAACATTTTGACCCAAAGTGACGTTTCGTAGACTTTGCAATAGACATTCTTTGGCCTGGAGAATATGTTGGAGTTCCTTGTCCACGTAGCTTTGTTGTCTTGCATACATGCGTAATTTTTCTTTCAGGCTTTTTTCCTCCACAATATTACGAATTTGAATCCTCTTCAGACGCTGTTCAGCCATGTCTACAAAACACCACTAAGTCGACCAGGATACACATCAACGGTATCTTTACAGTATATGCAACACACAACTTGACAACCAGCTTATCTGAAGAATCTATTATGTACTGGACCAATTACGTGATGAGCAGTACATTCCAGTACTGTGGAAATAAGTTGGGCAAGAAAAGACGAACAATAGCAGTAATCCGATCATAGTGTAGGCCATTATTAGGTCATTATGACGTGAGAGATTAAATATTGGCAAACAGTTAATCAATTATTATTAAAAACAAAGATCAAAAGACTCCGAAAAAGTTATTGCTGAAAGCCATCAGGCGACACTGGTCTTGGGCTCCCTGTGTTTTTGTGATGGGATTCCTGTGGTTAGATTGGATAACCAATCAGAAATAAGGATGTTTGGATTCTCCTGCGACGAACTCGTGATTTTCGTGATTCGGGCAACAGCCGTTTTCTCAAAACATTTGAGATTTGAAATTTGTTTTTTTTTACCACAGCGCGGACTACTTCGGTATCTGTGTTAGAATACCACAACTGACTGATCTCTAAAACATAGTTTTAGTTAACTAAATCCAATAGTTGTTTTTTGACTTTGTTATTGTAAAAAAGAAATCGCAAGGGGTTTTCCATTGTCTGTACTCTTATTGACAATGGATTTGACGTCAAAAGATCCGGTCATCAGCGAGAAACAGACAGGTGTGGTTTACACCATTCCATGTGGTGAGTGCGACACATCCTACATCGGCGAGACGGGGAGAGCATTAGGTACGCGAATAAAAGAACATCAAGCGTCGGTGCGGCTTAACCACCCAGAGAAGTCAGCTTTGGCGGAGCATGCCCATACATCAGGGCATGCCATTGATTGGAACAACATAAAGATTATCGATCAGTAAAGAAGGACGGTGGCACCACAGAAAGTGGATTGAGGCCTGGCATATTGCCAAAAACAGCCAGAACACTTTGTTCAATAGAGACAGTGGTAGAATCCTACCTACTAGCTATTGTAGCCTGTTAGATCATCATTAGCTTTGCCTGTATTTCTCTCTTTCTCTCTTTCTCTCTTTTATATCATATTTATTTTTTATTCTTTTATTCATTCATTCATTCTTTCTTCCATTTATTCATTCATTTATTCATTCATTTATTTATTCATTCATTCATTCATTCATTCATTCATTTATCCATTCATTTATTCATTCATTTATTCACTCATTCATTCCTTTATTTATTTATTCATCCACTTAATTATTTATTGATTTAATTTTCTCTTTCACTTATTTTTCCTGTCTGTTCTTGTCATATGTTTGCTCGCGCACCGTAACTTACGTGTTTCTTTCTTCTTTTGTTTGATTCTTCCTCGCGCGCTTTGTGTTTGCTCACGCATCCCGTTAGTTTTATCAACGTTGTAATGACGCCTACATACACCACAGGTAGCCCAAGCTCTACTCATGGCAGCTTTGCCAATCAGTTTTATTGAAAAACCTAAAAACACAATTTCTCTGAAAATTCTGAATAAAGTTTACTAAAACAAACACAGTGTGTTTTACTATATATTCTTCACATCTGGAGTGAATTTCAGCTCATTTTAATCATTTTGGGTATTTGTTTTCCCCTCATATGTATACTGTATACATATGAGGGGAAAACAAATACCCAAAATGATTAAAAAGAGCTGAAATTCACTCCAGATGTGAAGAATATATAGTAAAACACACTGTGTTTGTTTTAGTAAACTTTATTCAGAATTTTCAGAGAAATTGTGTTTTTAGGTTTTTCAATAAAACTGATTGGCAAAGCTGCCATGAGTAGAGCTTGGGCTACCTGTGCATACACATTGTAACCCTGAAGATGAGCGCGTAGCTCGAAAGCTCGGTTTATATTTCGAAAATAAACTCAAGGTCGATGAAACAAGCATTTACTTATTATAGTTTTAGTTGTGTTTTCATTATTTATTGATCATGAATATTCAAATTTTAAACAAAGCACGCTTTCAAAATAGCGCCATTTTACAACGTTTGGTAAGTTTGCAATTTCATATTTTCATTTTAATTCGACATGTCTTCAATACTGTTAAGAATTCGTCTTGGCTGACAAACCAGTCTGCATAAAATAATTTATTTTTGTTGAAAATTTTAACCAAACTGGCATTCAGTTTTAGCGGGAGCCATTTTGGACGACTCAGAACTGCCGTCTATCGGCTGATAGTAATAGTTTTAAAATAATCAGATTGCGAGTTTCGCTACAGTAGTCAGTTGTGGTATTCTACTGAATTAACAATTAGACTACGAGTTCAACATGTTCGAGGTTTCTATGAGGCAATAGTCAACAAGGCGCTGACTATCCTAATGGAAAACGAGAACATTTGTTAAAAAGTGTTACTAGACTAGATCGATAAATAAATGGATGAATGGATGGAGTGATGACATGGATAAACGGATGGAAGGAATGGTTGATTGAAGGAGAGAAGGAATTAAGGATGGGATAGATAGATAGAACAGAGAAAAGGATTATGGAAAGGATGGGAAAAAAGGAAGGGTAAACATAAATGGGATAGATGGATGGATGATATTCATATATATGGTACTAAGGGCCGGAGGGGCTCAACTAGAGTCTTAGTTCCTTTATGACTATATAAATCAAAGTATATGAGAACTGTTATTACAAAAGGGGTACGTCTTCGTCAACAAGACTCCTTTAAAGAAAACAGACCTCAATTATTGTTGTATCAAAATCACCTAGGATGTTGTTGTAAAGAATGCAACCGGTGCAATATATTGCCTGTAGGTCGGGGTGGCAAAAGACTTTAAACAAAACTACATAAAACGGGAAATGCTGCAAATTGGGCCTGAGTAGTTCCGTGATTACCCATAATACATCTCGCTCGTGCGTTCGAAAAATTAAAAAAACACGGTTCCTAAAATTGTTGAAAATCTATCGGAAAAAAACAGCAACTAAATTAAATAAAAAATCATTAAAAAATACACTTTACCGAAGAAATAAAATCCAGAATCTAAAAAAAAATCGGGTCCACCGGTCAGTGACTCGAACCCGCGGCCACTTAGGAAATTATATGCAAAACACTAAAAAATCGACCATACACCCAGACTTAAATGCTGAGTCACCGTATGTTACGTATAGGACGAAGATTTCGGCCTCATCCGCGCTATCGGGTAGTACACAATCAGCGTAGTAGTCAAAGAGGGAGGGAACAGTCGTATCCTAGTCCTAAATGACTGCCCCGTACTACTTCAGCTATCTGTACTTCCGATTGATTTCGAGGGTCAATTTAGTAGTCTATCGTGTAACGGTTATTGTTATGGAAATTTATTGACTAACGTGCTAACGTAGCCCTCTGGAAATACGCGGGACCGCGACGCCAACTGACCCAGGGATCGACTCTCCGTGGAATGCACCAACACTTTTTTTACCGTTTTTTTTTTACCTTACTTTTTTTTTTACCGTAAGGGAGGGGTCAGCTAGAGTCTTAGTTCGTTCGTTTGTTGTTTTGTACACAGATTACGCGCGCTCTGATTGGTCGAGGGCCGTGTGTGTTAGAGTACATATGACGTCACCAAAATTCGACTTTAGTCGTCTCCTGTGCATGCATCTATAAGAGTACATACTCTCGGCAAAATGGAATCTATTTCTTTATTATATACAGTCGTATGGGGCACGGAGACACGATGCAACTTTTCTTGCAACGTTGCGTGTGACACCCCCCAAAAAAACTGTTGCGCGCAACGTTGTAAGAAAAGTTGCATCGTGTCTGGGCCTTTACTGTACGGTTCGGTAACCGTACCGTATCCAAGCATTCTGATTGGTTGAGCAACGATTTTGCGCGCTGTGATTGGTTGAATAGATGTCTTCGATTCCGTATCGTAGGTTTCTCAATCATACGAAAACGACTCTATATATCCACACACGGCCGTTCTTTAAAGTGAAAACGGTCCCAATCGACGCAAGTATATAAAGCACGAATGATGGTTTCGCTTTTTGCGGAGAGAAACATCAAATGAATGAATGCTATGATGGTCATTATTTTATTAAAGGTTTATCAAAAGCTTATTGCTACAAGATCACGTTCTAAACTTTCACATTATCTAAACACATGAATAAATATTATACAATAAATATCTTTATAGGATCAACACAGGAAAACTAGTTATTGGATAATCTATCGCGCTTTACGTGATTGTTTAATAATCTTACAAAAGTTCTTGTTTATAATAAACGTGCTCCCCTTTTATCGAGCTTCTCTGATAGAAGCGTGCGAACGATTGGTATAATGGTACTAAAAATGGCGATGAAGGTTCACAACTGATTATGTATTATATATACTTCAAACGCCCGCAGTATAAAGTAAGTCTTATTCGAAGCTTTGGAGGGATTGAAGTCTGGACCGAATGCTCAACCATTGTAAGCAGATTTCGGTTCTTATTTTCAAAACTAGAATTATTGTTAAAAGCCTCGAAAAGCTGTTAACTATGTAAGTATTTGAATACGTTGTCGTTATTGTATGAAAGTTGATTTGAATAATTTAACGCCCTAATTAGTCAGTCTTGTTCTACTATACGAATGATTTAGAGGGATAGTTCCCTACAGTCACATGATCTACGGAGACCATCACTTCAGTTTTAGACGATTTTATCCACTCAGAACTGATTTCTTAGTTACTTTCTTGTCTACTGGTAAACACAGGTAGTCCAAGAATGATGTTGCATCCTTGGACCTGGGTACTATGGTATAAAGCTCACATACCTAATAGAAGAATCGTTGCCTGGTTTTTAAAAAGCTATGACCAAAAGGAATTCTGGGAAATTGTAAGTCTTGAATAACATCGTACAATCAACAACCTTACTATTTTTAAATAGTATTAAAATACTTGTCGCTTGTCGCATTTTAGTTGAACTGTTCTTCAATTTTTAAACGTGGATTATTGACTGCTATCCCAGATGTCTTTGCGGTCATAGCTTCAATGATTTTCAACTGACACAACGATTATGTAATCAGGTGTATACGGCAGTGGTTCCAATGTGCTCAGATACTGATGGCATTTGGTACTTCCTTGGGACTCAGGTATGGGTAAGGAAATGCACGTTTCTTGTTCTTCTCTTCGAGTAATTTGTCGATTTCTGCGAGCTTCTTACGGAAACTGTCGAATTAAAACGATTAAATATCGATCAGTCGAGAGACTACAGCTACGCTATCAGTGAAAATTTGAATCTGAAACTGTATTTAGTCTTACTTTGCAACTGCTTTGACTCCGATTGGATCGTACTGATATTGGATTTCAAAGTCACCCAAAGCATTGGTACCACGGTCGCTAAGGATCTTGGTTACTAGCATGATATCGAGGGTCATGTCTTTCAAGGGAAGATGATCAATGATGTCTTTTTCTGTCAGTTCGTCCTGAAAACAAATGAAAAAAAGGATTTCATAAAATATGTCAAAAACCACATAAGGTAGTAAGAAGTGGTAATGGGCACTAGAAGGGTAGTGCTAGTACGCGCGCTTTAGTGTGGTAGCTTAATGGTGGATCTACGTGCAGCAGAAGGTATTATGGTCATAGTGCAGGGTCTGGAAGGGGCTTTGCATGACTCGGGAATTGACTCAAGTTGCATTGAGCTTGTGATTCGTGGAAAAAATATAAAACCATTCGTGATTCGGGAATTTTATAATGCTCGTGACGCGTGATCTGCTCAATCTGAGGGCCGTGAATTCGGGATTTTCACTGGCAAACTTTCGGGATGATGTTACATCCTGTTACATGATACACCGGCCTTACTGCATATATATCTGGACTATCTGAGGGCCACAAGTTTATAAGTGTATTTCACTTTTATGTGTTTACCCTCTTTAAATAAAGTCTTCATCATCATCATCATCTGTCAACATGACTCTGTTATTTGCGTGATTCGGGAATTTGGGATTCGTGATACAGCTTACCCACCCCCCCCCCCCCCCCCCCAACCCTAACCGCCCCCCCCCCCCCCCCCCCCCCCCCCCTCTTCCTCCAGACCATGATCGTGTAGTGATGGTGTTAGGGGTTCTAGTGGCATTACTGCCGGACTATCGGGGAACCAGAACAAGACTGTGTGACATATTGTATTTTTATACATATTTTTGTACATTTAATTTTATATTTTATAAATATTAGTTTCATATATTTTATTATTAGTAATATTGTTAAGCGCTATTGTTTTTTTAGAAGAAATAACGCTATATAAATAAAGATTATTATTATTATTATTATTATTGTAGTACCTTGCTTATTGGAGGTTTGCCCCTAAGGAATGCTGGGTAATTTGGTGGAAAAGCGTACTCATCGTACTGAGCAAAGTTAGCAGCACCATGCCCTACGCTACTGATGAAGATGATGCTTGTCACCGTCTTAATCAAATCTTCCACATTAGTGAACTTACCATCACCATACACACCCTGTTATCAATAAAATATCATATATTATTGCTACGATATCCATAATAACAATAACAATAATAATAATAATAATCATCATCATCATAGACTTTATTTAAGTGTCATGCTAAACTAGCGGTTAAAAAAAAAAACACTAAAAGGGGACACAAAAAAATAAATAAATAAATAAATAAATAGATAGATAGATAGATAGATAGATAGATAGATAGATAGATAGATAGATAGATAGATAGATAGATAGATAGATAGATAGATAGATAGATAGATAGATAGATATAGATAGATAGATAGATAGATAGATAGATAGATATAGATAGATAGATAGATAGATAGATAGATAGATAGATAGATAGATAGATAGATAGATAGATAGATAGATAGATAGATAGATAGATAGATAGATAGATAGATAGATAGATAGATAGATAGATAGATAGATAGATAGATAGATAGATAGATAGATAGATAGATAGATAGATAGATAGATAGATAGATAGATAGATAGATAGATAGATAGATAGATAGATAGATAGATAGATAGATAGATAGATAGATAGATAGATAGATAGATAGATAGATAGATAGATAGATAGATAGATAGATAGATAGATAGATAGATAGATAGATAGATATAGATAGATAGATAGATAGATAGATAGATAGATAGATAGATAGATAGATAGATAGATAGATAGATAGATAGATAGATAGATAGATAGATAGATAGATAGATAGATAGATAGATAGATAGATAGATAGATAGATAAATAAATAAATAAATAAATGCTTAGTTTTCAATCATTCCACAAAAATGTAGCAGCCATGTTGGTGGATAAAACAAACTTTTTTGGCCTTCCACCACCATGGCTGCCAGTGCGGAAACAAATGGAATAAGCCTTTGTTCTGAATCGGGGTTTCAAAGAAAATGGGATCATAATGATCATCCAATAGGGTCAGTGCATTGTTACAAATGATGAAATTGATATTATAAATCAGTTTTACCAGAATCCCGAGTCCATCTTCCTTGTCTGCTAGCATGTGCCCCCAGTTTTGGATTTCATAATCATCAATCAGCATTTGAGGTGCAACTATAAAATAAAGTTGAAATCTGAAACGTCACGGTGAACCATTTTGTTATTTTTCATTCATGTATTTTTTTATAACTCATAAAGGCACACACACATGGTGCAACATAGCACGCAATATTGCTAGCCATATGATTGCAACATATGTCCACCTCTACGATTGCTGGTTTGCAATCAATCCCTGTAGATTTAAAGTACACAGATGTCACGGCCATGATGGTGGTGTGTTAGTGGTGCAAACAAGATAACTAATGCTTTGTTATCGGACATCAACATGGTCACCATGACATCACATGCAAACCAGCAATCGTTGTGGGGAAGCTTATTGAAGAACAATTTTATTACTGAAATATTTCATGCAACAATTGCAGAGATTGTGCCAATACTGTGCACAATGTTGCACCATGTGGCTGCACCTTAATTCCACGACAACACTAAGCACAGGTTATCAGGTTATGAGAGTTGGATGTTTCCAACATCTAGGTTGCAAGATGTTTTTTTTTTATGTTTTTTTTCCAGTGGATAAAACCAACAGAGCAGAGGATTCCTGGTCCCCGCTAAGAACGCCTGTTCAGCAGGCTAAGCAGAGTGAAGCTCCTGTGAATTGAGAAAGTCATTGAGATGCATGTCTTACCATAGTGGCCCTCAAGTACTTCCCGTACATAATCCCATATTGCTTGGTGAATCAGTAGAGCATCATCTCTGTAGGGATAGGAGGAAAGAGCTTGTGTGTCATCAACCTGAAAAACACATCAAAATAACTCATTTATAGACACCAATTACAAGTATACCAAACTGAATGGATGGGATGCAATACCACATTTATAGACACCAATTACAAGTATACCAAACTGAATGGATGGGATGCAATACCACATTTATAGACACCAATTACAAGTATACCAAACTGAATGGATGGGATGCAATGCACATTCCTTAAGAATGTCATCATAACTTGATCGGCTTCTGGGTTAAATTCAATAGAGTCATTTTCATATGAGTGCAAAGTAGTTACGGTACGGCCTGTGCCGTGTGGCAATGGTGCCATGACTGTGCCATATCCAAGCATTCTGATTGGTTGAGCGATGATTTTGCGCTGTGATTCGTTGAATACAATGTCTTCTATTCCGTACCGTGACCGTAACTCCGTATGTTTCCCACTCACAACTCTATAGACAGACTGTATTATTAGCCTCGTCCCCAGGACCTCGGATACTTACTCCTCGTTCGGCTAGTTCAGAAGGAAGCCATCCTTCAACATTCATGTGCCAATACTTCCAACTAAGAAAAAATGAAGAATTTCCATAAACAATAAAGTGAAGGAATCAAGCAAGATAACTATAATAGTCACTAAACTTACCAAGACCCACAAAGTTTCAATAAAGCTTCTGCACCAGTTGTCATACACTCATCTATCCAGCCATTTGGAGAAATCAGTCTTGCTAAAGCAAGTCTAGAAATATATTGTATTTACGTTAAAAAACTGAACTGTTATTCAGCAATAAATCAAACAAACTTCAATGTAAAAAGTGGAATAGGAGTATCAATGACCTTGGATTTGTTTGGATGGGGGGGCAAGGGGGGGGGGGGGGGGGGGGGGGGGGGAGGGATTTCCCATATTTAGTAGTTGGGATGCTTGTTGTACCTGTTAGGGGTCCAGATCCACGATTTCGTACCGCTTAGGGGGTATCAGATTTAAGGGGGGATTAACACATTGTGTTGCCATAGTAATTCGTTGCTATGCAGGGCTTGAGTGAGAAGAATTAACATCATTTTAGTTCATTTTAGTACACGTCACATCGTCAACAAATTCCACCTTCGAATTCAAACACGTCTTCCAAAAAGTCGGATAATCCAGAATGTAACCTCGCCAAATTCCTCGGAATGCACTGCGCATGATCAAAAGTTTGCGACTTCTGGTTTTCGGAAAAAAACGCAGTTCTTTTCACGTTTTTAACTTTTTTCTTCATATATGTGCTATGGAAGATATTCTCCACAAAATTGAACATCGATTTTAAAAACAAAGAAAAAACGGTAAGGTTATGGGTGCATATGGATTCGTTATAAATGCAAAGAAACTGCCATAAAAAAAAATCAATTTTCATCAAAACACAAAATGCATGCTCAGTCGTTTGCTCCTATATCTAAAGTTTTAGATTATACCAAAATATATTTGATTCATCAAAACCCTATGAAAAACGGCGTTTTTTTACGATGTGATGACATCATAAGGACGTACGTGATACGTCATCACATGTCGAACTACTACGCTCAACTAACACATTCCAAAAGTTTCATGCTTTGTGTGTTGATTTTAAGATTTTTATGAGCCTTAAAGTTTCCCTAGCAACGGACCAAATAAATATGTTAATCCCCAAGACACCAAGTCGGTACCTTTTAGGGTGTCTTTCAGCAAATAAAATAATGACAGTTGCAGATTTTAATTATAATTCAACCCCTAACATTGTTTTGCAAAGCTTCTGAGGCATCACAAATTAACCACAAGAATGAATATATGGTACTTATTGTTTTAGACTTGGTACCTCTTAGGGGTGACAATTATTTCATGTCACGCCGATACCCCACTTGGATGAGATGCCGGTACCTTTTTTAGGGGCATTTTCAAAATCTCCAACACTCCAACAAGCACCCCCCCCATTTTTATATATAGGGGAGTTTCCCCCCCCCCCCCCCCCCCCCCCCCCCCCCCACCCCCCAGGGAAATAACTGCTCATGAATACTTACGAATTGATAGCAAGGAGATACAAGAAATGAGGAGCCAACAGCCTGAAGACTGGATGAGATGGAGATAGTTGTCTGTGGGTACCAACACATACCGTCTCCGCAACAAGATGTGTAAACCCTAACACATAAAAACACACTGTATGTCAGTATTGCTCTTCATAATCAAGAACACACTGCATGGTAAGGCACATCAATGGAAGGCTTACATGGTATCTTAATTGGACGCCTCTACTTAAAGCCCTGAAACTGTTTGGATTTCCATTATAATTATATACGCAAATATGTGGAATGCTACTTCATTCTTTAATTTGTATCTTCTTTTTTTTTCAAACTACAAGTTGTGAATTTCCCCATGGGGTTGGGGTGGGGTTGGGGGGGGGGGGGGGGGGGGGGGGAGGGTGAACTTGGTAAGTTTCTTTTCATTTATTGGTAAAAACCTGTAACCACCCTCGCTGGGGATTGCTGTGGTTTGATATCAGCGTGCTTTAATAAAATTGAGTTTCTTGTGTCCTTTACATGACAAACCCAAACCGCCAGCTGTCAACCACCAGCTTATGATTTACATGTAGAGTCAAGCTCCAAAATCATATTAGGGATGGTAGTTCAAACCCCCTTGTTGACCCCACCCTATTGTCCACAAAAGCAGCTAATTAATGATGTAAGGTGTGTGACTTACCAAGATGTGTGCACGACTGATGATAGGCTGCATCAGCATTATTATAGTACATCTTTGCCAGCATCCACGTGTATTGAGGGTCACTTGGGAGGAAGACCTGTACATATACATTTCATAATATTATAATTCAACAAACCTCAATTTTCACTTTTTCATTTTCAGTTTTAAATCACTATTGACAACTTAATTAAGCAACTTAATTCCACTTAATTAAGGCGAGCTCAGGATCTCTGATACAAAATGGACACGGATTTTGTAAACTACTTATAAAACTCCATACCAAATTATGCTCATTGCTCATGAATTATTAATGAGTTTGATAATAATACTTACAGGGTTGTCTTCATCATGATGCTGGAAGAGCTGAATAGCAATAGGCATCATCTCCTTGTTGTCGTTAACAAAGAACAGAGCCATGGGCTTGCAGATCTGTAATGCAACATTAGAACTATTCATTATTCATATAGATAGATAGATAGATAGATAGATAGATAGATAGATAGATAGATAGATAGATAGATAGATAGATAGATAGATAGATAGATAGATAGATAGATAGATAGATAGAGATAGATAGATAGATAGATAGATAGATAGATAGATAGATAGATAGATAGATAGATAGATAGATAGATAGATAGATAGATAGATAGATAGATAGATAGATAGATAGATAGATAGATAGATATAGATAGATAGATAGATAGATAGATAGATAGATAGATAGATAGATAGATAGATAGATAGATAGATAGATAGATAGATAGATAGATAGATAGATAGATAGATAGATAGATAGATAGATAGATAGATAGATAGATAGATAGATAGATAGATAGATAGATAGATAGATAGATAGATAGAGATAGATAGATAGATAGATAGATAGATAGATAGATAGATAGATAGATAGATATATAGATATAGATAGATAGATAGATAGAGATAGATAGATAGATAGATAGATAGATAGATAGATAGATAGATAGATAGATAGATAGATAGATAGATAGATAGATAGATAGATAGATAGATAGATAGATAGATAGATATAGATAGATAGATAGATAGATAGATAGATAGATAGATTAGATAGATAAATAGATAATTACATTAGATAGATAGATAGATAGATAAGCTAGATATTACGTATATGTGACCAGTCATCATGCCGACAATATACACCTATTCCAAATATCGTTGTAAGCCGGGCCGACCAGTCAAGCAACAAGCAACAAGCTGACGAAAGCAACAAGCAAAAGGACTTTGGGAATCTCCTAATTAATTAATTTATCCGTGGTACTTGAGAAGTTATCCTTACGAGCGTTGAATAGCAATCATTTGGAACTATTCGGCCATTTGAAAATGCATGTTGTCAAAATGTCTACGGATGAATAAATGAATAAGGAGAAAATCCCAATGCCCTTTGCAGTCGTCAGCTTCTTGCTTGTTGCTTTCGGCCCGGACAACGATTTTTGGAATAGGTGTATAATATAATATATTATTTTCTGGGAAATAAAAAACCCTTTAAACCTTTAAGGAATTTGTACATAAAATATATATGCTTACAATTCTGTTGAATCTGCACATGACTTCATTCAAAATCTTCATGTTACAAATGTAGACTCTCTTGGCTTGGATGGCATTTTCTAAGGTCAATCCATCAAGGAATGGCTCGACCATGTCTGATGTAACTTTGAAGCTACAAAGTAAATATACGGTATATATATATTTATCATACCATGAATAATTCATGATGAAAACCCAATAGAAATCATGACCGTGACAGAGCTTGTATTTCCACAGGTAGCCCAAGCTCAGTATCAGTGGCGTAAATACAGTAAATGTATGGGCTTTCTTGTTCTGGTGCAGTACTTGAATAAATAAATAAAAAATCGTTTGCCTTTATTCGCCTCGTACTTGTTCCTTGTGTTGTCCTTTACCTCTGTAGGAATTTCTAGGCCATTCCGCTTGAAATTGAGAGAGTTATGGTGGTTTAAAAAAAAATTCCCTACCAGTAAGAAAATATAGAAGGTAGGTCACTCATGGCCGCCAGCGAACTCACATGGTCCCACTCAAATGCTCAAATGCTCGTAAATCTCTCGAAACTAGACATAACGCCAAATTTCTTTCGGTAAACTGTAGTCCAATACAAGTCCGATAAATCACACTACCATTCCTTTCTCTTACTCATCGCTATCTGCATCCATGAGGAAGGTTTTTGTGACTTTCATCGGCAACATGAACCTCTGTACCTTCAAGTCTGACACGGATTTTGAACGGCCGTACAAAAATGCACACACCGGGGAGGGACAGAGGTACAATACAATACAATAGTTTATTTCAACACGTGTCGTCCAGGAGCGTGAAGCTCGTTCAAAATACGAACGTGCAGTAGTAATAATCTAATCAAGTTGACACTTGAACAAAATTTCGTTCTATCATAGATTACAGTATTTCTTCTGTCAAATTAATGTTTCTGATTTCAAGGAAAAGGCCTTTGGAGCAAATTCCAAATGTGGTATTGAAAATCAACACGAATTCGAAGAAAAGATTTTGTTATAATCTCTGACAAGATATGGTTGCAATCCTCACGGGAGGGTACGGAAATTTTATTCAAATGTCAAATGTACCTCTGTCCCTCCCCGGTGTGTGCATTTTTGTATGGCCGTTCAAAATCCGTGTCAGACTTGAAGGTACAGAGGTTCATGTTGCCGATGAAAGTCACAACCTTCCTCATGGATGCAGATAGCGATGAGTAAGAGAAAGGAATGGTAGTGTGATTTATCGGACTTGTATTGGACTACAGTTTACCGAAAGAAATTTGGCGTTATGTCTAGTTTCGAGAGATTTACGAGCATTTGAGTGGGACCATGTGAGTTCGCTGGCGGCCATGAGTGACCTACCTTCTATATTTTCTTACTGGTAGGGAATTTTTTTTTAAACCACCGTAACTCTCTCAATTTCAAGCGGAATGGCCTAGAAATTCCTACAGAAGTAAAGGACAACACAAGGAACAAGTACAAGAAAGCCCATACATTTACTGTATTTGCACCACTGATACTGAGCTTGGGCTACCTGTGGTATTTCTGATACAACATTCAGGGGCGTAGCCAGGATTTTCCATTGGGGGGGGGGGGGGGGGGGGGGGGGGGGGGGGGGGGTCACACTCCATATCGTTCACCACTAAATCCCCCCCCCCCCCCGGGGCCCCTCCCTTCCTCAAACATATAAATTTAAAGAGTAGACCCAGAGGAAGAGGGGGTCACGGGCACCCTGTGACCTCTTCCTGCATACGCCCCTGACATTGTCTTCATTTGCATGAACTTTAACTTTAAAATTATATAATAATAAAGTAATTAGTTACTTGGTAATAGTTCGTAAAGTAGTTAATGTAGTGTTTCGTCAAGCGTATATAAAGACTCGGAAAAAAAACATACCCGAGCCCAGACAGAACCTGCGTCCGGCGTTCTAATCTCGTTTTTTCCCTGAGTCTTTATTTACGCTTGATGAACCGGCCTACAAACTATATAATAGTAGTTTAGATAAAGGTAACAATATAATAATAACAAAAATAATTTATTTATATAGCGCTATTAGCATCGATCAATTCCAGGTGTTGACATCCCCCCCCCTGCTGACCCCCGGGGATTTGTAAAACAATGTTTTGTGGTAACAGCTGGAATTGATTGATGCATAAAGTTTGATAAGTCATTTACAAAATTGATGTCAGTTTTGTTACGGATCTACAGATTGTTGATTGCGGCTCAGATCTGTATGTACCGATGATACCAAACGGCCACCCTTTTGTAAATATTACTAGCTCAGCTAGCTACTGAACCATACATGAACATGCCTGGAGCAATAATTGAAGACTTACTTTTCAGGTATTGCCTTGCAAAGTCTTATCAATACAGGATTGCAACCTTGTAGCCTTTGTCTTCCAAATGCCGAATCCTCCTTCCAATTATAAATTCCCTAAGAAAACAATGGAATAACTTAGGAGTATTGAATGGTAAAATTGATACTTTACACACATGTAGATATTGACACAGGCAACCCGAGGTTAAGGATGGACCATTATATTTGGGGGGGGGGAGGGGGAGGGTTTTCTTTGGGGGGGGAGGGGTGGTTGGCCAGTTACCCAAAAAAATTCCTGCACAGCAAAAATAGAGAGAAAAAAAATTCATGCACAACAAGACAAAGGAAAAAAATCGAGCAATCCTTCCTACTCTTGGGGTGCAATGAAAAATAAATTATTGCACAAACTCGAGACAGAAAAAAAAAATTGAGCTCAGGAATTTTTTTTATCCCCCACTGGTCTATAGGTCTAACAAGTGAAAGCCCCCTTGAAATAAATCCAATTTTCATGTGAATTAATTAGTGACCAAATACTTGCTTACATAAGGCTTTCCAAGGCTCCCTGTGTAGACATTAGCCAAATCTTCCAGTTTTTCCCATGGATCAGATGTCAGCTTAGTCAGTTTACATTTGATAAAGAGCTTTAATTTTGTCTGCTGAATGTTCCACTACATAGAATATATTACAAGATCATTGAAATGCATAGAATCATAATAAACTTATTGGGCATGGCTGACAATGATCATATTATAATTATTATGAAGCAAAGGTGTGAAGTCTAATTATCATTCTTTTTAAATCTGTACTTGTTATTAAGCATTCACAAAACAAGAGGGAGGGAGCTGCTACACTAATATTACATACTATATTTGATGAATTAATACAGAATTCAAAAACATAGGATAATATATTAAACTAAGATCAAATGTCAAATTTATTCACGGGGTAGTCTTAGCTTGGTTATATATATTACTGATACCAGTTAATATCTTTTTATTGTTCTATCCTACTAATAAGTCCAATAAATGGTTTATTTTATTTTATTCTCAAAATATAGTCAAATTTACTTTAGAAAGGTACTTCTCTAGTGACATCAACTCATTTTTTTAAATTCAATACAAAATAATTAATAGGGTCATCAACACTTTTTTTTGTGTCTAAGAAGACAATAGCCCCATAGTAACAGTGCTATATGAGAGGGTTCCCTTGGCAACAAGATCAAAATTGATAAAAATAAAACTGTATTTTTTAGAAATTTGACCTTCTTTGTTCATTGTACATGTAGGTTATTTTAAAACAGCATACAGAACATGTCTGGACACGATACACATTCACTTAAGACGTACTAGTATAAAGTAGCAATGCAACACCGATACATTTGAAATTAATGCATTTTTTTTACTGAGCAACTTACCTTGTAATCGTTGCTAAAGCTTTCATCTCTCGGGCAACTTTCAATCTAAATAGAATATAAATTAAATATATGTACAAAATGACTTGAAATTGTTCACCTTTGTACCCAACTCCATAGTTATTGCATAAGATATACCACTATCTACATTAATTATATCATATTAGCAGCTAAAAGACTTCCAATGTTTCCTCAATAAACAACAGATACAAATGTTGATGAGCTTTTGTCACCTTTAATTCTACATAAATGTAAATATAAAAATAACTTTCTTGATTTTTATTGCAATAAAACTTGAAATAACTTTCCGTGAAGTACGTAGAAAACAGAAAAAGTCAAATAAACTATTTTAAAATATGACATTTAACCTGATTACTTAACTTATATAACTTATGTGATCTCATTTGATCGACTTCAATAAAGAAAAGTTCAAAATTCAGTACCTGCTTGGGACAACCTGGTGCTTTCCGCAAAAGAACATACAATTGCCGCTTTTCTTCCAGTTCGAATTTTCTCTGCTCTGGGTGATCATCAAACTGAGGCAGCATGCAATCGTACTTTGTTAGTATCAACTTGCGATCAGCCTTCACCCATCGATTGCATGGGAATGGATCGACATCATCTGCATCAGCAACACCTAATCGCCTAACTTTAATCCACTCGACGTACCAATCGTCCCCAAGACCAGTATCATCACGCCATATCTCGATCTTTTTCAAAGGGCCAAGAGCAGAACCGTTCGACACTTTGAATTTGTCGATGTTGCCCTTTTCGAAGTCATTCTTCCAGCGGCAATCCAAGTAAAAGTTCTTCGATCGATTGCCCTCTTTGTCAATCAAACAACAATACACGTTGGCATCCGTCCCAGCGCCTTTTACGTCCCCAGTCTTTACTATCACTTCGTAATCTGGAGGAACACCGCTGCAGTTTCCCATCTTCTTGAACCTTACAACGAATGAACGAAGTTATAAATTGCTTGATTGTTTACAAAGTTTAGTTAGGTTTGTTCCTTGCTGAATACTTCTATAAAGTATATTGAGTAATTCAGTAATTCAAGGAGATTTGTCTCGGCAAGAATGGTAATTCTGAGTAGTTCCTTTTCAGTGTTGTTTAGAAATGATCAATGTTGAACGACTCTTCAGTTGTTTTTCACCAAGAGTTTGACGTTGACAGAATTCCAAGCCTACAGCATGTAATTAGGCGAGCAATATGGCATCCGGTGCCGATTACTGGGTAAAGTGACCATGACGTCACGACACGACACGGCACTTCGCCTTTTGTTTTGTTTTAGTTATTGATAAATTTAGTAAATAAACAGCAAAGGTTTCAACACAATGGACTTTTTAACATTACCCTCGCTAATATTTTTCCAAGAAGTCAAAATTTTGTCATCTTGTATTGTGCAATATTCCGTTTCACTTTGTGCTTATTCAGTCTACGGTTCCTTAACTCCAGCCGACTGAAAAAGTACGATATTTTTTTAAATATTTGTTAACTTTCTTGAGGATATACAACTTGGAGCACACTACTATCCCTTTCCAAATTGATTTGAATTGACGTGCATCGAATGTTTCAAGATAGTTGACGTTTTAAGTGCGCTTGAGTACTCATAAATTCATAAAATGTCCATTGTAGACACAGTATAAATTTATTACGCATCAGCGAGAGACAGATTCAGTGACTTTTTCTTTTCGTTTTGGGGAATTTCAGTTTACTCAAAACAGGATCAAACTATCATCTGTCTAAGGAAGTTCATAATGACGTTGGAATTTCACGAATTCCGTGCTTTGAGCTGAACTATGTCAGTGGAGTAGAGATGGTAGAAAATCAGACTGTTTGATTGACCCTTGTCCTGTGTTTTCTTGTCATTTCTTTTGAATTAGTTAATTCTAATCCTTCTGACGTCAAAAGAACATGTCATCATAAAGAATGGAACGAAAACAAAAGTTTTTAGAAAGTAATTACATAGAATATCAATTGAAATATCATTACCACACTTTCATATATCAACCAAAAAAGAAAAGGAATTTTGGTGAAACCTCGAGTCTGCACACATGTATCCGAGTAAAACTGATCCAGGTAAAATCCAAAAAGGGAAAATTGCCACGTGACCGGAAAATAATGTGTTAATGACGTAGAAATAAAATAACTGCATGCATGATTCATTCAGCACGACATAACACATTCTGCGCATGCGTACTTTTCGAACGAAAGAATTCGAATTATTTTTGTATAAACTGAAATATAAATTGAAAGGTAAATCATAGAGAATTGCGGAGAAAACGTTTCGTCGACTTTTCTTTTCATTTTCGATAGAGTTGTTCGTTCGTGATACATCCCACACGTGATGCCGATTGTGTTACGTATAGTTACCAGTCTAGAACATGTATTTCTTTGCCTTAAACTAATGAGTAAGGAAAATAACGATCTGGGTGACGCCAGATCCTTACGACTAGTTTCGTATAACAATTTTTGATGGGATAGAGGTCGCCCTAGAGTGACCCGCTTACTTTTGCGGGATGCTCTTGTTGTTAGCGACCTCCGTCCAACAAAGAAAGCAAAGAAAATGTCAGAAAATATTGTCGGTAGCTAGGGCTAACGGGATAATTTTTAAAAACATTGTGAAATAAAGTTTATTTTGACGTACAGCAATCTAACTATTAGTGTGGAGAGAACGAGCTACGTCCACACTTGTGACGTCACCAATTGTGTGACACGATTTCAGTTCTGTCGTTCGCCGTCAAAAAACGTTCCAGCAATTTTTTTTGCTAAACTCAAAGTTAATAAAATATTCATTTATTTAAAAAAAGTGGTCACACATTTTACGGAAATGTAGTGTCCAGTTCAGGTGGCCCGCACCTATTTCGATGGGTCTCATTTTTAATCGTTGTTTTGAGCAGCAATTAATTAACTTGAACCAGGAGCCCATGCTTTAACCGATTTCGGAGATTTTTAAAATTGTTTGAAGTAATTTGAAAAAAATCCATCTTGAAACGCACCATAAGCATATTCTCTCTTAAAATTTAGTTTTTCAAACTCGATTATAACTAAAAAAGGTTGTCTTTTTATCACAATAAAATTGTGATTTTTAAAGTTTTGCTGTTCGAAACCATCGTCTAAATAAATGAATAACCAACTTATCGTAAACAATCGCGCAAACTGACAGGTATTTGGCGGGCACTCAAATCGCACCAAAGGTTCTAAACTCAACTTAGTTCGACAGACTACAAGATCGGCTACACTGAGGTCCTACAATAACACGAAATTATACACTA
This sequence comes from Actinostola sp. cb2023, assembly GCA_033675265.1. NCBI lineage: Eukaryota > Metazoa > Cnidaria > Anthozoa > Actiniaria > Actinostolidae > Actinostola > Actinostola sp. cb2023. The sequence continues at coordinate 648,147 of JAUJYZ010000098.1, read as the reverse complement.
AACGATTTTCACTATTTGCACATACTGATTACAGTCCGGCGGTGCTATTTTAGAAAATGGAGCTACAGCGAAAACAACCGTCAAGATTTCAATATACCACAAGTTAGTATTATGACGTTATGATGATCAATTACGAATGTGTCGCATTTCTGAAATGGTTACGTATACGGCCAGGTTTTGTTTATAAATAAAGCTGCCACTTAAAGTCGATTTTCATAAAGATTAGCGGTACCAGTCAAACACCAAAAACAAATTTAAAAATCACTTACAGATGATTATCCCGGCTAAATGTCGATATATTAATCTATACAATAGGGCCGAAGAGCCATCCGCTGTATGCGTTACTATGATAAAAAACTATTTCAACAGAAACAGTTTATGTCTTATTCTACCAGCTTCTACCCGCTAGAGAAGTGGGATTTATAGTTACGGGAGCGGGTATCAGTCAGTTTCGATTTTATTATTACCAGAACCCGCACGGTATGATAACTGTAAATCAAAGATGTACTCACCTGCCTTGGATGTTAGCAATCAAATTATCAACAAATTGCCTACAAATCTTGCACAGCACACAAGTCATGGTGCAGCTTTAATAACTGACAAGGCTCCAAACGATATCGCTACGACTACTGAGCCGATCGGTTAAATGTGTTCACGGTATTACGGTATTATATTAACCAATTCGGTCAGCCAATTGGCCAATTAAGTTCATCCATATGTATTGACTCCGTAATTCATTATGATAAAACAACCACAAACATCAGTCAGTTTTCAAATATCTAAACGTCTTACTTAGAAATTCTCAGTATTCTACAGTGTTGAGAAAGTGAAAATACGTTTTCAGTTTTTTATTTCAATATTACAAAGCTAGCAATAAAATGATACTGAATACCACATACATGTACCTTGGCGATGGACGTGACTTTGGCTTGCCTCACTTGTTTTCTCATTTTACACTCACCAATCCATACAAATGATTTTCTTTGTTCAAAGTATTTCCCAGGAGGGAGGGGGCGTCTCTAACATAAGTGTTGTTGCATGGTGTGACGTCACGTCTCAGTTGGATGATTTTCAAAATGGTTCCCGACTTTCAGACGACAAGCGCAAGGATAAAATCTTGAAAATATTCTTATTACGATCAACGTAACGGGGGGGGGGGGGGGGGGGGGGGGGGGTACTTCCCTATGGTATGGTTTTTGAGCTCCTTAGGTCTGGGATAGGGTATCGTTTTTGCACTTTTAGTCTAAATAATAAGGCCATTATCAGTCGCTATCTGTTTACATATCCCTCAGTTTAGCACGCTTTCAATCTGGGATAGGGTATACATTTTAAAGCTTTAGTCTGGAATAGGGTATGGAAAATCAAAATTTTAGGTCTGGGATAGGGTCAGGGTTTTGAGGTGTCCGCGGCACACCCCTACCCAAAAATACCCTTAGTGCCCTTTATCAACGTGGATTTTTGTGACTGTTGCTTCGCTGGAACTCCATGTCAATCCTTTTGAACTTCAAAGTTGATATTTGGGTCAACGATTCCGCAAAATTATCATACAATAACAATTGCTGTTTTGCAATCAATCCCTGGAGATTTAAAGTACAAAGACGCAGCAGCCATGTTGGAGATACAAACAAGAGAAGCTAATGAGGAATGCATGCTTTGCTATCGGGAACCAACATGGCCGTCATGAGTGACGTAACGTGCAATAAAAAAGTTCTAAAGTTCTAAAGAGCAACATTTTATTCTTGTCCATGTTTAGAAACATCAATAACAGTTCTTGTCACCCAAAAAGTGAAATCCTTTATAGGTGAATACTGAATACACACAGATTATGTGCAAAACACAAGCTTACGATATTTTTTTGTCTCAAAATTATTTCAATGCAATTATATTTTTAAACAATTCATTCAAGTATTTTTGAACATTACAATACACATCATTTCATGCAATTATATTTTGGAACATTGAACACAAATCACTACGATGCAATTAGATTTATCAACATTATATTCAATACAAATTATTTCATGCAATTAGATTTATCAACATTCAATACGACGTAATATAGAGTGATTTTCATAAATCCGTGAATCACACTTTAGCGTATTTAGCACTAATACACTATATAATTCCATTGTGTTCTTTTGTTGTCACTTGACTATATTACACTCTAAAATTACACTTTGTTTCACAGGTTTGAAAATCACTCTAATATACTGTTTCAACACAAGATACTCACAAGATTATAAGCTTAAAGAAGCAGACAGAAGTGAAAAAGAAGCGCGGAGACGGAGTTTGTGTGGCACTTTGCTTATTGTGCTCACTCAAAAGGATTGACATGGGCCTATTGGTTTATAAAACGTCCTTTTTTTGGTTGAAAAATAGCTTTTTTTTTCGATATGAAAAAGCGACTTTTTGCCGAAGAGACAAACTTTCGTCCCGCTTCAAAATGGTAGCCTGCACAAAGAAAATGACACAGTGCTGTTAGTTAAGATACAAATGACACACAACTTTTTTCTTCGTCTTTTCGCTTTCTGGTCAAATACGTTTTACTGCAGAAAATCAGTGAATCAACGTCAGGTCGCAGTTGCTATGTGACGTCACGAACTACAACAACACTGTACTGGAAAACAATAGAGACACCGGACCCCCTCCCTCCTGGTATTTCCACATCAATGTTAATTTGTTCAAGCGTTGACAAGAAAAAAATATATATATATTAAAGAAAGTGGTCATGTAATTTGAAATGTCATGTCTTGTCACTGAATGCGGCCACAAAACTAATTAATGAAATGTGACTCATTCATTCGATTTATTGGGAGAAACGAACGCTTCGTATTAATTAGCGTCTTTGAAATGTTCAGTAGCGTTTTGTGTTTTTCTCTTCCATTTCCTTGTTGTCCTTTGCTACTTTCTTATTGGTTCATTACTTACAACCCATCCCCCCTATTATTGCTCTTTTGCTCGAAGGACTATCCGGAATAAGCCAAGTCAGAGTTTAAGGGTCGCGCGCGGCCTGGTAACGAATTCGGGATAAAATGTGTCCGAAGTGAATTTTTCTCCCATGTCTCTTGTATTTTTGCCGAGTTTTCTAGGAGCATTTTGCACTACTTTTTCTGTACTAATAAAGTATTTTCCCTGTTTACTAGTCACATACAACTTCAAGGTAACTCTAACAGCGCTTATATGTTCATTTGAATACGATAATCCACTGAAAAGCGTAGTTTAAAATCGCCCATCTCGAAGCGGATTGGGCTTCCTGTGTCAACTGAACGATCGTTTGGATTTCGCTTTTAAATCATGTCTTTGTGTCGATTCTTGGCAATTTTTTCAGAAAATAATAAAGATTATGAGTTGTTTATCACTTTGTGCTATTAGTTGTCTCAAAAAAGTATCAAAAAGTTGTGTTTTGGGGCCGTAGATTGGCCGTAGTTAGAATTTGATTAACAAATCACACATGAGGTTGAATTAAGAAGACCTTTATGCATACCTTGGAGTATTTTCTCGGCAAAAATCGTATTGTAAGAAATGAAAATTGTTCCTAGAAAATTCGGCAAAAATACAAGAGACATGGGAGAAAAAGTCACTTCGGAAACATTTTACCCCGAATTCGTTACCAGGCCGCGCGCGCCCCTTAAACTCTGACTAGGCTTACGCCATTCTCGTACCCAGAGCCCGCTCGTCATTTGGTTTGTCGCTGGCTCTGGGAAACCCATTCTCGTACCCAGAGCCCGCTCGTCATTTGGTTTGTCGCTGGCTCTGGGAATCCCTGAAATTTTAGCGAATTTCATTGGCTGATGAAATCAACAATGACTGATCGTATTTGATTGGTTCATTAGATCAACAAAGATTCAAACTTGCAAGGCGAACGAAAGGAATGACAGCGACGGTTGTATTTTCATACAATGGTATTCCGTTATTGAATTATAAAGCTATGGAAATGAGAGTGACTGTGTAGACATAAATTGATCTGAATTCGTAAAGGGAGATCTAACAATACATAAATTATAAAAGTAAAGTAACGGCTACAGACACAATCGATCGTACTCGCTTTGAGTATTCAAAGGAATATTTTTATAATTCAAGAGAAACAATAACAAAGCGGAAGACAGGAAGGTTCACATGCAAGATTATATTAGAACATGTATTTATCGTCCAGCCTCAGTTACCGCAACAGAGCCAGAGAAGAACCGGTGATGAACGTCGAAGGGATTTTAAACGGCTACACGAAGATAAATGTACAAACTTGTGTACTTGTTAGTTTGAATATTCAAACCAACGTAAATACTACGTAGCCAGTAGACTCTTCCACAGTACCCGCTCTCAGCGGTCTTTAGTATGAGCATGCGCTCTGACGACTTGGTCGTCAAAATTTGACGACCGAGCAACAGGGTTTCCCAGAGCCAGCGACAAACCAAATGACGAGCGGGCTCTGGGTACGAGAATGTGGGAAACCCTGTGCTCGGTCGTCAAATTTTGACGACCAAGTCGTCAGAGCGCATGCTCATACTAAAGACCGCTGAGAGCGGGTACTGTGGAAGAGTCTACTGGCTACGTAGTATTTACGTTGGTTTGAATATTCAAACTAACAAGTACACAAGTTTGTACATTTATCTTCGTGTAGCCGTTTAAAATCCCTTCGACGTTCATCACCGGTTCTTCTCTGGCTCTGTTGCGGTAAAGGCTGGACGATAAATACATGTTCTAATATAATCTTGCATGTGAACCTTCCTGTCTTCCGCTTTGTTATTGTTTCTCTTGAATTATAAAAATATTCCTTTGAATACTCACTGAAGCGAGTACGATCGATTGTGTCTGTAGCCGTTACTTTACTTTTATAATTTATGTATTGTTAGATCTCCCTTTACGAATTCAGATCAATTTATGTCTACACAGTCACTCTCATTTCCATAGCTTTATAATTCAATAACGGAACCATTGTATGAAAATACAACCGTCGCTGTCATTCCTTTCGTTCGCCTTGCAAGTTTGAATCTTTGTTGATCTCATGAACCAATCAAATACGATCAGTCATTGTTGATTTCATCAGCCAATGAAATTCGCTAAAATTTCAGGGATTCCCAGAGCCAGCGACAAACCAAATGACGAGCGGGCTCTGGGTACGAGAATGAGGCTTACGCCCGAAACATATCAGTAAATTCAGTGCTTTCATAATATTTTCATTCTTCTACACACTTGTACATTCTAGTGTTGTATTATTATTATGAATATTATTATTATTATTATTACCATTATTATTATCATTATTATTATTTTAAATATTATTATTATTATTACCATTATTATCATTATTATTATTATTTTAAATATTATTATTATTATTATTATTATTATTATGATTATTATTGTTGTTCAATCGTTATTGTCAACAAACAATTGCAATGACTTGGGATATGAATCATGCAGTCATCTAATCGAGCTTTGTACATCGTCATAACTACCGCTATGCATTCACATATCATGTAGTTGATATTTATAACACTGACGTGCATGAATTGCAATGATATATTATCAATTGTAGACTGATTTGTTGTTCGACCTCAGGCGTAATAATCAGCTGATATACATGTATATGAACGAACAATTATGATGTATATACAATCCGCGGTTATCAGAGAGAATTTCTAGTAGTAACAGACCCTCGATTCCATCCTTTGTTGAAGATGTTAGACGGATAACTTTTAGACTTTTTCGGCGGCGTTGTCCGATTGCCATTGCACCGGTTGATTGAGGTTTTTACTGAACTCTAGTCTACATTAATGATTTTTCTACATTCATTTTACCTGGATTAACGAATAAAATTGCACAAAACCTGGATCAGTCGCACCGCCATACAGACATATTGATGCATGAGCTCAGTGGGTTCCTTCACTGAGTGCAAATATCACCCAGAGCAAAGTATATTGCGATATACTACATGGGCTCCCTGTGCCCAAATAGTGAATTTTTACCGTATTTGTTTGTTTTAAAAGTCGTTTACACACCAGTCTTTTAAAACGCTGTCCCTAAAACAGTCCCATAATCCCCCGCGCACCACATTAGATACCTGTTTCAAATTTATGGTCAACAGGTTCTTATGGGGGATTAAGTGCCAACATTTTAGCGTACAGGCCCCGGTTGCACGAAAGGTGAATACGCTATCCACTGGATAAGTCGTATCCAACGGATAACATTTATTGGATAAACTGCATCAGTTTTATCCGTTGGATAAGACTTATCCGGTGAATAGCGCTATTCACCGCCGTTCGTGCAACCGAGTGCAGGTTCTTAAATCTCTAGGTTCTTATGCGTGGAATTTTACTGTCTTATTAATTTTAGCGCATTTTTTAAGCAATCGCCAAAACGTTTTGTTGTCGCATAACATTTCTGCTTTTAGATTCGTAATGAAAAATAGTAACCATGTTGTCATTTAGTAACCGTGAAACGATACTTAAACATACTCTAGGTTTAAGGAAGTTATGTAAAATAAATACTCGTTCCAGGCTACTCACGGGATATTTTAACTCGTCCGTATTCTTCGTTTTCAAGTGACGTCACATACCACAACATTTTAAAGCTAAAATTTAGTTATGAATCCTATCAACTTGATTCTATGCAGTATTTTAGAGAATTGTGCTATGAATTATTGTAGAAAGTTTCAGATCGGCTCGATGTTTTGTGCGCGAGTTGTAGAAGTTTGAATTGTGTCACGCAACTCTTATTAAACGCTAGTCACGTCTCTGAAAAGTCGTGGAAAACAACAAATTTGTACCAAATGAAATGTTTTTAGTTTTATATACGTTTAGAAGTTCTATTTATAGTGAAAGTAAGTGATGTATATCAATTCTAAGCTGGATGACAACACTTATCATCCAACATGGCGCCGCCATACATTGGAAACTTCGTTCGTCCATAACTCGGTAAATAAATGCTCTTCTGCTCCAAAATTTGGCTCAGAGGTGTTCTTTTGATTGCTCTACAAGCTCATAAGCTTTTTATTTTAGTTGGTAAAGGAAATAATATTTCACCACGTGATTGCAAACGAAGAATATGGATTAAAACTTGTTCCGCGCGCTCTACCACAGGAAACCCATGAGAAAAGACGCGCGCATACTAATATATATTTTAGTTGTTATAATTAGCCTCGATCAATAGAAATGATTGTACTACCTACCATTTAAGACCTGACTGGGTATAAGTGACTCACCAGTGTCGATGCCATGATCACGTGATGAGGTTTGTATAAATACAAACTTCTCCCATGCATTCTTTGCCGCAGCATTTACTAAACCATGGGTAATGGATCCATGGGTACTACTTTGGTGTGCCTTGAAGGAAAGGGAAAGTGACGAGTCTACGATCAACGTGTTGTTATATATATACAATAGCCCCTCCCAAAAAAATCCCTCCCCCCCCCCCCCCCCCCCCTTTGCCGTAGCAAAATAAATAATAATAAAACGTACAAAACCTCAAACCTTCTTTGCCGTAGCAAAGTTCATTTACTAAACCATGGGTATTACTTTGGTGTGCCTTGTATGAAGGAGAGGGAAACTGATAAGCGGGAAGAGCCTACGATCAACATCAGTGTTGTTATATATACGATAACATATGCAAGAGCCCCTCCCCTCCCATAAGCCATGGGTACTACTTTGGTGTGCCTTGGATGAAGGAGAGGGAAACTGATAAGCGGGAAGAGCCTACGATCAACATCAGTGTTGTTATATATATACAAGAGCCCCTCCCCTCCCATAAGCCATGGGTACTACTTTGGTGTGCCTTGGATGAAGGAAAGGGAAAGTGATAACAACATCAGTGTTGTTATATTAGGGACCTTACGCACGAGAAAATTCAAGGACGGGAACGTGAGGACGACAGCGCGCGCACTGACGAATAACGGCTCAACGTTGACGTCCGCGACGGCAATCTACGACGTGAAAACAGGTGAAGTGCCGTCGTAGATTGCCGTCGCGGACGTCAACGTTCGTTTTGAGCCGTTATTCGTCAGTGCGCGCGCTGTCGTCCTCACGTTCCCGTCCTAGAATTTTATCGTGCGTAAGGTCCCTATTTTTACAAGAACCCCCTAAACCCGTACAAAACCCCAAATGGGCTCTTTGCTTAACCTGTGCCTTATATCTGTTGAAGATGTTATTGAGGGCGTAATCAAACTAGTTCACAAACAACAGAGAAGTAATGTGTCCCCTCCCCAAATATTTCAGTGATGGGTGTAATTACATACATGGGTCTATTAACCTCGTGGCTATGAAAAGAACACTAATAACGGTCTATGTTATCACGACTGCTATCTATATGTCGGTTTGTTACGCTTTGGTACTCAAGCAGAAATCAGGACACTGGGCAACACGAGTTAAGTAATTCATCAACGTTACTTTGATAGCAAGTCATTATCGTATAACTGGTTGGAAGACTTTTCAAGCTTCGTCCAAGTCTTGAAATTAAACCTGAAAACTGACAGTGTTTAGTGACTTTGGTTTGAGCTTCTATTGAACGAAGACGTTTTAGTCGATGTTTTTATGTTAATATTTATTCATTGAAGAGCTCGACATGCCGACAGACAGGTGTTCTGCAGCTGTAACGACCACAAAACCGTTAGCTAGCGAACCGCAACAAGAATTCAACCAAAACATTCAAAATAGCTGTAACAGCTTACAAATAATAGTTCAGCCGGACGTGTATATTTCATCCTTTGTAAGTTTTCGGTCCTGGTTCCAACTTCCAACAGTGGTCGGAGGCAGTCATCCACGACACCACTTCCTATTATCTCTGATAGGTCTTGTGTGGAATGCATCGAATCAGTACCTCTAAACGTTGATCTTTTAATTTTATAAAGAAGGAGTGTATTAAAGAATTCAAAGCAAATTGCTCTTATATCATTAGCTGTGTGAAATATATATAAAGAAAAGGATATTGGAGGGATTGGTAAAATCCTTCTCGGTCAATTAGGTCAATTCTGAAGTTAACGCGTTTTTGTTATCGGTAAAAAGAAATTCAGATGCAATACGCGCTGTAGAGTAAAACAGCAACATTCCAAGCTTATGCTCCGACGTAACTTTGTTTTTACGAAGAAAACGTGCCCTTTTTGAATTTGGACACGTTCTCGGTCAATTAGGTCAATTCTGAAGTTAACGCGTTTTTGTTATACTTTTTGTAAAAAGAAAATTCAGATGCAATACGCGCTGTGGAGTAAAACAACAACATTCCAAGCTTACGGCTCCGACTTTGTTTTTACGATGAAAACGTGCCCTTTTTGAATTTGGATGCTGGACACTTTATATAACTCTGGAATATCAATTTTGGTCCATTCCATAATTTTGTCATTAGCGTAAGTTAGCACCGCTAGAATCGTGGGAGTTTTTCTAAAGTATCCATCACAAAGTGTTTTGTCGCAGGATATGCGAACAAATGTGTTCATCAGGCTTAAAGTAATATTTAAACAATCCACTATCAAGAAGGCGCTCAAGTAATGAATACAACACACGCCATCACACGCTTTCGATTCATTGTGGTCAGTTCTATCGCCTCTGGGTAAATCACTGATTATGATAGTCGTCACGAACATCATAAAGTAATAAGCTTGCCATATCTGAAAAACATGGTTCTTGTGCAGCGTTACTAAAATGGGGAAAAAAGCGTTAGATTCCTGGCGTTCGTTGGGCATTAAATAGTTGACAAGTCAAAAAATTTCAAGTACAATTTTTAAGTTTGATTTCAGGGAAAGTTGTATAGGGTTTATAAGTTACTACTTCAAATAATAACCACTTGGATGTTAATAATGGCGTAAAAAGCCTGTAGCAGCACTCAAAAGAGAAGCTCAATCCATACCGTAGAACAATCAGAAGTCAATTTTCTCAGAACCACACAGCATATGTGTAGTAGATCAAACAGGAAACACCAAGAACAATACTAAGGCTTTGGCGTTTTTGTTTGATAGAAAACACTTTGTATGGATATAATTGTTGACCCAGTGATTTGTTGTTGTATAACTAATGCAGTGTGGAGGAATTTGCTCGGTTGCTGTGCCAACCAGAGATGGTTGTTTGAATAGAGAATTTGGAGGACTGCCAAATAGTTTTCAGTTGTTTCAGCAAACAATGCCAGACAAACTAGCGTTAACAGGCTGACCAACTGTTCAAGTCCAATAAATGACACTTTGAAGAATGAAACAAAGAAGGAGTTTAGGATTCTACAAAACGACGAGTATGGTGCAAGTTGTCTTTTTCAAGAATTCAAATTTAGGTTCTTGAAGTGTCATTAAAAATAGAATAAGAACCAAGACGAATATTATTAGTCATCTCACAGCAAAGAGATGAACCACTTTACAGAATCAATTCAAAAAGATAATAGCACATTCCTTTATACGCGACCCAAAAACCGCGTTCATTGTCAGTGCTTTGGAATGCCGACGCAAGGCTGTGAATGAGCAATAGGCAGTACAGTGAGTTTGCAAACCGTCGGCAATTCAGTGAAAGTACGCACAATAAGGTGCATGACAAGCGTGCATTTAATTGTAACCGCATTTGAACACGCAAAGCTGCGCTTCTCGTTTTGTTAAAAGCGCAAATTAGTAGACATGTTTTTGGGATTCAGTGATATTAAAAACCTGTTGAAATACTTGCGTCAAATAATAATAATAATAATAATAATAATAATAGAGTATTTATATAGCGCATCCTGGAACCTCGATGCGCAAAGTGTGCGCAATCCGGCTCAACCACTGATTAAAGTTTCGTTTCTTGCTGAACTGACTGCAAACCAAAGGTTTTAGTTTGACAGCCGGAGATGTTTTGTCACTTTTCTAGACATCAGTAATTGCGGTGTTGGTTTTTGAAGATATCGGTTTATTATCCGCCGCATTCAGCTTGCATATTAACAGTTATGTGGCACGTCTAGTTACCTATGACACGGTATTTGCACACTTCGACGTCTGCCACTTCAAAAAGTACACGCCAAGGGCTGAAGTATTGTATAATCCCATTGGATAGTAAAGTCAATTATTTGTGTTCCCCTCCGACAACCCACGTGCATATGATAGCAGTTCATAGAATCGGCCTATCAGAACCATTTGAGCGCAATAGGTGCAGTGAACCGGCTCAGCGTTTATTATCGAGCAATTACATCAAGTTGTTGAAGCGGGACACTACCGTTTGTTCTTTGAATCAGCGAGATTCAGTAGATACGAGAAGGCAAGCATAACCACTTCAGAGTAGTAACCGCGGTTCTGCGTGAATCTGATAAGAGAGTAATGAAGCGCGCATATGTAGACAGTGATCTAGAAGAAGACGAAGGCTACAATCTTGAAAGGTAAGCCCCGAGCAGTGATGTTATCTGGTGCATGGGGGTATTAACGGTTTGCTATAAACCTTCAGGTGCATTGACGGTGAAGAAGATGAGACGAAGGCTAGGAAGAAACGGCGAGGGGTAAGAAGCCATTAGCAAAACTGGTGGTGATTTAATAGTTTTACTGGTATGTGCTTTACTCAATCATTTTAAATGACTTTGTCTTGAATTGCAGCTCATCGAAAAGAAAAGAAGAGATCGAATTAACAGCTGTTTAACGGAGCTTCGGCGTCTGGTTCCCGCAGCAGTAGATAAACAGGTGACCTGCAGCAATGTCAGATATCTCGTTCATCATTCCTGTATAGACCAATAACTGTGTGTTCCTGTTCCCCTTTAGGGCTCGGCCAAATTAGAGAAAGCAGAGATACTCCAGTTGACGGTAGAACACTTGCGAAATCTGAGAAATATCGCAAAGTGTGAAACAGGTATTACAATGATCTCAAAATCGCACATTTTTTAACTTATCCACAACCAGGAATTAACACCAACATGACAAAATCGATGATTTCAAATGTACAATTCTACTAAATTGACAATTGATCACAGATATATATTGTAGTGATCCTGTGGGAGGTCACCGGTTTATATAGATTTAATGGATTCCGAGAAGTACCGAGATTAGTGGCTGATTTAGAAAGGGATCGTGCAGGATTATAAAATGTCAGTATTCCATTGAACGTATTCATATTTCAACGAACAAACAAGCAGTTCATTAACATATTTTGATGAGATTTTGCTTTCAAAGAAAGGCATAATAACTTGCAGTGATTTCGAGGGTTGATAGTAAGACCCCCTGCCATGACAGGTGTATCCCCAGGCATTGTTAAAACAGTCAGGGTGTTGCGATCAACAATGTTGAGACCTGTATATATTTTAAAAGCAAACACCCTCGATATGCATGTATTTAATATTCTCTCGTGCAGTACAGGCTTGATCATCATGTAGTTTATCCTTATTATCAAATCCTGTATAACATACATACTTTACAGTACTGTATCCAGTGTAGGGTGACTAACGGCGACGCAGCCGCAGGGCTGTCTTGAGCAACACATTGCGCAAAAGTGCTGAACTGAAAATCCTTCCAATCGCTAAAATTTGTTGCTATTAAAATTTATTGATTTATTGGGCATGGATATAATAGAGAAATAATGTTCTTCATGTCTTTTTTTATAGTTTTAAACAAAAGTGCCGACTTCCGCGCTGTAGGATTTCGGGAATGTCTTGACGAAGTAGCTAGTTACTTGCACAACTTTCAAGACCCCAGCTGTAAAGACGACCAAAGAGTGCAAATGCTGAGTCATCTAAACACCCTTATATCTCATCGCCTGAATGCATCTCCTTATATGTGTCAATCTCGTCAGCCTGCGCCAACACCTGCGGTATGGCCACTTACACGAGGGGTAACGACAGAAGCTATTTATTACGATAGAACAGTCCTCCCTATCAAACAGCAAAACATAGGGCTGCAACACTTCACGGAAAAATCAATGTCGTCCAAAAGTCTACATGTCGGTGGGATCACTCTGGCAGCAGAGAATGGTATTAAACAAGAGGCAGGAGGTCATCATTACCCTTTGACGCTCTTTCCCGCTTGTAATAGAAATGACAGTGCGATGCGGATTCTTGGGTTTCCATTTACTCCGCATCGAGACTTGACTAAAGCTACTGAGCAAATGATCTACGGTACGAATGTAGGAGGGTTAGACGCAGACTCTGCGTTGAAGACAGATGTCTTCTGTCACACATTTTGATGTGCAGCACTACAATAACAAGAGTATAACGCGGAGGCAAACTGGATTTGCATTTCACTACGGGCACTGCACTTGTACCACTGGAATGTTGTACAATGTAGCTAGATATATTTAACTGCAATTATTATTCGCCGGTGAACGCCGAAGGCGAAGTGATTCGTCTCGGAAAATATTCATCAATAATCACTTTTAACTCCTAAGACGAGTAATTGTTTTAGTATAATTACACAGGTGAATAATTTTATATTCACCGCGCGGTTTGTAACAGGACGTAATTCTTGACCAATCAGAGCACGCGCATCTTTATATTCACCTGCGTAATTACACTAAATATATGTATATGATACTGCACTGAAGCACAAGTTATTGTAGTCTATAAATTATAAAACCAATAAACTAAAGATAACCATGAAGTTCTTCTGAGCGTTAGCCCTTAGAAATAAAGAGAACGAGAAAATATCTCCAGTCGGTGACCCCGATGGGATTCAAACCCACGACCCTCGGAACTGATGCTCTTACTACCAGCTGAGCTGCCAGGCCAGACTGGAAGCAAGCCGTGGGTAATAAGACGGAAATTCGCGGCAAATAACTACAGCTAATTCAAAAAAACGTTGTCCTAGGTTTTGTTGCATATTGCATTCCCAGACCGAAGTGCATTATGGACTGATCAATACATGTTGTTTTTTTCTATTTTGGGGTTCCAAAACCTGCAAACAAATATCAGTCTTGACAGTCTTGATTTAGCCTACGATTGTTCATACTAAATTCCCACTCAGCTGACGTCGGCCATATATTGCATCCCATGATGCATTTCATGACAAGTCGAACCCAAACCTCTATGTGCCATACGCAAATAATGCCTAGCACTATTTACTTTCGTCTTCGAAACTTTCCTCGTTCTTTAGCCCAGTCTTTAGCACTTTTTGTTGTTTATTACGAGATCAAAACAGAATGTTATCAAGGGAATAATTAACTTTACTCGTCCAGCGGACTAGCGGAGGAAAAAGCTATTCGTTTTTTGTGATTTTTACTCGTTTTTACGGAAGCGTTGAGGGGATTTCAGACTTTGTAAAAACGGCAGGTTTTCAAAGCAAAATAAGATTTAATCATTGCTAGTAGTATGATGAAATAGGAATGAAGTATTTTCTTGTCGGATAATCACAGCATTAGTTTTAGAAGACTTCAGTCTTCGGACTTCGGACTTCTAACTTTGTTTCATTGTAAATCAAGATTGCGGAAGGGTGCGTGTAATTGACCCGGAAGGTGTGGACAGTTGGTACAGTTGTAGACGACGTAGACTAAAGAGAAGAAAAGATGTAACCCCTGGACCAAATTTTTGTGTCAATCAATCAATCGTTTATTTATCCACGTTACATCAAAGAGCAAAAGTTCGTTCAAAATGTATGGCATATAGATGGTTGGGACTGACAACTTAAGCCATTTGGTTTTAGCATTCATGGATGCATCAACGGAATTATTTCTCGGCGTTGCTCTGTTGTAAATGTTTGGGTTAGCACAACTAAACCATGTGAACTCGTGTTTAATAAATTCAAGCTACATGCATTTTTTAACAATATAAACAACATACATCATGTGTTAAATGCCTCTAATACTGATATCAAAGCAAACCGGTCCAGCAAACCTATAGAAGGCTAAGAACGCAATATTACAAATTACTCTGGTTCAGAATTATCGTACAGTTTACATGGTATTCTGTTAACAATAAAGAACATACACGTGCAATGTTCCGTCATTCTCTTATACTCATGTCAAAGCAATGTTCAGTTACAGTTACATGTCCCCCATTTACTTGCTTGATAATGATAAGTACTAGTTCTCTTATTCTTCGTTCTCTTTGCTCGCGCGACTCTGCTTCCGTTACTAGTATACGGTATCATGAAAAGGAATCAATACGAAACTGCGCATGCGTTAGAAGTTAGAAGTAAGACTAAGTCTGAAGTCCGAAGTCTGAAGTCTGAAGTCCCCTCAACGCTTCCGTACGTTTTAGACGAGTGGACGACCGTTAATTTCGAGCACTGAAACCTTGTTAGATCTTCAAATAATATAAGAATCAAAATTGTGTCCAAAGCACTTTTTCCCCACTGGGTTTAATCCTAAAATGAGTCTTTACTGGAAGTCTGTTGCTTGCTTGACGAAATGCTTCTTGTGCTAGAGTCTCACTATCACAGCTGTATTCAAACATCAATTTCCCTGCCTTGACGTTGGCTACATAATGATCAACTTTTCCTTTTCCTTTGCCCATACGAGTACCGAGGGCTTTCTTGGTGATTGGTATTTGTGCCTTGATCATGTTAACCTGTTTTGTCTTGGATTTTCTTATTATTGCAAGTCTTGCTGATTCTAGAGCAGTATCCTTTACAAGTCCTGGTCTAACTGCATAGATTGCATACTTTAATTGATCTCTGTAGTTATAATGCACAGGGAGATTACTTTGAGATACACTACGAACACAATAATGGGACACAACCTGTGGGAGAAATGGCAGGATTTAGAAAATACGTAATAAACTAATATATTTTTTTAATAACGTAACGTCGAAACATGTCTAAGCTCAAAACTGTCGTTCTTGTCTTGGAGTTTTTTAAATATTAATTATAGTACAATTTGAGTTTTCATGTACACCACCATGTATTATCATGTATGAAAGTACCAATAAACAAACATTATTGCTGACGCAGCGAGCGAGCCTGAAGCGAGCGAGCAAGGAAGCAATACGCCCTATGCACGAGTGCTGATTTTCGAGATCAGGATACTAGAATATTTTGACATAAAAATAACCACTGCCATCTGAAAAAGCAATTATTCATCAATATTTTTGGAAAATTTCAAAAGTATTGGATAAAATCCCGCGAAGATATCGTAAATGACATTTATAGGGTTTAGTATGGGATTTTGCCGTCATGAGTACACAGCCTCGTTCTGATGTACATCAATTTTCTAAATTGCTTAATTTCAAGGTTTAACATGTTCCACTAAAAGAACATATTTATATAAGATAAGTGTAAAAGTTTTAGGATGAAATGACATGACGAAATGAAATGACAGAGTTATGAACGTTTTTAATTCTGAAAATACACCAGAACGAGGCTGTGTACTCATGACGGCAAAATCCCATACTAAACTCTATAAATGTCATTTACGATATCTTCGCGGGATTTTATCCAATACTTTTGAAATTTTCCAAAAATATTGATGAATAATTGCTTTTTCAGATGGCAATGGTCATTTTTATGTCAAAAGATTCTAGTATCCTGATCTCGAAAACATAGGGCATATTCTAATTCATTCACGTAGGCAGAAAAAATCTCGATTTTTACCCGGCATGCAGTTTCCAATAACCATCATGCAATTCTCAAGAACCATCATGCTTTTCGCGCCAACTCCTACATACGCTATAGCCTGAAGTGAGTTGTTTTCCTATTCAAGCTTTCGCGTTTCTGATCGGTAAATGTCGTGCCCAAAATATGTGTCCCTAATTAATTTTTTAGCCGGTATATCCTGACTCGTAGGCCCATCAGATACCGTATTCTTGTGCTTTTCGTGGGAATTGTGTAGTTGAAGATCACCGTATTAATTGAGCTGATTAGTGCCGGCTGACCTGACCGTGTGTCAGTTTCAAGTATGAATATTCGCATTGAAATCTCAATTATAAGTAATACATTAGTTATTCATAAGCTATCCACTTTTTCAAATAGACAAACACTATTCAAAACAAAGAAAGGTAGACTCGCCTAATAATTTGCATTATTGTCACTTACATAAAACAAAACATTTCATAACTACAGTAGAGTGATTCCAATAAACCTGGGCATTACTAACTACACCAATACACACTATTAGACACTCACTCTTTTGTTGTCTTTTGTTACTTTGCATCTAACATACACTGACAGCTACTTAGTAGTGCCCAGGTTTATTGGAATCACTCTAAGCTCTCCGGCACCAACTCTTATCCACAACTACTAACATTGCATTCACCGTCAGCATTCACTGCTGTTAGGTAGCCTAATTATTAGTAATAAGCTTAATGGTGGAAGTTTGATTTCATTCCATTTCCAGTGGATGGACTACAAATATAAACAAGAGATCACATTCACAATGAAGAGAGATGGTTTACTTACGGGAATTCTTGATAGCAAAGCTATTTTACTTTGACATATCATAATACTTGATGAGGTTATGACCTAAAGAAGATGAAATAATGCTCTGATCAGGCTTCCCTGCTCTGATAAACTCGTGTCTATTTAAGTTAAATAAAACCAGTTCTGACTTCTGTTTAATTCGCCATGAATCACGAAATTGTAATTTATAGGTACTTGCAAGATTTAAAAATAAACTCTTAAAGAGTTCTTTTGTAGCACACTAATATGTTTAAATGAAAAGTATGCCCAGAGAACTCACCTTTCTCAAACTACCACTAACAGCCGGAACAGCCGCCATGTTTCTTTTCTCCTGTCATGCAATGCGGGCTGAGAGCAATAAAGTACACAGGAATCCCACAAAATTAAAAATAAAACAGTTCATTTTATTACTTATATTTGAAGATGATAAATAGTGCAACTGTTGGCGCGATTTCAGGACAATTCATTTTGTTTTCAAGGTGATGTAGTTTTGTGAGTTTTCAGCTATAGTAAAAGAAATGTAACTCGAAAAGTTGCGTTTTTGCGCAACCACAGTGTGTAAATAGATTAAATATTATTCATTTATAATTTATTATATAATGCATCTTGTCCCTTGTCCTGTGTATTTCTGAAATAAAGGCAATACCATATCACTTTATCAAGTCAAGATGTTAACGGATTTTGAGTAACGTGTCCAGGTCCGTCAGTTGACAGTTCCGTAAATAAGGGGAGAGCGTGGTTGGTTCTTCTAATCATCACACTTGCAACAAAACGCCCTCTGTAATATTCTTTCCCCCCTTACAAACGATCCTGGGAAGGATCGAATAAAGGCAGCGAATATCTTCCTGATCCTGCGTGAATATGATACACGGATGGTATATACTATATTAGATCAGAACTTCTTCAGTGCATGCCGGGTGACAAGTCTAGCACTGTAGACATTCCAGCAAAGGAGAATGCATGTTTCCCCGCAAATCCTAGTGAGAGGCACATTTTCAGCCTTTGTTAACACTTTTTCCAGCGCTCAGGGGGATCGGAAAGCCTTCGAGTACATCAGGTTTTACGAGTCTTATATTGGGTTGCATGACTTGGAATTGATGGGACTTGTGATGACGTAATACTTTGCCAGCATTTTTAACATGACCATTTTGTTTAATAGCAATGTACCAATTTTTGTACCGTCCCTTTCCATAGTGTACATATGAACTAAAAGAATGATAGGAATTTTCTCGTTGCGTTTCTCGTAAGATTGTATCCGAACTTGCATTTACCTGAAAAAAAGGCAAAGAAGAAAGGAAAATTTAGGACAAAAACAAAGTGAACAAAACGATATGGAAATCAAAAAATTCACTGCACTGTAGTCTAAGACGCAATTGAATTCAACGTACTCCACGAGGAGCAGAGTTTAATAGCAGTTGAACTTGTGACCTACTGTTGAATGAACTTTTCCATCTTGAGCTATTGCAATGTATCTTTGATGCGCCACGCTCATTATTCGTATGATACTTGGACCAAAGGACTGCAGTTCAAAAACACCTAAACCGAAAACAATACAGTCTCAGATTACACCTCAGTTATAATGCATATATAATCAGTCACGTTTTGTTTCATGCTCGAGGATCCAGCGGTTTTTGTCCGCGCTCCGGACAAAAACCGCTGGATCCTCGAGCATGGTTTTGTTTAAGTTGGTTTCATGTAGGAATCATGTGTCCGTTAAGCGAATAAATAAATTTATAATTATTACTACCACCACCACCACTACACTACCACCGTGTTACTATACTGAATACACTACCACTACCACTACTACCGCTATTAGAGTCGTTTTCATATGAGTGGGAAATTATTAAAGTTACCGCACCGTCACCGCACCTTGCCGTATTGATAGAGTTTGATTGGATGAGATGCTGCACGCTTTTTGATTGGTTCAGAAAGGAAGCCATTTGAGTGTTACGGTACCGTAGGTTTCCCACTCATACGAAAAGGACTCTACTACCACCACTACTACCGTGCCACTATATCGAATATCACTACCACTATGCAATTCACTATCACTATCGCACTAAGTTCTTTCACTACTATTATTTTAATGTAGTTAGCGCCCTTGAACATTTCTAAGTAACATATTTATTATTATCATTATTACTATAGCATAGCAATAACGTACTTGCGGTACTAATTTTCTGGCATATACACGATATTAACCTCGTTTGCGCGGTCTGTACCGTAAGTTATGGACCCAGTTTTTTCCCCCACTGACTTATGGCTCAAGCGCGTAGCAGTGACGCGGACCATAAAAAGTGAAAACAGAACCGACGATTGATAACTTATGGTACCCTGACGAGGTTAATAAGATGTTTATAAAATGGCTTGTTTTCTTTTCTTGCCCTTGTAAAATGTTGTAGGTCCGTACGAGAAGTTCATGTACGGACCGTAAATTGACCAATCACAATTCACCAATTTTGTTTGCCATTCCTTTTTATTGTTTCAACTACATACCATGCGTCTTTATAACTTTATTGGACAGACTTCCTTTAAGAGTTCCCCTAGGCAACATGACTAGGTGAAAACCCGTCTTACAGTAAAGCTTCACACGTCTTCGAAATGTCGGTGTTTCCACAATTCCAGATAAGAGGTCGTTGAATGGTGCCGTGGTGGTTGGAAGGGTGTTGATGTGTGCGGTTGTCGTGATATTCTTTGTTGGTGGTTCAGGCGTTTTGAAGAGCGAAAACAGGACAAGGATGCTGGTGAAAAGCTGCATTGAATATAAATGCATTTAAACACCAAATATGTGGGTTAACTAACAGCGGAAATATTATAGTGTCATTATATTATACCCCTTGTCGCGCGGTATCGGTATAGTCAAACAAACACTTTGGAAAAAACATCTTTCTTTTGTAGCCATTTTTAGAGGAACTACCTTATTGGGATAGACAATTAGAAACGACTGATTCTCAAGAAAATGATCATAAGATCTGAAATAGGACAACATTTGACTGGTACACACGTACTTTTATACCTTTAGTGAAACACGTGAAATCAATTCTGAACTAATTTTTTTTAAACCTCGTAATTTATAAAGTGAGTCAAATTAATGTCAACTATACGATACTGATAAATAATAACGTCACAAGAGACAGATGCTGACGAAACTTATGTCGAAGTCAAAGTATATGTGAAACAATATTTGTTTTTTTTAACGTCAACTTCGGCCTCAAGCTTTGTGCTTCCGCATTTGCTTTTGTGCCGCACCAGACATAAATGGATATGCGTCCGGCTAAGCAGGGAGGTGATATCACTCATGTAATTTGGATTAGAGTTGTTTTCACCTCAAGTTCAACCGAATCAATGAGATGAATAACAAATTCGGTTGTAGAACATGGGATGAACATATCTTAATTACAGCGGTTTTGACACTGATCGATGTCAGCAGCACAACTGTGGATGCAGTCATGTATACGTGCTCTGGCTATACACTCCCGCATGATGTGTACGGTATAAGTATACAGTATATAAAGCTTGTCAGATGCAGTTGTTTCAACGTGTCATTAATTATGAGATCACTCCTCTGACGTTGCCGAGACTAGTATGGATCAGTGAAGTATGGATGACTGTGTCGGCATGAGATCCTTCAGTCATCAAATGAATCGTCACACAAAAGCGGGCACTAGTTTTATTATCACATAAAAATGGTGGAAAAACCATGATCATCTTTCCTCAGTTAAATCCCGGCAAGATGTTCATTCTTATTTTGTATATGAATGTATTCAGTGTTTGTGGTATGCCGTATGTCCCGCATCCCATACTGAAGAGTCTCAGTTAGGAATGGAGAGTATGACTGAGTGATGTATCCCGTACAACTAAACTAGGATAAACGGAACCGTTGTTGCTATAATCTCGAGATGAAATAGGGACATGTGTACTGTACTAATGACGACAAAGGTAGTTGATTCGGTGATAACTATTCGGTGACGATGGAAGCTTAGCTGATCCACCTAATGAAGCACGCAAACAATACGTCCAACACGGTGATGGCAAACAAACATCGTGACCAAGGAACAGCTCGCACGACCGAACGTTTTGTACTTGCATCCGCCGACAGTGATTTTTAAAACGATCAAGGTTGAATAAGATATCATGTAGTTAAAATGCCAAGGGTACGATTCAGAAGGCAATGCAGCAAGCGTAGTGCCGAGTCGATTATTCGATTTGACATTCTTACTGGGTATATGAGTGAGTATGCCAAACTTACCGGTGATGATGCAACCATTAAGTTTATAAATCTCTTAAGGAAGACGACATCGGGTGGCTTGGAATCAGGTTCTGTATACTACCTGTACTCTTAGATGAGAGTAATTATCACTGAACCACAGTGCAATCAATCTGGCTGTAGATTCACGTTCCCAGCAGCTTGTAAGATAGTAAAACGTCTTTCAACCATTAAGAACTTAACAGAGAGCTTCATTCACAGATCACTGTAAATATAATTGATACATAGATTGATATCTTTTTTGCGTGATGTATGTGAATAGCAAAGTCGTTGTATTAAAGTTCCTGTGATATGTTTTGGCACTTAATCAGCACCCAATCACTTTCAGTAGTGCCCCCCTTATTGCCCCCCTACGTAGCGTTGACTTGATGGGTGTTGAAAGCAATTATGTTATTGACTATAGAGGAGTAAATATACACCATTAGTATTTACCAAATCAGTGGATAGCAATTTTGGCGCGTTTTGATTGGCTCCCGTAACTCGGCCGAATATCCTTGGGTATTCACTGTTTTGGGACGAGATTAATATTCAAAATGGCGTCTCGTTTCGCTACAGCTATAGCTACAACTACAACTACAGCCACAGCTACATTTTTTATTCAACTGATTTGGTAAATACTAAAACAATTATTCCCCTCAGTGTCGGTGAGTAGTGGTGAATATTTACCTTGCTGCTCGAGGACTCGCGGCTCGGTAAACTGATCCACCACTACTCACCTCCACAGTTTTTGGAGAGATCCAACTACAGTGCGTGTGAGCAGAATGCACTAGCTAAATAACTAACTAACTAACTAAATACGTAAATAACTAGCTAAATAAGTATATAAATAAAAAAATAAGTAAATGAATCAGTACTTTATTGATATACTCCCAGAACTTTTCAGGATGTCTTTTGCAAATGATGGTATGTGGATACAGTTATATAGCTCATATTATAGTAGGCCGGCCTCAGATCCATAATTCAACGTTACGCACTGAAATGCACTTAATGCACTATCATCAAAGCAAAGACCTGATTTAACCACGAAAGCTGATATTATCGAGTAAACCATCAAGGTCAATTGCAAATTATAACCTACGTTTTTGATTCGCCACATGGATTTGTCATTTCGTGAGGTCTGATTGCCCGGCGTGTGTTTTATTGCTTTCATTAACAGATAGAAACAACATCCCAGTTCAACAAATTAACACGCAAACTTTTTGCAACAGTATTAGGGCGGTTTCCAGCTCAACAATCAAACCTGATTAAGCATATGATGCAAAATTGATATGATTTTCAGAAAATCAAGCTCACCTTGCATAACGGCTAAATGAGAAAGAAAGGGGGTGGTGGATAAGGGGAAGGAATAAGGGCCGACGATTTCCCCCTTTAACTAAGGGTAAAGCAAACTGAAGATGTTAAAAGGGCGGATAAATCCTGTTATCCAATAAATTTATGTGGATAAGGATTTATCCAACGGATAGCACTCTTTGATATATAAGCAGGCAGAAATTTATCGGCAGTGTTCGTTGAAATATCCGCTTCCATTTCATCTAACCATAAGGTTGTACAGTACTTCCTTCAATATTAGATCATGATCTCGTGATCTCACGAAAACAAACTTCAGAAACAAATGCTCGCACGAGTGTTGACTTGTAGCACTGCTTATAATTGGATTATCATCATTAAACTGCTTAATGACCTAAACTGAGATTTCCGAACAAATATTAGCGATTATATGTGCGTCCGGTGCTTAAGAGCGAAGGCTTTAGCGCTTTTCCTGCAATCCATGAAAACGATGTTTGATTCAATTAAATCCAGCTGTCTGTCACTGAATTAAACACTGATTGATGCTGGCCTTTAGTCCAACAGAAATACGCTATGACTGGCATCCCGTCGTAGTGCCTGAGGGGTTTGTTGCAAAATGACATCGTCTCTTTAATTAATAAACATTCTTCAAATATTAACAATTTTTTTATGATGTCATGCACGGTTGACTATTACTGAGACTATCTTTTTAATGAGGCATCAGTATTAAACGGGTATTAAAATGAACGGAGCAGCGCAGAATAAAAAACACGATTACAGTGCGACTACACCAACCAAGGCCACCCAAACAAATTTTGAATCAAATTTTCTAATCACATTTGTGACGCTGAATAAGTAAAGGTAAGATAATAGATTGAAAGATTATCCACAGTTTAGTAATTACCCCCAAAAGTGCATTAATAAAAATAAAACCATCATAAAGTATAATAAGCGTTTGAAAGGTGCAAAATACATGGAAACGAGGCATTTAGGGCCAAAGTCCGGTTTCTGGTACAAATCTTTGTAATTTCAAATCACTATAACTTTTCAAGATTGCATAGTACAGCCCTAAAATTTGGTATGTTCATTATTGAAAACTCTCTCTTCAAAGAGATGGTCAGATATTGCTGTAATATATTCCCAATAACAAAGGAAATCAGATATGACGATTCTACCATTTATGCATAAGGTCAGTATAGACCTGTCCTGTTACGAAGCTAGACACTATCACTGAATTAAAAAGAGAAACACATGGATGATCACTTGACGGCATTCAGCAACAAATGTCTCCAACATTTCATTCAGTTGAAGAAATGAACTTCAACAGAAATTATTCAATCCACCCGAAAGATAGATACCGCAAGCATCATGATAAGCGTGTTTAATATATCACTGTGAAAACATTGCCTGCGCTTATCCGGGCATTAAGCGCCCATTTTCACATAATACAAGCTTCTTATGCTTGCGTATCAGTACTTGCGCTATCTGCGCTTGTACATGCTTCGCTACTGAAAGTAAGGTTTTATGGGTTCGTCAGCTGTGTCGTTCATGGAGTCAAAGAGTCAAACCCCGGAAACTCCTTGATGTTATTATATGATCTTTACAAGATCGAATTTATTTCTAATTAGATCAATTCTAAAATCCCCCTCCTAGTAATGACTTCAAACATATAAACGTATGATTATATTTTTACACTGATTAACCTTCTAAGGGTCCAACCTAACGGCCGCCGTGATGGTAATAATGTTGAGACGAAATTTAAACCCATATTTTGGTTTTACGCACAGAAAAGAGGTTTGAGATGCGACACCGATTGACTGCAAAAACGCCGTATTTCAGCTACAATTGGTCTGCATAGATCTGATGTGATATTGGCTTGTTTTTATACTTATCGATGTACACTACAACCTAGGATCAGTGCAATGGACGCAGCGTGTTGCGGCACAGTCTTCTCATGGCACGCAACAGTTTTTATAAGAAAGATCTGCATGGTGTTGGGGAAATGTTGAACTGCAGCTCTTGTGCAACATCAAAACTTCAATACTTCAAAGTTTTCCACTAATTAGTACTAAACAGTATGAATGAACAATAAAAATAGCGCTATATCTACTCTTCATAACAAGCAAGAGCTGCAACTAAAAACAATAGAATGGAATCTTTCAAGGCTGAATGCAACAACGACTGAACAACAACAAAATGTTTTAGCTAACAGTTTCTGTTGGCAATTGCATGCAATCAAGCTGCTCTCGGAAGTACATAATGATCCATGATAATCGTTCGGATCCGTTCCAACAAACCGAACCGACGTTAAGAACTTGGCGGCGCAGTGTTCCATATTCACCGCTACAGTTCGATTTATGAACGACTACAATGTTCTGTAAGTTCCTTGCGGAAAAAGTTATGTTTGATTGCGTAATAAGGTAAAATCAAATCCGTGAGAAAGACAAACTTGTTTATAGACCTTATGCAATACTCGATTTCTGTACTTTGCATAAATTTGCAAAAACTGAAAGAATAACGAGTTAAGTAAAGGTAAATCAATAGATTGAAAGACCATCGACAGTTTAGTATTTACCCCCAAAAGTGCATTAATAAAAATGAAACTATCATGAAGTAATAAGCGTTTGAAAGGTGCAAAATACATGGAAACGAGGCATCTAGGGCCAAAGTCCGGTTTCTGGTACAAATCTTTGTAATTTCAAATCACTATAACTTTTCAAGATTGCATAGTACAGCCCTAAAATTTGGCATGTTCATTATTGAAAACCCTCTCTTCAAAGAGATGGTCAGATATTGCTGTAATATATTCCCAATAACAAAGGAAATCAGATTTTACGATTCTACCATTAATGCATAAGGTCTATATGCATTCGAATATTTTGCCGAACAGACGACACTTAAGATTTTGTTCGGTTATTTTTTTCCGTTCGTTTTCATAAAACAAATGGGGTTTTATATGTCTATCAAAATAGGATTAAGTATGGTTTTTTATACCTGTTAGCTGAGCATTCATCAGCGGGAAACCATCAAGTAGCTGTCCCAAGTGAGCTTTCACTAACTGCTTGATTGTCTATAGATAAATGATAAAAGGGTTAAATGTTAAGTCTCCTGGCAAGAGACTCGGCCCGGGACGTGAGTTGCTTAAATAGCCTTGAGAGGATACTGAACAACAATTTAAAACTATTAGAGCGGCTTACCATACTTTAGTAAAGCTTCTTTTTCTACTGAGCGGATTACTAACGTTTTGTTAAGAATTATATGCTTTTGTGCCAGATGTTGCACAAATACCATTGGATACATTTACTGACTATCGACATGATTGGTACGTTGACAAGAGGCAATGGATTTTTACATTTTTTAGTCTTTGCAGGAATTTTTTTTTTTTTACATCTTTGGGGGAATTGTCACCCCCCCTGCTATTCGAACTGTTTGGACAAAATAAGTACAAGTACACATGCACAGTGTTATTGTTTAGGAAACCAAATCGTTTTTATAACCCGTGTAGCTAGAACATCACCCTATATAATACTAACTGATATGATGTCATGTGATTGTGGCATTCATTATTGGGCATATTTATTGAATGACACACCCTTAGTCTGTTAAAGTGTTTTTAAATATGCCAATAAACATACCTGGCTCCATTCTACCCCAAGGCGACCATGCAGCGAACAGAACGCCGGCACACGCAATCTATCAAAGTAGAGATCATCTTTCTTGTTGTTTACATCTTCTTTTACAAACGCGTTTTAATGATAGGAAACGAATTGGGATCCACGAATTGCAATATAATCCGTTGAAATATCTTTGAGCCCTCTTGAATCAACCATATACTTATTTGCTGTTAAAAATACATTTCAAAACACGAGTTTTAATTACACATCTCTTTATTGAATCAGACTTCAACGCATAGTTATCGTGATTTTAAATAGCTGCAGTCAGGAATAAGTAAAAGCGTGATTCGATTCGATGCAGAGCATACAGCGTCCGGGATACAGCGCTATACACGTCATACAATCCGCAAAATGTTTCTTATGGGTTCACATCATTTCTTCATCTCTCAAGGGGGTACGGTGCGACTCAACAGTTGTCCGGAAACCACAATGGTATGATTAGGAAATATTCAATGAGACGAAAATGCCCGGGAAAGCAGCCATTCCATGCATGCAAGAGGTTACGGGGTCGATGGAGATACACTTAAAAAATATGTTCTTTAGAAAGATGCCATTCATATAGCAATTATTAGGAAACTGGATGGTGACTGAGAATATTTCAGATCAAATGGATGGTTAGCAGTGGCATAAAACAATAAGGAGAGTATGGTCAGAAAGGCGGTGACATTATCAAAGATGAATTAAATGACAGCCATATGTGAAAGACCATATCGATCAAATGAGTTGCTTTATATTTCAATGGCATTTTTTCAATTTCACGTGAGAAATTAGTGGGCACATCATATAGCTTCTAGAGTTGAAACTGAAAGACAAGGCAAACCAAGGTCAAATAATCACTTCCCAACGCAACGTTTCTTGTATTTGTGGTTGATACCGTCGACACAATGCCAATATTCGGATTGTCCTTGGAATAGTACCTTTATCTCTCTTTTGTACAAAAAGTTGGTGATATACATAATGATGAACTGAACAAAGCTCAAAGCCTTGCTTTGGCACAACCGTTTCTTTACTTTTGCAGGTTCAACACAGCACACTCAACAGCGAATTTGTGCTTATATTATAACTTCTTTTAGCTTAAAAGTAACCAACATATAAAACTAGTTTTGATGTTTTCGCTTCTGCATATGAAATCATGCCAAAAATGCATTTTTTTACCTTTTCTTCTTGCAAAATTCGACTCTGCCATGTCTGCCATAGCTGTAACATGTAAGTGCTCTAGCCTCTACCGACTCTATCTACCAACCCCTCTACCACACAAAATCGTACGCGCGCGCGTCAGTCAAATGGAAATGGCGCGAAATTTCGATCAGTCTGATTGGTTCAAATTCAGTTGTACAGTGAAAATGGCGCGAAAATAATAATAATAATATTTAATATTTGTATAGCGCAAACAGGAGCCCATTAGTAATAGTCAGGGCGCAGAGACCGGAAAATTGGAGTTTCGTTCAACCCACACCACAGAAAAGGTTTGACAGCTGATTTTGATAGAACAACGCCTCCTGAACAACGCTAGGTAGTTCGTAAAGTTGAATTGTGGTATCAGTCCCGAGTTATGGCCGTATTTTGTTGCGTAACTAGCGATTCGACATGAAAACGAGGCTCACTACTTGGTTTGCATCTTAGTTGATTTATTCTCAACAAAGCTGCTTAAAAACCACCGAGGCAGTGAAGTGTCAACGTCGAGATCAAATAGATGCAACATTTAGTGTCAAATATAGATCACGTGACCTGTCACGTGACTAAAATCGTGAAATTTGGACCAATTAATCTATGTATTTTGAGGGGCCAAGTTTCAATTATACTTCAAACTACGTTTCCTCATCGCCATGCAATCACGTATTGTTCACGCACTAACATGCCGAAAATCCCCATAATCCGGTCGGTGGAACAGGGTGAGTCGGCATTTTCAAGCGTTTACCACAGGAAGCCCGCGTCAGATGAAAATTGGAAAAATTGCTCTATTAATTTGAACAATTATTTACAACGTGAGAAATAGCTTAAATGAACGCAATTTATGTAAAGAACATCCAGGTGAAACAGATACATGACCTGCCTTTCACGTGTGTAAATCCTGTACAATTCAACCAAGTAAAATTCAACCAAACTTCGGTACTGCTTAAAAAAAAAGTTACCCTTATGAGGCAATCTGTTTTCACAGAATCGTCTGATTCAGAGGAGTAGTCCAGCCGTACAGCGTGTGGATTTCTGCAGTCCGCATCAGCCATACAGAAACAAGACTCAGAACAAGACAGTCCGTTATTGCTACAAGAGCAATTTCTCTGCCAACCAGATCTGCAGTTACAGGTTGTCAACTCTAACAATATGCTTGGCGCAGGATCCTTCATCATAAGCACTGGCTCAGTTCAGCTCGTTCCATGGTCGTTCCCAACCGATGCTGTCTGGTGAAGGAAGTTCGTGCATCGCTTCTAAAGAGCGCCTCCACACAACATAGCTTGATAATTTGCACGTTCCAAGTGATGCCGTAAACCGTCCGAGGTAGGAGTGAGCTTATCATTCTTCTGCTTCTTCTGACAGAACTGAAAATAACAGAGTTTGTCAGCTGTAGTCGTTCTTCTCTGGCTTCACATTTGGCCATGGTGACCTTGCAGACACCTCCATGGGTTACTACGAGGCCAAGGCTATCTTGGTGTACTTTACTGCTCATGAGTGCATCCCACGCTTTCTTCTTACCAATTCCAGAAAGAGCGCTGGTAGAATCGCTGGTAGGGCTTTGCACATTCTGTCTGCTAATGTGCGAGTCACATCGCGTGCAGTTTTGATCCAAAGTTCTTCACAACCAAGGCTGACAAAGTGCATTACACCCAGCAGAAAAACCTCAGTGCCATGGAACTGAATCATGATTCTACAGCTTGGATGGCCATTGGCAGCCGCATGTTTGGCGTGGATAAATAAACTCATGGTCTGGCCGGCTGAGGACCATTACATCTTCACTGCGGCTATTCATAACACATACAGCACGGATCCGAAGTTCCATTCTTATATCCTCCACCGCTTACCAGTTTCTTATTTGCTGGAAGCTATTGTTGTCCCAGCATGCAGAGTGAACTATGGAGAAAGTCACACTGAAAAATGACCTTAATTGTTCTGCTGATTGGACAGAACTTTCCCCACTGTTTAGATATACTGGGATTGCCGTTCTGCTGATCTGAGTGATCTGGATTTCAAATGGGCCCCACTGAAAAGCACGCTAAGTGATGTGGGCTCCCTCTTATAATATATTGATTATATATATTATTAATGCAGTAGCTGTCGATCCCCTCTTGTAATGTTCTCCTGCTTTAATAAACACGCCCCAGTACTGGTCAAAGACAAGGTGAACTTCATTGCAGCTTGCAGCTGCCGGGGGCTATTTATCGAGCTCCACTGAAATGTGCTGCTTCCACCAGACTTAACTGCTTGTACTAGTGCCATGGCATCCATGAGGTGAACAGTATCTCGTGTAGAGATTGGGAGCCTGGGGCAGACGTTGATCTACATAATGGCAGCTAAAGCACTCTTGTTTGTCTTTCTGAAGCTACCCGGCATCTTGATGTGTAAGGGCGTATGGTAGTTGATGACAGCTCGCAACCGAGGACATCCTTCAGATCGATCTGCAGGGCATTAGCAGCAATTAGAAGTCGTCCCAACAAGCCTCTATCAGCTCGAACTGTGACGAGTTTTTCATTTGTGGCCTTCACCTGGATCTTCTTGCTCACAGTGTAGAATATCTTTATCTTCAGATTGGGAATGGGGTCCTATAAGTTGACCTCAATGGAGTCGGGTCATTTCTCTATGAACGTAGACATCTGCTCATGGCCCTTCTCTGTACTATTGACAAGACTGTTTGATACCCCGGTAGGCAAAACAACCCCCGTCGCAAAATTCACAAGACAATCATGGACTTGTCATCATTCCAGAGGTAAAGCAGCTGACAAGCTTCTGGACGTCGTCTTCAGCTCGTGCAAGTCTCTTTGGTGCCGCCTCTTTGTGGATACCTACTCGATCACTATCATGTACGAAGTACGCTTCTTTAAGTGATGTAACAAAAGCATGTTCATGACTTGTGAGGAACCACCTCTGTAGAGCAGCTGGACTTTGCGAAATCCCAATGATTCCTCCCTTCGATTTGGAGTCTGTTCTTAGACTAGTGTCTACCTGAGAGAAGGGTCGAGCAGAGCTGCTCTCAGCATGCATGGTTTCCAGTGGCAAATTCCTGGTGAACTCGCGGATGTTTGACTTGCAGCTCCTTCATGTCAGAGATGTACACTTGTAGCCATCTGGCATAGATTGGTCTATCCATGGCAAAGAAATGGGGAATCATGGCTGCAGTAGACGAAAGATGATATGCAAACTCCAGTCAGTTCCCCGTCCTTTCAGCCTTGATGTACTTGCAGGAGCAGCTTAACCATAGAGATACAGTATTGTTCCCAGAAGGAAAACGTCATGGACTGTGAAGCTGCTTTTGCCTTGATCTCCACGAACAAGGACTGGTCAAAAGCACTCCACATAAGACGGTTCAATGCATCCATGAAAAGTTTGTGTGTCCTCGCTCCTTGATTGTACGATTTGCCTTTCATCAGGGCAGATGTCATGTACCGGCTGCATAAACTCTTGATTCGATAAGTAGGTCATCTAGACCTGAATTCATGAACTTCTTGCCAAGCAAGGACAAGAAATTGCCACGTGGAAACCACCAAGTTGTATGACAGCCTGTGTGTTAGAGAACTATTAGAACTCTTCAGGAAACATCATCTATGTTAGAATTGCTCCAGCCTGGGACTGATTGTGCCATTACAGTTGCCGGCGTTAGACCAGTCGGTTTCATTCGGAGAAGTAGCCAAATCTCGTCATCCTTAAGAGTATTGGACTCGATCTCTCTGACTACTGAACCATTCATTCTTGACCTGATGAACATACTGTGTGTGTAACTGCGGACCTTCTGCCATGAGACGCACATTCAAGTAGCTCGTACACACTGTCACTTTGCGGGAATTTTACTCCTGAATATTGCATATATCTGTCACAACTGGATGTTCTTTACATAAATTGCGTTCATATAAGCCATTTCTCACGTTGTAAATAATTGTTCAAATTAATAGAGCAATTTTTCCAATTTTCATCTGACGCGGGCTTCCTGTAGTAAACGCTTGAAAATGCCGACTCACCGTGTTCCACCGACCGGATTATGGGGATTTTCGGCATGTTAGTGCGTGAACAATACGTGATTGCATGGCGATGAGGAAACGTAGTTTGAAGTATAATTGAAACTTGGCCCCTCAAAATACATAGATTAATTGGTCCAAATTTCACGATTTTAGTCACGTGACAGGTCACGTGATCTATATTTGACACTAAATGTTGCATCTATTTGATCTCGACGTTGACACTTCACTGCCTCGGTGGTTTTTAAGCAGCTTTATTGAGAATAAATCAACTAAGATGCAAAACAAAGTGGTCAGCCTCGTTTTCATGTCGAATCGCTAGTTACGCAACAAAATACGGCCATAACTCGGGACTGATACCACAATTCAACTTTACGAACTACCTAGCGTTGTTCAGGAGGTGTTGTTCTATCAAAATCAGCTGTCAAACCTTTTCTGTGGTGTGGGTTGAACGAAACTCCAATTTTCCGGTCTCTGCGTCCTGACTATAATTACTAATTAGCTCTAATTACTAATGAACTCCTGGCGCAAACATGTGTTGAACTTTAACTTTGTTGAGATAAAAAAGACACAATTTACTGACACCAAAACTGACTTGATTTTACTGATAAACTGATTACTAGAAAACAATATAAGTTATATAGTAACTTAATTATTCGCTTGATGAAACCACAAATGAACAACTTACTTTACGAATATACAGTAAACCAATGCAGTACTATGAAATTATTATCAGATTAAATGAGCTGCAGTTGTCCCACAGCTGTATAGCCTATGGCAAAAGAGACAAAAGAGATTTCGAAAGCCGATCAGTTCTGCACTTAAAATGCTAAACAGTCTTATTTAAAAGAATACGAATATTTTAATATTAGTCGAGGCAAATAAAGTTTATCGGCAATATTTATTATTTCAGGTGCCATTTGTATATCTATTACAGTTTTTGAAGTGTTATACTAGTGGTCACTTGCTTGCTTGCTATATTGATCAATATATTCTCTGATAATTTCTTAAATCAGTTCCAGCCTGAAACGCCTCGATGTTTGACAGCAATGAAATCAGTCACATGAAACTGTTTCACTGTCGGCCGGTCTGGCCTTTAATTTCTTGTTACCAATCAAAATCAGTGATCACTCTGTCAATCAACTTTTCCGAACACAACATTAAAAAAAAATATTTACACAGCCGATAATCGGTCTATTGTTTTTCTTATGTTTTTCATGTCTTCCTTCTAGTTTTTTTTTTCCTCTGTGAACTTGGCATCTTTCAATCAACAATCAACATGAACATAAGCGTACAGGGATGGGTCCACGCATGAAGTGGCAGGGGCTTCGAGTGCATTTTACGGTTCGATATTGCTTTCCTGTCTCACAGTTACACTGAAAACAAAAACAAGAATGCTGAGATGAAAAAGATCAAGAGATCACAGTATAAAAAAGGGTGGGCAGATTTCAAAAATCACAATGAAGTACAGTAGGCTGCTTAAAACATGCCGGCGTATGTATAAGACAGGTCTACGTACCTCGCTCCATTCCGACACAATGTAGTAGTAGCCTCCTGCTCAATAAAAAATAAAAGACTTTTATTTAACTGACAAAACACTGAAAATATGGTCAACTGAAATCAGTTATAATAGCTTACGCTGTTCCAAGGCTTCATCGTCTGTGAAGTAAATCAAACAAAACTTTCGTTAGAGTCGGTTGTTGCTCAATATGTTGCTGTTATGTTCAGTGCTGCCGTTAGTCTATGTCTATGTGGATCGACTTATACAAGTTTGTTGATCAACTATTTCAATGAGCTTATATCCTTATACAAAGAATTAGGTTACATTAAACTGGATGATGAATAAAAACATAAGATAGTAGATAAACCGGAATTTCTTTAATCCATGTGATCATATACTTGTTACCCCGCAAAAGGGTAACAAGGATACTCTGAACAACTGAGGCGATATGAAAAGAGGCCAGTTCCATTCTTTTGCGTGTTCATAATCAGTCCTCTGTTCAAATCGCCTCTTGTAATGAATTATCTCTCTCTCTACGTACCATTCGATCTGGCAAAGCTTCTGGCTTCCGTTAGACATTGGATGACTAAGATGGTACATACCAAAGCAGCAAATAATACCTTCATCATATAATACAGTACAGCCGATCAGTTTAAATACCAAAGGTTTCTGTTTGGCTTCGCGGAGTCGGGCTTTGCTCAGTCAGTTGACTTGGCTTGATACCTCACTTTAAAATGCGCTAGAATAAGTAGTCTTCAGTTTTTTATAGCATTGGTCGAGACAATAAATGTATGGCATATGGTTTGATAATAGAGAGCATCTGTTATTGTTGCCAGAGGAGATTAAATCAAACGTAGTATTTAATCGACTTGATGATAAATTATCAAGTTGTGACGTTTTGCAGAGGTGTATATTTGTGAAGGATGGAAATACTTGTTAATTACATGCAGTATATATAAGTTCTTTGTACTTGGCCATGATCTTGCCCGATATCTCTTAATTCAGTTTCCAAACTACTCCCAGTCTTCCGTAGCCAGTCACGTGATTTCCGCGATGCACATTGATAACAGAACTTTAGTATATTCATTCAATTACGCCAAATCCTTTTTGGTGTAAATTCTTTTCAATTCGGAAAAACTCCAGTTAATTCGATTTATCCAAATAGATTTTCCTATAATGACTTTCGTCTTATAATGGCTGTTCATTAAGGGAGATGTAATTTACAAACATGAGTTTATAATCGTAATAAATGATCATGCTTTCAAATGCGCATCCACGTCAAAGCTGTGCAGCTGATACTGACAAGACGATGAATCAGTCGAGCTTCAAAATAAAATTAATGTTCCAAAATACGAATGTAACCACATATAAATATAAGATGGATGGTCACTTGTGTGAAGTCTGAGTAATATTATAAGTGTTTTATTTTGAATGGCAAAGGATTCTCATGATATGCCTTAATACATTTTCGGCAAAGAGCAACAAGAAACCTGACATTTCGCATTCATTTTTTTTGTCTTTGAAACTGAAAGAAAGAAGAAACTATTCATTGTTAATAAATCATTCAAAGCGAAGTATTTCTGAATTCAGACGATAAAGAGCTTGGTAAAGATAATCGTCATGGAATCAATTATTAAACGGCCGACGGAAACCCCTGGCCTGTGGCGAAACACAATCGAATCATACCGCAAAAACAATTTTTGGCCTGAGAGAGTTCTCACGTTATCTCATAGTCTATGCAAAAACTGAAGTCAAAGGCGACACTGAAAAGGAAGCACATTCTGAATCAAATGAATTTATTGAATGTGCCACTGATGATAGCTAGATCCGTTCAGATTGGAAGTGCGTCAAGAATTATTTTTAAACTCAAGTTCTGAATAAAATATTTTATAAGTAGAAACATCAATACAGAAAGGAAGAACTGAACGCGTATATATATAAACACGGAAGGACAAAATAAAATGGAAGAGAAAGATAACAAAAAGGAAGAAAAACTGACTCAAGAACGGCCGAGAAGGAATGAATGAATTTTATTAAATATCTGAATATGGTAGCTAAAAGTGAATAAAGTCAAAACCCCCATTAGATAATCTTCTAAAATACATGGTCAAAAAGAACGAGGCGGCAAAACGGTTTTAAAGTGTTTCAATTAAGTGAGCTTTATTCTGGGAAACAAAAGCAATTATCTTCATAAAAACTCATAAAAAAGACGCGAAGTCTAGTTCTGTAAAATCTATTTAACGTAATAGCAACGGAATAAATAGAGTGACAAATCAAAGTACGCAATCAAATAACAAGTTATTATGTCATGCAGGGAGACTGAGTTAAATGATAATTGTACACTTTACGGGTTTCTTCCTTTCAGTGCGAGACTTCTTAAAAGCAATTTTCAATCTACGAATTCTGTCTTCAGTGCAAACAACATTTCACATTTATTTACCATGTCTAATATCGTTCACTGCTGCACCTGCTGTTATTAAATGTCAGTACTCAATCCTGTATCTTGCAATATCAAACGTTTCCATCAACTGAAGTCACAACTTTGTAATGCCATTGAGCTAATGTGTCGTGCTATATTAACCAATCAGGCAATATTTAAAATTGTAGACAATTTTAACGAAAACTTTATTTCTCAAAAACGTTTCTGTTCTCGACACAAAGCATTACGAGGAGAGCATGTTGTGGATGACGTAAGAACCCCCGGTCCTGCTTCGTACAGAAAACCCCCGTAAATACTGATATAATGATCAAGTCTATTTTGTTGTTGTTTTGGTACGTTATTTGGAATTGGAGTGAGCAATCAGGTTCATGACGTGATAATTACACCTAACGAAGGTCATTGGAACAGCGTCATCACACCTCCGAGCCTTCTTATCTGTAGTTTAATCGAAACAAATAATTTATGAAAACCGAGAAAACGACGTCTTTCAGCGGTGGAGTAAAAACTCCTTTCATTAACGAAAGATTTGGTATCAATACGGTCAATACGATAGTCCTGAATATATAAATAAGGCGTAGGCACAATGTCAAAAGGGAGCGACAATGAATTTCAGGAAGAAAATAAAGATATTTTAAAATATACAAATAAATCCAAATTAAAGGTTAAACGTCAACAAACTTCTTCTATATTGGGGAGGAATTCCTAGGGCTTCACTGGCTGCTGTTTTTATATTCCCATAAAATCGAATAAGAATTGATGCCTGCGACAGAGCCGTAACAGTCGGAAAAGTTGAAGTCAGTTCAATTTTTCCAACAGTCGTACGAAACTGTTACGATTTAATTAATGGCAACTTGGCTTTATCCAGGATCGGTATAAAAAAAACCCACAAGTTCCCGCTCAGTACGTCGCTAGCTACAAATTAAGATGCACATCAGAGTTTAGCAGAACCCGGAAATGCGCTATCGCCCGCAGCTTATGTTGGTAACCGTGAGTGTATAACACACTCTACTTTGGAATTCTAATAACGGCTTATGGATTAACTGACGACTGTAAGAACGACAGTACCCTAGCATTCTTATCCCCTTTGTTATAGATAACGGTAACTGAACTTGTAGAGACTGCGTCGGTGTATACTGAACAATCAAACAAGTACATGTATGTAGAATGAAACTTTAACACCGTGTTTGTGTCTTATCACCGGTAGTAATGTATGCCACAAAACTAAAGAAATGCGACTCATTCATTCGATTTATTGGGATGGACGAACACTTCGCAATTAGCATGTCTTTTTGTCTTCCATTTCCTTGTTCTCTCTTTTGTTATTTTCTTCAGTATTAGTTAATTCCTACCACCTATCCCCATAAACCCTTGTTTCTCTTTTACTCCGACGAAGGACTAGCGTCCGAAACGTCAGTAAATTTAGTGCTTTTTGTGTTAAAAGTTTCATTCTACACCCCAAGTTATCTTCATTTCTTTATATGTATACCTATTTAAAGAAATATGTACATGCTTTTCATAGCTTAGTCAGAACATTTATTAAAGGCTTGAGTGGATGGACAGTAAACGACCATTTGATGCCACTGCTGTAAAAATGAAAAAATGGAAGACGATCTATTCATTCAGTACTAGATAACAAGAACTATAAGTCCTATAACGGAAATAGAAACAAGTCCAACGCGAGATAAGTTTTCTCAGGTTGTATTGTCCCTTGAAGACTCGTGTGTATTTACAGCTTTAGTATCCTAGAAGAGAAACAAAGGGGGGAAATATGAATCTTATCCATTGAAGAAAAAATCACGACAATCATGACAAATAGACTATACAGGTGGTTCGCACGGTCGACAGTGAAAGCGTCCAAAAGTACAAATTGTGATTAATTAATGAGTGAATGAATGAAGAATAATGGATGGTTCGACTGCATATAGATGGACGGGTTTGAAGTAAGGATTGAACGGAAAAACGAACGGTCAGATTGAACTGTGCGTGTGCACACTAACTTAAACGTAAATTGACAGAAGTAGAGTTAAAATTTTAATAGAAAATTAAACGACAAAACATTGTTCTGAAGGCATTCATTAACCCACATGTAGTAAATACATATTCTCACTTAATCAAGGTTTTGCATCCTGTAATTCAATAAGGCTTGAGTTAATGCATTTGATACTTGTAATGCAATCGAAGCATCTTCCTCTGAGTTCACCAACTTTCCCTAAAATGCAACATTACAAATAGATTAGAATGATATCCTCTTAGTTATAAATAAAAGTTATTATTATTATTATTATTTTTCAATGCTGTACTAAACTTACCAAATCTGTTAAATTTTGTAGAAGATTCTGTTTTGTAGAATCTGTAGATGCTGGTGTAGAGGAAGGTTGAGGTTCAGCCTTAGGTGTAGTGCTAGCTTTGGGCAGTAGACTTTCTGCTGGAGGCTGGTTCTGAGATAATCAAACATGAATTAATGAGTTACAAACCCTGTGTTATTACATATGTATACATGGAGTTACTGATATTGATCGACTGAGTGAATTTATTACACCATAAGAAATGTATGTTACTACTGTCTACATGTAATGTATGTGAATAGATATTCTAAAATGATATAAGATATTATGCTTCCTTGTTTGGACATTAGACAAAACTAGCCTGGTGGGGAGTGGTGGGGTTTTGCTGCAGGCCTTCCTTTTTTCCTTCCTCCTCCACTCCCGTCTCCCCAATCACCCCCATCCCTGTGGGACACTACCCAGACTAAGCATGTCAAAACTGACACCACCACCACTGTTCATGACCAAAAGCACAATACATTTGCTTTTTGAATGCACAATTTAATGAAACAATCAAATATACATGTATAAACTAGTCGTTTCTAATAGAAAGTGAAATGCTGCGATGTATCGACTATTGAATTCAACGTGTGGTTCCTGATTTGGTTTGTTTGCGTGACTGATTTGTTCCCGTACGCTGCCACAATATGTCAGTGAACTCGATCCGACTGGCAGTCAGCGATAGCATGGCTGTATCTCGGATGATTTGTCTTTCAGGGACATCCAAGTACATCCTGTCTCCTTCTTTCAATCATATGATCGACTGTAGAACTGGACATATTTTAAAAACACTACATCGTTCTTGACCTTGATGAATGACATGAATGCTTTCAGCAATATAAAGTTGACTTTGTCATATGATCAAACTGTACTGAGAAAACAAGCGCTTACCCGGCGTCGATTCATTCAAAATGGCAAGCTTCCAACTGCGTAAACCAAAGACTTGGCCTGAAGATCGCCGTTTTGAATGAATCGTAGCCAGAGCTAAGCCTTTGTTTGGCAAGCTTGATATTCCAAGCAACATGAGACTCGACGAGGACTGCCACTGATACTAGCCACTGACCAAAAGTACTACAGTCACAAAATCATCGCCCACGAATGAAATCCACAGATCGAAGTATTTCACGGTTAATAACGTGCCCAGTACCCACTCGACCATATCAGACACAGGGAACCCGTCAAGAATAGTCTGCTGCTCCGCCTTACGGCTTCGCAGCAAAAAAAGCATAGAATCAATAATCAATCAATAATCAATATTATTGTATCTCATTCTTTCCTGACTAGAATTAGCCCAACTAAATCACACAAAGAGAACTGACCCAAGTTTTAGTCTGTATTCCACTAGGACCATAGTCTTGTGGTGGGGGAATTTGATAATTATGTTGGTTTCTTGTTGCTGAATAATTATAAGGTGTATTAGATCCATAGCTTGGTGGTGATCTGGGTGGCGATCTTGGACGGAATGCCTCTTGGGGTAGCAATGGCCTTGAATGATAATAAACAAAATTATTGAAATACATGAAACAAGATGATCAACCAAAAAACAATGTTACAAAAGCATAAAATGAGTGCAATTATTTATATACATGTAATTTCATCCATAAAATTTACCTCAATATTATTATATACAATAATGGCAATAATTTAGAGAACATGTCCCCCCCGACACTGTAACATTTTTTTCTTTGTGGGAGGGGGGGGGGGGGGGGGGGGTGCGGGGAGGAGGGATTCTATTAAAATATAGGGCTAACCCCCTAATTTCCTTTTGTAATATACTGTTTTATTATTTTGTTCTAGTGTCTCCAATAAAGTGTTATTATGAGCTAATAATTACTATCCACAGCTTACCCTGGCTCAAATTGACTGGAAGACTGAAATTGGTGATAACCTTGGTTTTGAGCAGCAAAATTGTAAGGTACATGTAGTTGATGATATGGTAGTTGACTTTGCTGAATGTAACCTCCTCCATAGTTACTTGAGTTACCACGTCCTCTTCCTCTTCCCCTACCACCACCACGCCCACGGATGCCTCCTCCCTGATGCTGTTGTCCACGTCCTTGTGCTCGTCCGTATCCATAATTAGATACATTGCCACCATGCGACTGAAATGGCATGTTTATATTTGGGTTTTTCTTCATCTTCCCAGGGTGAGGTGAGGTGCCTTTTATAGAATGACCTGGCATTCCCCTGGGCTGATTACCACGGCCTCTTCCTTGTGCTACAAAAATAAGAGATAAATAATGGTAGCTTTTTAAAAATAATTTTAGTTATTTTTAAATTTGATTTTTTTTAAAAATTTGATTATTTTTTTTAATTTGAAATTTTTTTTACTGCGAAAATCCTTGTATCGCGACCTTTCGTTTTGTAAACTTCAGCTGGATTTTGGATTTTTCTGTTCCGCCAATATATTTTTTGCACTAATTACCGGTAGTTACTAAATACAATACAAAACAATAGAAATGTCACTATTTAGTACATTAAATAATGATGTTTATGCTGAGTTAACTTTGTACTCAAGAAATGGACATATATAGTGATTGTCGGAACAGAAAAACCCAAAATCCAACTGAAGTTTTCAAAACGAAAGGTCGCGATACAAGGATTTTCGCTGTAATTTGAATTTTTTTTTAATTTGAATTTTTTTATCATTAAAATCATGATGCAGATCTGCAGTAATATGTGGTCATTAAAACTGGAGTCAGTGTTTTCACATATACATGTATAATTATCATTTTGGAAAAATGTTC